>CM040240.1:216191039-216746822 GCA_022545495.1 Chrysanthemum lavandulifolium
TTAATCATATAAAAATTACTACCACAGATGCAACAATTATACAATAAAAATATAAATACCTAAAATTAGGGCACTTACATTCCTAACCGATGTTGTGCGCTTTGTTATTTCCTTCTCGATAGTTCGTGGACTCACACGAGTAGCTGAAATTGAAAAAATCAAACAAAATTGTAAATACTGATTTTGATTAGAATAAACACTGAAAATTAGGGCACTTATGATTCCTAAATGTTTTTTTCTTCATTTTGATTTTGATCGGAGTTATTTTTTTGATCGGAAGCTAGTGGCGACGGTGGAGCTGGTGCGGTGGAGCTGGTGGTGATGTTGACGGATTTTGATCGGGGAGGGAGCTGGTGTGAGTGTGTGTTTATGTGTGTTTTTTTGTGTGGTGAAAAAGGGTATAGCACACGCATAAGGCGTAATTGTATCTAATTTGTACATTTGAACTTCAAGTTTCATCTGTCTACATAATCTACCACAAACGCTTTTTTCTCACTTTTCTCTAATTACACTTTTATCTAGAACCGGACTCTATATATATATATATATATATATATATATATATATATATATATATATATATATATATATATATATATATATATATATATATATATATATATATATGATGAGTCTTATTCACTCATCATTTTAGGTCAAACTGAGGCTGTTAAACATCTAAAAAACACTCAAATGCATCAAAATACTAAAAATATCTCAAAATTGTGTTTTATATGTTTCGGATGCAAAATTATTGAAAACGAACAAAGTTTGCATAATTGGCGCTTCCCTCCCGTCTTTCAAAAATTGATGTAAATAGTCCTCGAGCACGTATTTTAAAAGAAAAGTCACCAAAGGTCCTTTGAAATCATAAGTTGTCATAATTAATCTTTGGTGAAAAATTTCAAAAGTTTGAGAAATTACAAATTTGATCCCCGGATTTTGAAATTTTCAAGTTTAGTCCTTGAATTTAACAATTTGCAAAATGGTCTCAACTTATTTGAGATTCACAAGTTTGACCCTTGATCACTTTTAGAAGTTACTTGATTGGCCCCTCAAGTTTCGGGCCACATTTGGTCCCTATGTTCGCCATGGATTCATATCTAATCCTTTGTCCAAATTGTAACTACTTAGGCCCAAAATACAACTAACCCAATCCGGTCCATCAGGACCCGGTCAACCCACCCTATCCGGACCGGCCAAAAGAATAACCAAACACACCCTCTTCTTCTCCTTCCCAATTTCCCCCAAGCAAACAATCCTTAACCCTAGATAATTTCTTTCTCTCTTCTCAAAACATTCCTTCTCCCAAACACTCCACCCCACCTCTCTTTACCCAATCTCACCACACCCCATAACCACCTTCACCTTCTTTAACCGGTTTCACCCAAATCCCAAACCCACTACCATTTTCCCCCTCCTCCCAATGTCCAATTTCATCAATCCAAGTCAAAAGATCGCTGGATGGCTCAGATTCAAGCTCATTTGGCACCTACTTAATCAAGGGCTAGGATCAAAGTTAAAGAAGCACAAGTTGGAATTTTTGGCTTGACTGCTCTCACAAGACAAGCACACAAGAGATGAAACTTTGAAGACCTAGGAGAGTAGTATAAATAGGACCTTATTGTAAGCTGGTCAAGGCACCCTAGTTTTCAATTTCAAAAAATTTAGCTTTTCTTATGTTTTGTAATGCATCTTTTTAGTTAATGAAAAGTTCTTTGAATCTTATCTCGTTAAATCTCTAGTTATTGCTTGTTTTATTTAAGTTATTTGTGATTGTATCTCAATTTTAAAAGAAAAAAAGAAAAATGGGTCAAAACCTTGTAAAGGCGTGTTTGGATTAAGCTTAATGAATGGGTCAATGGATTTTACCCATTTGACCACACATCAAAGTAGTATACTTGTCATTAGTTAGTGTCACAAAGTTTTGAGTTGATTGGAAAAGTCTTGCAACATTTAAGTGAAAAAAAGAAGGGGTCATGTTACGCCTTGTTAGAAGTCGTTGTTCACACCCATTTTCTCGCTTATTTAGTTGTTAAATGTGTAAAATTGTCTTTCTTAAGTGTTTGCAAAGTCCCAACTCAATGAATTGTGCTTATATGCATCTAGGACTAATCTAGCTTAGCTCAAATTGCAATTGAAAACCGCTTTGTACCTATTTCCTTCTTGCCTCGTGTTGGAATAGATCATGGACATTTTGTTTGCCTTTTTCTTAGCTTATTAATTAGCTCCAGTTTAGTTGCAAATTGTATTTTTCAATTATTAGTTACATAGACTTTACCTAGGTTTCCTTATTTAGCCGCTTTTAGAATGTTTGGTAGCTTATTTTAAGCTAAAACTCACCCAATTGGCACATCTATGTTCTCGATCAGCCCAAGATAAGTTGATATCACTATTCTTAAGTCACATGATGTACATTGCTCCCTCAAACCAGCTTTGTTGCACTTCTTCCATGCTAACTTTGATTTGACTTGTACTTTGTTTGGAAGCTCACCCATTCACTTATAAATAAGCTCAAACAGCACCCTGGTCTATTCAGAGCTCTGCCAACCAAGAGTACGTGTCACTTTCATCTTATTCTTTGCTTATCGGTATTTGTGATCCGCTTTTTTAGATCTTTTAGGACTTGATTAGTTAAGTTAGTCTAGGATTAGTGCCCTTTTGCTTATTAGAGCTTATTTAAGTTTTTGCTTTGCTTACTTTATCAAGTAGCTTTTAGATTCCTCTTAGTATAAGTCTTATACCAACTGTTTTCCCTTCATTCGGTTAGCTTTTTGCTTGTTTTAGCTTATTTCATCTAGAGAACTTAATATTTACGCCATGGTATGCTTATTTGATCCAATGATTGCTTAATTTATGCTCAAAAGGTTAAAGGAGTGTTTCGTTAATCGCTTTTAAAGGGTGGGTGGTTGTAATTTTGCTAGCTGTTGGAATAAGTCGATTCTAACACTTATTTACAAGTTTTTAAGTTAAGTTTTCACAAAAATACTTCTTTCAACTGAGTCCTTAAGTTTCAAAAGAAAATCAAAAAAAAAAAATAGTTTTAAAAAAAGAGAGCCAAGGATTGAACCTCGGTCTCGACTCAAGCACTCAACACACACACCTTCACCAATCAAGCGCCTTGGGACTTGTCTCACAAATTCTACGCATTCTATTCTTTTATAGACTTGTTAATGATTTAGACTTAAGCCCTTTTAGCTTATTTGGCGCCTATTTCCAAAACAACCACTAGTTTTCTTATTTTTCCTTGAACTAGCATCACTTTAAGTAGTTTTGTGAAATTTTGAGATTTTTCTTGATTAGTTTAGTATTTTTAATCATTTAATTAGATTTAAATAGATTTTAATTCGTAGTAATTATTTTAAAAGTCGAAAAATATTCCGCTTTTCCTATAATTATTTTTAGTCAAATAGATCGTAGGAAAATTGATTTCACACCGTAGCCCTTAAATTGCAAAATTTTTACGCTTATGGCTCGGGTTGTTTTCCGCTTTTACGTTTTGTAGTTTTGCACCCCAGGACTTAGTGTAACTTCGCTTTATCATTCCTTGGGTTTAGTGATAGTTTAATTTTAGTTTATTAGGGTTCCTTGCCTTAATTACCTTCCGCTCATTAATTTGTAGAATACGTAATTCTAACCAACAAATCATTAAATCCAATTCAAGTTCAAATCACGAAACTCAACGAATCCTTCCATTCACACCTCGCTGGGACACGACCCGAAATCACTTTTCCTGCCTCACTTTATCACACCGTGAGGTTTGGCACGTTGACCTTTTCCTAAAGGGTTGATTTGTCGGATTTTACGGTTATTTTGATATACGTTGATATTGTGTTTTCACCACTCACTTCACAATCTAAATATATATATATATATATATATATATATATATATATATATATATATATATATATATATATATATATATATATCTATACTACTTATAAAAGCGTCATATCCCACCAAACCCAATCCTCCATCTTTAAGATTCACCATCCAATCCTACATCTAGCCTAAATTTACACACACCAAACCAACATCCAATCCTAAAAAATACCAAACCAACAAAACTACAAAAAAAATCAACCATACAAACCAATACCCCCCACAAACAGACACCCTCCTTACATTTACTTCCACTTTACTTCTTTAAAAAAACACATATATAAAAACACTCCCTCACTAACAAAAAAAACATACACAAAAGCTCTCATCTCCTCCACCACCCGACTCCCCTACCACCGGACTCCACCTTCCACTGTTTTGCCGCCGACAGAACCACCAAGACCCACGAAGACACAACCACCAAAAGTGTTTATGCTAATTTTGAGGTATTTTTAAGTTTTTGTATCTTCATCAATATTTTAAGGTTTTATTTATAGATCTATACATTTTTTTGTAGATCTATATATTTTATTTGTAGATCTATAGTTTTTTTTTTTTTTATATATCTATGTTTTTTAATATTTTCGGTATTTTTTTTACAGCCGCCCTTAACACCGATTGCCACCGCCGTTATCTCGCCTGAAAAAGTTGCCGCCGCCGTCACTCCTGTCTCTGTTCAGGTCGCCGCCGGAAAACTTTCTTATATGAGTCATAAATGTGGTTGGTTTGGTACATGTTTTCTATAGGTCAGGGCCTTGCCTATACAAACGGTAAGCATATCTAATGGTGTAAATCTTTTCAGAAAATAGCAAAAAAATTTCTCAAATTACTGGGTCAAGTCACTTATTGAGTGTAAATGTACTGGACATTGAATAGATAATTGGACATAAATATTTTGGGTACCGTTTCTTTATCTATAAAATACAATTATGCTTATGTTTGCCCAATAAGAAAACTGCGGTGCCGCCATCTTTACTATTGTTGGAAAACTTATGGTACAATATTAAAGTTTGTTGGCTATATTTTATATTTGTTAGAAAATTTATTGTATAAATATTGTAAATAAGATTATGTAATCATGTGAATTTGATGTGTTCCTCGTAAGCTTACATGTAGATTTGTAATTTGAGGTTTGTCTTTTTTTAATAGACCTATGTATTATATTTGTAGATCCAAGTATTTTTCAAAGATCTCCGTCATTTTAGAGATCTATGTTTATTTAATAGATCTATGTATTCATTTTGTACATTTATGTATTTTTAGGCGCCGTCGGATCTTCTTCCCCGCCGTCGCCGGAATCTTCTTACTCTCGCCGGAATTTTTTTGCCACGCTGGAAGTTTTTGTGTCCACTTCTACCACCGGAAAATTTGTGTAATGCTTGTATTAATTTTTTGTTATAAATTTTTGTGTAATGTTGTTTAAATTTTGTCACAATGTTTATTTAGTTATTTGGTTGGTAAATTTTGTTTAAGAAGTGTAAGTAAATTTTTTGGTAAATTATATTTGTTAAAAAACTAGATTGTGTGAATTATTGGAATAGTGTTGGTATTTGTTATTTTTTTTTTTTTTCTAAAAAATATGTAATACTCCAATAAAACATGGAATCTATTAAAGTATGTGTTATCTGTATGTTTTAAAACAAGTTTTTTACTATCTATAGCATAATGGGGCTCTTTTTGAGTTTAGATATTCTCATCAATTCTTTTTAAGTAATTTCATTTAAAAAATGTTTGCATAAGTTTAGCATCTTATGGCTGAACTTTTTGCTATATACCGGAATCGTCTATTAGGATTCTAATGAGTTTGAAATTTGAATTCTCGAAGAAAGCATTACTTTTTGCTATATACCGGAATCGTCTATTAGGATTCTAATGAGTTTGAAATTTGAATTCTCGAAGAAAGCATTTTGTTGCAGAACAAAGGACAATCTAATGACTAAAAAACTAAAAAAGCACAATGTAGGCTGGACAATATACTGTAACACATGCTTTATGGCTATGATAAAATTGGACCATAGTTAAACATGCATGAGTTCAAAAAAACATCACAAGCAGTTGAGAATTAATATTTTACACCCCATTATTATCTCAACTAGATTCTATTAAGTGAAATTCACATGCTTTTATGTAAGTCATTTAACTTATCTATTGCTAAATATCTCAAGGTTAGGCTATAAATTATTTTTGTGGTACATTCATGGTTATTCTTTATAATACTGTAACACATATAAAATAAGTTTATTACAATAAAGGTCAATAAGATAATTTAATTTTGTGAAGAAATTCATTAAACGTTTTATAGCCACTCATAGAATACTGAGACAAATAAATATTTTAAGCAATTTAATTGTAAATTTATTTAAACATGAAAGTTGAAGAAAAGGAAGAAAAACACCAAACTGTAAGATGGTGCAATTGCTGGAATAAAATAATGAAAATGAAGTCGCTATTCATAAGAAATGTAGATAACGGATGTGATGGTTGATATGTCGCGGGTGACGATTTGAAAAAAAAGAAGATAGAAGCGGTGCAATGTATATAATGGAAGAAGGGTAATAAATGGAACATTGTTAGACTATAGTGGACGTAGAGATTAATAATGGAGTGACACGTGTTTTGTTTTCAATGTCGTTTATTAAAAATGGAAGATAGAAGATTAACAATCGACCTTAGTCAACCAATTCTTGAATGTTTCAAGATGAACATATTTAAAAATGATGTTTAAAACATGTGTGACAGGAATGTTAAAATGTACACGTTTATAAATTACGTTTTATACTTGTGTAACGAATAACGGGACACACATAAAAACACTAAACAAGAAACAAACATATTGATTAGCGCAACAAGGTTTTGTCGGAAACTACAAACTAACGACGCAATATGCATAAACTCGCCTATGCAACAATACCATTAGGAAAATAGTCCTTAAAAAATAAAACCTCCTAAGCACTTCAAACATAGTTGTCGAAGAAAAATATTTTGCGTTGAATTTTGTCGAAAACTAACACCAGCTAGCACATAGCGGTGCTACCTGCAGATACCAGTAAGACATGGCTACTCCTGCTGAATACATTCTGCCACTGCTGCGGACACTCGACTAGAAACCCTTTGCCGCTAGAAACCGATGCCCAAAGGCACGCGGTGTATATATATATATATATATATATATATATATATATATATATATATATATATATATATATATATATATATATATATATATATATATATATATATATATATATAGAGAGAGAGAGAGAGAGAGAGAGAGAGAGAGAGAGAGAGAATCTGGATCCATCGGAAGGTTTTAAATTGAGAAGGAAATTGAGAAGGCTAAAAAACGATAGATTTTTAACTTCGATTCAATTTTTTCAATTGTAGAACTCATTTTAATGTGATTTTAATTCAAAATGTGTTAAAATAATTTGAATCAATGTTGAAAATTTCACGATTTTAATATATAAGTACATTCGTGAATCATCTGTACAAATTTAATAAATCACTACCATAACTCGTTTTTTACAAAGATTTGTGAATCAAATTTTTGATTTATAGATTCAATTCACTAGTAATTGATGTATACTTGTGAATCAAATAAAAAAATATGAATCTATAGGCTCAAACGAAAATTTCTCAATCTTCTCAATCTAAAAACCTACCGATGGAAACCTATATATATATATATATATATATATATATATATATATATATATATATATATATATATATACTAGTAAATAAAATCCGTCCGATGGACGGGTATGACTTGTGGTTTTTATTTTTAGGATTTTGTGGAACAAATATATACCAAAAAGTAATTAAAAGTTAAATGAAACGGTTAAGATGTATAATTGATGTTATCATAATATATATAACATAATCAAATTTGCGACATTGTATTGTTTTGCGACATTGTATTTGATCAAAATGATGGGAAATATAATAAAAATAAGAGATTAAAATTTTATTTCAAACTCCTGCTTCCATCTGCCTCTTTGTGCTTCAACCTCGTCATCTTATGTGCCTCCCTCGGGATTAATAACTTCAAGCCCCTCATAACCAAGCAAGCTAAAACAAAAATAACCAAGACATGAAGGATCAAACAAATCATGATACGCAACCTCTATAGTTAACAATACAGATAATCGCATATTCAATTAGAGCAATGAGAGTTCAAATAACAATATGATCTGCCACATTACGTGTTATAACAATTCACTTATATTAAGAATATAGTAAAATATGTAGAAAATAAAGGGAGATATCGAGTTCAAGGCTACTAACATTCTATAGCAATCAACTTTCACCAGCCGAGCAGCCTATGAAAGCAACGATTAGGCTAGGGAATAAGGATGATATGCGTGAGTCTTGTCATAACAATCAGTAAATCTGTAACCTAAACATTTATCAAACTTCTTAAGTATCTTACGAAGTCCAGTTGCATTCATCTCCACAAAAAATAAAAGCTTTAATAAATCTCTTCCTATGTCTCTATAGGCTTCTCGTAAAGAAGCAACTTTTGGTAATCGATTTGATTTGAGGCATTAAAAAGATGGAATAAGCAATTTTGGAGGGTAAGGATTACAATTAAAACAAAACAAAAATGAGAATTAGGTGCATGAAGCAATATGTTCAAAGTTTCTAATCAAGATCCTTCTTGCGGAGGCATTTGAGAGTGAATACTCCATATGGCATTTCAGCAACAACTTAAGGTTTGATACCTATTAAGTAATTGATTACAGTGGTAACATGAGATTCACATCAATCATAATAAAATGGTTGTAATATCTTATGAAATGTCTAGGGTTCCATCACATACAAAAAATGACTCAAAAAGATTAAACATGCCCAAATGCGTAACAAAGATCATAGCTTGCAATATAACCTCAATAGGCATGAGTGGTGGTAAATAAGGTTTATATAATGAGTAATGACAAATTCATATAAATTGAAGAATTACTATTTTAAAATAAGTTCATTTATGCAACCAATCATAGTGGAACTTTTAATTGTTACCAGAAGCAGTAGTAGGAGAGGTTAAAAGAAAGTGGCTAAAAAATGGCTGGAAAAGTGTTTGATGAATAAATTAATTAAAAGATTTGTTGTTGCTTTTCTAAAGCCAAAAAAATAACAAAATGATAGAAATGATAATCCTACGTGGGTTAAGATCATATATGTGAATGGAAAATAAAAGGCTTTTAATTAGGTTATAGTCTTACTTTTATACAGCATGAGTATACTACGTGAAAACAATTAAAAACCAATTTCTCACCTTTGACAACATGTAAGGCATGTGTTCATTTGGCGTACACATGCATTAGCTTCCTTGGATCACCAATGAACGAATTGATATAAGTCGAAAAATTACATATCATGCTGTATAAATAATTAAAAGATAGATACCTCAGTTCAATGTTGTGCTACATCAGGAGAGCCACAACCTATCACCATATTTCAAGGAATTTGATAGCTGTATAATGGGTGCACACATACGGTACCGCAATTTACAGTAAAAGTTTTAGTATATACTCATGTTATAGTAAGATATAAAACCAATATCTCACCTTTGACAACATGTAAGGCCTGAGCTCATTTGGCTTACACATGCATTAGCTTCCTTGGATCACCAATGTGTGATCAATCTAACTTTTCACTTCTATAGCTTATCCGTGAGATAATACTAAAAGTATCAGATATACATGGGCGGAGTGTTTGTTTAATAACCAATCAAATTGAGCAATCCCAAACACACTGGAATTAAAGTTCAGTGTCTTTGCTAATGTTTGAGATTTAAAATATTTTAAAGTTGGGTGCAAAAAATATTCAATTTTACCGGTTGCCCGACCAACCATTGTCACTATAAACAACGCTCACCAGCAAGATTCCAAAGACAACCATCGACTTCTTGATTATCTCCTCAATTGGGATATATAAATACATTTAGGGGGTGTTTGGGTTAGCTTACTTTATGGGCTTATCGGCTTATTGAGATTCAGGAAAGCCAATAAGCTCACTGTTTTTGGTCATTTTAGCTTATCCACTTAACCTTATGGCTTATTTAAGCCACAAACTCAAATGGGTATTTTCGCTTCAATGGTTGCTCCGGTACTGCCAAACCATCAAATTGGCACATAAATCAAATAAAAAATATGATGAAATGAAAAAAGCTACAATCTTCGGAGCATATGGGGGTGTTTGGTATTGCTTATCATACTTATTTGCTCATTTAGAACTGATTTGGAATAACTTAAAGCAGTGATTACTCGAAACAATGTATTTCACTCATAAAAGCAGAAAGTAACTGATAATAAGCAAATAAGCAGTTTTAGTATGCAATCTCAAATAATTTATTTAAAATAACTTACCTAAACAAAGTTAAATTTGTTGTTCAAACATCCCCCCTTCTATTAGTTAAAAGCCTTTTAACTTCAAGTTTCTTGCTATTATCCATTTCCACACATTCTGCTAAACACAAAATATTGATTTCAATTAAAAAAACTGAGTCACATGTATTCAAATCTTCAGTAAATTACCACTAATCTTGTGCAACTTCTATAATTATTGAACCTCTTGTGTAATTGAGTAGTTTATCCCACTTGATGAATAAGAAAAGGTTGAGATGATAAAATAAACATTCAATTTCTATCAAATCCTTCTCATATATTTATAAGAAAGCATAAACTGGACAAAAATGATTGAACAATTGTTAGTACCTAAATTGGTGCTTGAGGCATGGTGTTTCCATCCATATATATAACGCCTTGCAACGACGTCACATGCCTACAAATTCCCAAATGATTAGTACTTGTTCGCAAACTCGTTACAAGTATAAATTTCAGATCTTTTTAACTCACCACATTGTAGACCAGTTAGCCATTGGCATCGGAATAGAACTTGGTTGCACTACGAATATAAAATATTACACTCGTAAGCCAAGAGACTCGAGATTTGAGGACAGATAAATGAAATTTATGACTGTAGAATAAACTACCATGCTTTTTTTCTTGTAATTCAGATTTAGCCGACAATTGTTGTTGTTTAAGAACTTGATTAAGTGATCTTGCAGCTACCACCGGCAGTGCATATTGTTTTTCCATTTACCTCCCTCCTTTAAAAAAAGTATATTTAGCAACTAAGTGTACAACTTTAATGATGTCATAGTCACTTTCTTTGTATCTACAACTACAGAATCAAACAGAACAAAGAATGTGGTTGCTACGGTTACAGCTTAAATGCTAACTTGGTAATCTAAGTTAGTTATTTTATACCCATATGACAGAAACTGATCATGTGCAACCTGAAAACCCGATAATCAAATAATAATTCCTGCAATTGATTCCCAAACACCCTTTAAATAACATCATATATTATTTATGATACATATAAAGCATTTACCTTAGCTCCTCTCTTAGGTCAAATTGGAGGTAGTTTAGGTACGGCTTCTTTCTCTGGTTCAGTTTTGGCTGCAACCGGTTAGCTGCTCTTCAGTCCTTGCAACCAATCCAGGACATTTCTTCTTCTTGGAAGAAAGAATAAACATTTCAGCCATGGTAATTGAGTGAATACATTATCTATTTTGGTGACTGTTGGGCATCGAAGAGGCTGACTGTTGGATTGCAGAGGTTGCCATTTCTAAGGGGATTGAAAGGTATGTTGTAGAGATGGTAATTTTAAAAGGGTGGGTGTTGATGGTGGAAGATTGCACTGTTATATACTGAGCTAAACAAGTTAGTGGATTAGGATATTGTGTACAGGTCAGCATTATCTGATTAGTTTATTAGATATGGTTACTGATTCTGAGGGGTGTGATGGAGGCTTTTCATCTGCAATGTGGCTCCCAAATTTCTTCTTGCGTTGATTGTGAGCCACCAAAATAAGGAAAAAATAGTAGCAATAGAATAAACCACACTTTCAATAACTGAACATCTAAACCACTTGAGACAAAAGTAAATAATACCCCACAAGTTTAAGTTTTTTTCTTTAAAAATTTTGGTGACAAAATGAGCGGGTTTAAGAGAGTTCATAAATGAGTTATATACTTATATATGATATGATTCAGTCAGCATTTAGTTTAGATAAACCGATAACCCAAAGTCAAAATAATGATTCATACAATAATAACCAACCTCGTCATTGAAGGGGTTGATAAGTGCCGTAAATTTCTTAATCTCCTCCTCTTCTCTTGATATCATTGTATCTAAGTTAGCCATTATGGAGCGAAGACATATTGAAGTCTCATACTCAGGTGGTAAATTTAAAGTTGTAATCTGCAATAACCTACAAAAAAAGGGGATAACAACTGCGGCAGATTACAGAAATAAATAATATGGCAGGTTATATAGCTTATAAATCCAACGATCAAGTCTAAAGAGCGTCTCTCACCTCCACAGACAAGATCCACTTATAATGGGATTTGCATTGTAACTCCGACTTGACCCCTTCTTCAATACTGTGAAACCAAGAAAGCCTTATAACTCCTGAATATGATAAACCTGAATGTAATTTAAATACGATAGATGCACACTTGATGCCTTGTACAGTCACCCCATGACTAAGGAAATGTACCTGCTGGACCTAGAATTCGGAATTCCAATGACATACAATTTCCTGTTCTGAAATTTCAAGCTAGTAGTATAGATTTGATAGACACTCGCGTTTTATATTAGAATGAAAAACGTTAAGACTCAAGGAGTAAGGAAAAAGGGAATGTCATTTTAGTTAAATGTTTATGTGTTTGGGCTTGGAATCGTTGTACTATATATTGTCACTGGTCATTCTTGTTCTTTGAATGTTAACTCTCTATTCCAAAATTAACCTAATGAATATGTGTTCCCTTTTAGTTAGTGTGGGGCTATATTCTGGATACTGTAGACATAATTCAGTCATTGTATGTGTGACCCTGTATAATGATAGGATATTAGAAAACTGCAAGTTATCAACTTTCCAACCTAATTCACTCATTCATGCATTCATTATATTCCAAACTTTTCTACGATTATCTTCCGTTCCTCAATGAAAATACAAGGTTTATATATAGTGCCATAGTCCATAAAACGCAATATGAAAATGCTACGAAAATGATAAGGAAGTAACAAAGGGACCTCCTAATGCCTACAACTTCTAATGGGATTTTAAGCGAATGCTTAGGCAGATACCTTAAGAGTCGAATTTTAGCATTACTTTTCATTTATTTAAAATTTAACAGTTATTCTTACTTTGTGTCGAGTTTCTAAATCACTCTGGGGTTTCGGACCCGTTTGTTCCTGTTTGAGGTTAGGCTTTATGTGAGTGACATTATTTTATTTCCCACTTGGATTTACAACTCTTATCGTCTGTTCATATCAGTTTCACTTATCTGGCAGGGAAAGGGTTGTTTTATCTGCAAGAAAGGCGGTCATCGTGCAAAAAACTGCCCAGACAAATCAAAGAAGGATCTCAAAAAACTAACTTTTGTTTAAAATGTGGCGATTCTGGGCATGGCATGTTCACATGCAGGACTGTATACTCCCAGGATGACCTCAAGGTCAATCTCATCTACTTTCTAATAATTATACTCCAAAGTCCAAACAGTAAACACACCTGTTTTTCATTTCAGTTAATTACATTAATACTTTTTGCTATTCTAACTTGCGTCTATCAATGCTTTTTTCAGGAAATACAATGTTACATTTGCAAATGTTGTGGTCATTTTTGTTGTGTCAACTATGGTGAAGGTCCAATTGAGGTTTCTTGCTACAGATGTGATCTGTTGGGCCATAGCGGTTTGGTATGTTTTCTGGTGTTTGGTTAAATATATCTGTTGGATCGTTGCGTGTATATTTATAGGAAGCAGGCTTTTCGATACTCCGTTTATAATTACACTTAGAATATTAACACATAAACATCGGCTTACTCAAATGTAGATATATTTTCATACCTGTTACCTATATCAGAAACAACAGGAGGGATCCCCAATGCATATGTTACTTAGAAAACTTTAAGCAATGCGTAGAGTATACACTTTAAAATCATATAGTTTTTTTATAACTGACCTTGACATGATTTTGTATTTCAGTCGGTGTAATATTCTCTTCCTTCGTATTCTCTATTATTTTCTTTGGAGTAGCAGCTGCAAAAAAACATTATGAAAAAGATAATATAGACGCATAGTTGATAAAAAATTATTAAAAGAAAAAAAAAAAAAAGCAATGTTTGGTATATATGTCAACTAACCTTGAGACCATGCTTCAACAGTGAGAGCACAGAGATAAATGTTTTTGGTATTTAGAGAGCTCGCGTAATCAAAAGAAAGATAAAAGAACAATATTTTTTTTAACTACATTGAAACTCTAATTAAATTCACATCAATTAATGAAGAAGAGTATAGGCATGTTAGAAGTCTCACCTCGATGCTATTGGTTGGAACTGCAGGCTGCTCTTTCAAGAAAATATATCAGTCCTATCACCCAGCCTACTTAATTAAAATGAGGATCAACTAAGAAAACCTAAAGTGAAGTATACCAACTAACTTATCCATCTAATAGGTCCCTCTCTGGCTGATCCTACAGATGGGTTAGCAGGGTTCTGTGAGGCGGCTTTGCCAACAGCCTACAGACATTGCGTATGGTGACCCGTGCCACGAATTGTAGTGGTTACATGAGAATCTTGATGGTCTAGAAGCTTAGCTAAACCAAAGTCACCAACAATTGCTTCACAACAAACATCGAGTAATATATTCGCTGCTTTTACATCTAAATATATATTCAACTATATGTAATGCACCAAAACTATTATGTGTGATAATAAATATAATGTAAAACTAAAGATATATTTCGTTATATTCAAATATACCCATAGGTTTTATTCATATGGAAATTATGTGTGTTAGCTCTGCTCATGCGCATAATTGTATCTATGAGAAACTGATAGCATAAAATCAGTCTTCAGAAGCTCACATATAACATCGTAAGAGGAGAAACATTTTTTATACTTCCGGATGCAAGCTTCTCCAACCACCACCACAATCGTCATTGTATTCGTCCTCACATGTAGTTAAATGCCAAAACATATCGGGGTTAACAAAATCCCATTAAATTTAGTCACAACTTTTCAAAGTGAGATTTAGTTACATATAAATAATCCAAGCAGATGGAGTAAATTAGCAAAGTGCATATAAACATGAAATCAAAGAAAAGGTAGCATACAATCTTAGAGAAAATTAGAACCAATAAAAGGCGACTAAATAAGAATAACTCGCAACATATAAAAAATGTTGATACAAAAGTTGGGCGTTCACGATTTGGAGCTCGGTTCTCGTACCAATTGAAATTCTTGCTTGAGACACTGCGCACTAAGAGACAAGAAACACCGTTAGGCTTACCGTGGGATTGTCTCCACGATTATCCTCCGGCGTGAGTGAGTGTCGGTTTAGGGTTTAAGGAGTTTTAGGGTTATGAGATCGTACCTTAAGCGAGGGTATCATTCCTTTATATATGCACGGAATCCTTGTTGGTTCCGTGTTCCCCAACCGTGTTCCCAACCGTATCCGCCTAAGTCGGTTGAGGAATGATTATCTTCATATTTTAGAAGATATCCATATCCATTCCGTAAATAGATTTGGACTTGGGCTTTCGTGAGCCCAAACCTTTATTGATATTGGCCGAGTCGTCTTTGGGCTTGTAAGTATTAAGGGCGTGGTCGGGTTCATGACCCGACACCGGACCTCGTCATCATGTCCCCAGGTCTAGTATGCGCGATGCGTAGCTGCGGATGCTAGACTAATGACCGTAGTCCCAAAAACAAATAATATCTGAAGCGTATCCAAGAAGCCATATACCTATCCGTAGGTACAATGTATCGAGACATCCATGTGAATAGTCAAGGCCTCGTTAATCGGGAAAGTTCTTGCTTGTTGTCACATCAAGTCATCTCGTCCACACAAAGAAGCCTAGTGGGATCACGTGTGCCAATCGTGTGGAAAAGGAGAAATATATAACTTGGGATTCATTTTCACGGTTTCTCACGGTAAAAACACCTTCCGCCATTCTAAAGCAAATCAAGAGTCGTTATCCCCAAAAGCAACCAACCACCAAGGTAACGGCGCGTGCTTGCAATAACGAAAAAGACAACAACATGGTTAAGCGGTTGTCGACTTCACCTCCGACCTTAATTTAATCGATCGATGGAATTTACCTCAGTTACTTTATACCGGGGCGTGCATCCGGTGGTTCGGATGCGCGTGCCACGATTGCGGATTTCCCGAAGAAAGGTGGGTGTTTACACGGTTATTCAATTTGCGAATCAGCGTGTGCCCTATCACGCTTTCTATGCGATGTGTTAAATTATTATCGCTACACATATCGCGATTACCTTTGCATCGGTAGCGGCCAAAATAACTAATTTAAAGTAAATTGCCGTTTGTTGGGTATTAATCCCACCATCAACTTATTCGCGCTTTTACCACACTACGTGGGCGCATGGGTGGGTAACGTTTTCGGCCGGCGGTGAGCTGCGATGCTACGAGACAAATTAGGCGCCCTTAGGAATTGGAGGAGTATTTCTTACGGGTAGATGATACATGTTTCCGTGGGATTATGAGTTCTATACGAGGAACACTACGAGAGGATGAGTGCCCATTGCACGGGTCGTATAATGTCGAGGATGCGGGCGATAAATGCTAACCGCATCCCCATTAGTGCGTATCTGAGGATTTTGGTGCACATGGGGATCGGTAGTAATTATTTCGGTCCGAAGATGAGATCCCAATCTTTTAGGCGCCAATGGCGGGGTGGGTACTTATTCCTCCGCATCTCTGCGTGTAACTAATGTAAGAATAATCCTTCGTCTTGTTTGCGCGATATATAGCTGTTTGTATATGTGTTTTGTCTTTGAGAGATGGATCATTCCTTTGTTATGCGACTAGCGAAGCCGTGGCCGTAAAGGCGGGAGTAAGACCGTTGAGGGAGGACGAGGAGCCTATCTTAGGCGCAGCGGAAGGCGTGTCATGGGCGGCCGTGGGGATGCGAGGGACAAGTTCCTCCGTTGCCGTGGAGGCAACACCGCTCTGAGCCGTCCCAATCACGAGGGGGCGTCGTTGGTAGCACGATCGGCGCCCATAGTTGGGGCTCATCACGAAGAGGAAGAAGAAGAGGAAGTCGCTCGATCATGAGAGGACCCGACAAGATCATGGGGCGGGCCCGTCAAGGAAGAAGCGTCCGTAGTTCAAGCGTGAGTTGTCCTCCAGCGATGAGCGTCGTCGCACCCATCTGCGAGGACGCGGGCCAAAGTAAGTAACACCATATATGTATAACCTCTTGTCGGTTGGTGAATGTGCTATTTGTGATTCTAAAGTTGCCTTTGGTGATCATCGCGCGGTGGGCGGTCATAGAGTCACCTCAGAAGGCTAGTCCGATACACTCGGCGCATTACGAGCCGCGAGCCGGGATAAGGAAGACCGGTCCGATGCAAATGTCTTGTGGGGCAATTAGTTGAAGAATTGGTTGAAGTTTACGCTCATCGAGGCTTGATTGTGAAGTTGAAAAGCGAGTATCGATGGAAAACCAAGACTCCCAAAAGGACCAAACTATTTCTTTCTTTGGGCGCTTGTTGGCAATGCCGGGCACAACTAGATAGCGCTCATGCGGAGGCCAGGTCTGAGCACATATGCTCAAGCAGTGAGGACAAGATGGCGCTAATGTGCCAAATAAACCAGAGCGTCTTGATGCGACCAAGTATAAATCTGCGTCTTCTTGGGCCTGAAACATCTGGAGCAGGTAAGGACAAAATGTTTGCGCAATTAGGGGAGCTTGGAGGCGTGAGCTGGTCCTTAGAGGTCAAGAGGCAAAGCTGCGTAAGCTAAGCATCAGTATGACGAGGTGTATCGCGGTGATGTACGTGATAGCGGAGCGCGGTGGCTCATAGCCCATAGTGCGCCTAGGCGCCACGAGTACCACGGAATCGCGAGGTAGTCAATGCCTTGAGGAGGTAGTGCGGTGTGCTCTTGGCGTGGCCGTCGAGGCTATTGAAAAGCTACGAAGCCAAATTGTTGGAGACACCCCGATAAGGTACCCCATTATATTTGAGTCATATGAGCATCTGGTCATTGCCATGCGAAGATGAAAGACTTGGGCGCCAATGATATCGGACTTGGCGCGATCAAGATTACCAATAAATGTGATCATGCGGGGTTGACTTTGGCGCGTCATCGTCTCGAGGATGCGAAGCACAGTAGGACTTTATTTGAAGCCCCGTGGGTCGTGACTCAAGTTCTGTGTTTGCGCGTCCGAGGATAGTCGAGACCCTTTGCATTGGAGAAAGAGGTACCTCTAAAGGAGGTTTTGGGCGCATGCGACCCGTCTTGCTAAGAAAAAGGGGATCGCGGTAAGGCCATTTGTGTGGGGTTGGTGCGGCCCATTTGCCAAGATCGATGGGGTGCCGTGGCGTGGCCACCGTATCTCGTAAGGATGCGGTATGTTGAAGGGCGTTGGCGTAGCCAAAGAAGCAATAGTCGCTTGGTTCTTACGTACTTAAGCGTTGTAACATTTGGTAGTGGACACGTTCAATGTCTTTGTAATAACTCGTAGTTATAAATAAATGTTTCTTTTACATTGTGGATGTAATGTAAGCCTATATTTTTGTCCTTTGTATGTATAAAGAAACAAGCGTGTAGGCCCTTTGCAAATGTGGAAAATTCATAGTCGTGTATGAAAGTTATAGTGTACTTGAAAATAATTCTAAGTATTTAAACATAATCGTGTATGTTATGATTCACGACGTCTTGTAAATATCGCAATAAGGAAGCAAGTATCTTGGTTCCTCGGTTTGTTAAGCGTGCTGCGTATGCATTGATGCGCAACCGTCGTGGGATGCGCAAATGGCTTATTCAACGTCTTGAGAACAAGGTGTTTAACAAGGATCGTGATCCATTATTGATGGGTTTGCAACCCTCTTACTCAACAAGTCGGTTAGTAGGTCAACTTATCCTGTTACCATCGTAGGTTTATTTGTGGTGCATGCGCCATCGTGGGCAAGAAATAAAAAAATTGTTAACACATACGGTATATGGAGATAACAACTTTAAAATGTGTCATGGAGTTAGCTAGAAACATGACGTTTTTATTAATACTTTCAAGTTTATCAAGTAACAGAAAGCGATAAATATGAAAAATAAAAGCGAGTACATGAATGTTTATTGAGCCGAGAGTGCGGGCGTCTGCGCTATGCCGTAGCAATCCTTATAGGTAGCACCTCTTGAGGTTCTTGATATTCCATGTCTTGTGATGAGTCACGACCATCCAAACCTCGTGGCCGGTATCTTTGTGCCGTTGCTTGATAACCTCATAAGGTCCTTCCACTTTGGTCCGAGCTTACAGTATCTTGGTAGCGGCTTGCCTCATTGGGCGGTAGACAAAGTCCACAGTGCGAATGAAACACTGCGTACCTTGGCATCATAGTATCCTTTCATTTTGACTTTGACCTTGCCTCCCGTATGGCGCAGCGTTCGCGTCTTTCTTCCAGTGGGTCCAAGTCGATCGTCTTTCGTCGTCGTTTGTGGTCACATTAATCTCCGCGGTGCGGATAGTTGGCATGCCGATCTCGGTTGGAATAACGGCACATCCGTATACTAGAGAGAAGGGGTGTCCCTGTCTTTGGTTTTAAGCGAGTGCGGTGTGCCCATAATACATGAAAGTTCTTGACCCACCTTCCTTTGTGCTTGTCCAAGCGTGCTTTGATTCCTTCACCCGGACTTGGTTTGCGCTCGACTAAACCATTGGTTTGTGGGTGCGTAACAAGCATAAAGTGTTGGGTGATGTTTAACTTTCGCACCAATCCTTAAAGGGGTTGTCGCGAAATTGTTTCCCATTGTCGAGATGATTTCACGGGTAATCCGAGCGGCATACAATATTGTCCCAGACAAAGCGTTTTACGGTTGCCGATGGTGTTGCTCTTGCTTTTGCCTCGATCCACTTGGTGAAGTAGTCTATAGCGACTATGAGAAATTTGAGACCGCTTCTTTGCTATTGGAAAAGGACCGGCGATATCAATGCCCCATTTGTAGAATGGCCATGGCGCGTGATTGGTGTTAACTCATCTTTGTGGTTTTTGCGGAGCAGGTGCGTGGACTTGGCAATCATTGCACTTCCTTATCAAATCCAGCGCATCTTTATGCATGGTTGGCGATAGTATCCGATCGCATGGCGCGTGCTACAACGGACCGTGGTCTGCGTGCATGCTACATGAACCCTCATGGATTTCATGACACATAATTTGCTTGTGCGGGGCCTACGCGCGCGAAGCCATGGTTGGAGGAAAGACCGTCGATCGATATGTTGTCGCGCGATTCGAATCTCTGCGGCGTGCGCCGTATTCTATGACTTACATGCATTCTTGGGGTAATGTCCCTTTGCTTAAGAAATGCGCAATTGGGGTCATCCATGTAGGACCATCCTCCTCATGATTGCGGAAACTTCCATCTCCGCTATTGACTTGCTTTTCGGTGTTTCCACCGGCACTTGCTTTGATAAGTGTGCGAAGCTTGTCGAGGCTATCTTGCTCGGTGCATACGCTGCGATTTTCTCCTCTAGGGACTTGCTTGATAGTAAATCTGTCAAAGCCTTTGATCGATCTTTAGTCTTCTCAAGATCTTGAATCATGTTTTCTTCTTTGGCCGCGTATTCACCCAACACATGGTTGGCCACTAGTCGAGTCCACATTTGCTTCTAAGTTCGTCGCCCATTCGGTGCAATCGTAGTCCGGTGATCGGGGCTTCATATTACGCCTCGTTGTTTGTCGAGGTAAATTCAAAGCAGCGATGCGTAAGTGAATTCCACTCCTACGGGTTTGTGAGAATAAGGCCGACTCTGAGCCATCCGCGCATGAGGACCCATCGTAAACAAAATCCATGGATCTTGTAGTGCTTTTGCGCTTGGTGTAGGTACCTCGTCGATGTCGGGCTTCTCGATGATGAAGTCCGCGAACTTGTCCTTTTATTGCGATGCGTGGTGCGTAAGAGATGTTATGTTCACTAGCAACACACTCCACTTACGGAGTCGTCTGACGCATCGGGTTTGGAGATGATCGCTTGATGGCTTGATGCGTAATTACCGCTATCGGGTGCGCTTGGAAAGTACGGCGCGATCGCTTGGCGGCAAACACTAATGCCAAGACCAATTTTCCATGGCACTATAGTTCATCTCCGTCTTCTTGAGAGCTTTCTTGACAAAATAGATAGGGGTTTGCACGAGTCCCTATCTGTTAGTAACTTCTTGTTGGCCCCATGAGTTCTTGGCGGATACATGATCGGCTCTTCCCACAGTCGGGTGCCACGAGTGTTGGGGCGTTGCTAGATCTTTGTTTGAGTGTGGTGAAAGCTTCTTCCGCCTCCGTTGTCCACGAAAGTCACCCTTTTTATACACTTCTTGAGTGTTTTGAAAAGAGGCAATGACTTTCTGGCGACTTAGGCGAGGAACTGTTGAGGCGGCAAGTTTTCCATTGAGGATTGGACCTCCTTGACGTGCGTGGTGAAGGAAGTTCTATTCTTGCCTTGGTCTTTTCGGACAAGGTTTTATGCCATCGGGTTCTATCAAGTACCCTAAGAACATGCCTTGGTGGCCTAGAAGGTGCGTTTCTTAGGGTTTAGCTCATGTTGATCTCGTAGAGTCTTGAATGTCTCCTCATGTCGCGCACAAGTTCACTTTCGGTGTGACTTTTAATGACCGGTCATCACGTAGACTTCAAGTTGCGGCCCTTTGTTTTCAAAGCGGTGTCCACCAACCGTTGCGTAGGTGGCACCCGCATTCTTCAAGCCAAGCGGCATTTTTGTGTAACGATGCGCCTTGGCTTGTGTGGAAAACTGTCTTTTCCTCGTCTTCTGGGCCATTTGTATCGGTGATACCCTTTATGCAGCGTCAAGAAAGCACTTTAACGGTATCCACAAGGACTCTACTTTCCAATCTATCTACGGTAATGGATAGCGATCCTGCGGGCATGCTTTATTGAGATCGGTGAAGTCTACACACATTCGCCGGTGCCATCGCTTTTTGACCATTCTTGGATTAGAAAGCGATCGTGGTAATAGACTTCACGCATGATTCCGCGTTTACCAATTTACGTACCTCTGCCGAGTTACTGCGCCTGCGGGGCTTGCCACGCTTCTTACGGCGTATGGGTAAGTATCCTTGTCGGATTCGAGTTTATGCTCCGTGATCGGCGTGGTACTCGGTCGTGTGTGCAGGCTCCCATGCGAAAATATCCACGTTCTTTTGTAGGAGGCGCGCACGGCCGCTTTCTTGGTTGTCCGACAATGATCCTCGATGGTTATCTCTGGTCCGGATATTACGGGTGAATGCGACCTTAAAGTTGGGAATTTTGGCGGCGCCTTTGCGGGATTGGTTCCCTTTCGCGTATAGCGTGTTACATTCTCATTTAACACCGTGGCATTGTAAAGTGACAATGCCCCTTATTGGGAATTTAAGCATCCGTCTTGTTGTTGATGCACCCAGCGCATGGGCGATATCCGGGTCTCCCAATAATGCCATTATATGATGAAGGGATTTGATCACCATGAAATCCATCGAGGTTGTTGTAGAGTGCTACGTGTTGCCATGCCGACTAGCAATCGTAGTTGGCCCATAGGCCGTATCTTCTCACTGTGAAACCGGTGAGTGCGGTGTTGACAGTTTAGCGACTACGTATTTGGTCGTAGTCTTTTAAAGCAATGCTCATACATAATATTTGCCGATGCCCCCATCGATGTACATGCGGTGTATGTCGTGACCACCGCGCTAATTTCAATGGTGAGGGCTCACGATCTTTGCGTTGTCCGCGATCAAAGTAGGAAAGAGATTTCACTCCTTGGAAAACTCTTGGTGACCTTACATACGGTGGTTATTTGCCGCGTCGTATCATATAGATTGTGTCGGCCTTATCCTTGGGTGTCTCCTTCTTGCTTTCATTCTTTTGCTTATCTCTTCCTCTTTAATGTTTTTAACTAAGTGGTCCAGCCTGCCCCTTTGACCATCTTGTCGATGAGTTGCCATGTTGGACACACTCGTTAGTGGTGTGACCCTTTTGTGCATGGTAGTCACAGTATCCATTCCAGTCGCTTATCTTACGGTGTGCGCATCTGCGGCGGTCTTGGGAAATTCGCTCCTTCTGCTGCGAGTATTTCCTTTGGGGTTTTGATCGGGGAGTATACATCATTATCCTGTCTCTGCCGCTCCTCTGGCTGCGGTAGCTCCTATTACAGTTATTACCTCGGTCATTGGATTGTCTCCCGGTTGTTCTGTGACCGTGCTGGAATAGTTCTTTTGCTATCATGCATGGCGGCTTCTCCCTGGACAAAAGACCGAGGCGCTTCATGAGCTCATCGAAGGTCTCGGGGATCTTGTCGTTCAATCTCTTGATGAGTTACGGGTTATTAATCCCATTCATGAAGCCGAGATTTTTAGGACTTGAGGCGCGCTTTAACTGCATGCATTCATCTTTGAGCGTTCCATGAATGCGCTCGTGGATTCTCCTTGGTTACATTTTACCTGGCGAGTTCGGCGGGGTTTTAGCACACTTTGCGTTGAGTAAAATTTAGGCGGGCGCCTTTCTCAACTCTTCAAAACCATTCACGCTCCCGTGGGAGTTTGTTGAACCGAGTTCGCGCACTTCCCCCGGTGTGGAATTAAACATGTGGCACCAAGCGGTTGTGGCGGTTTTCGATGGTTGCGGTGATTCAAAATTTTAGGTGATCATCGGGATCACTGTCCCATCATAGGTTTTAACATTTGCGGGCATCGTCTTCTCTTATTCTCGGAGAAATCACTAATGCGTCGGTGAGCGCATCCACTTTCGGCGGCGCCATGGGAGACATGTCTTCCTCTTGGCTATCGCGTTTATACGGATTTCCAATGCCCGGTATCACTATCCTCGTTGTCGGAGGAATTGTCGGAAGATGAAGTTACCTTCTACGGCGCTTGTGCGGCCATCTTGATCGACTCATAGTGCGGATCGAAGGGCTTTCACTGGGGAATACTTTCTCCCGGTCTATCATGTACTCTCGGCTACCCGGTCTAGCGTGAACCTTTGATGCGCCGCTCTTCTCTATCACTATCACTCAAATGTTGCGGTGAGATGTCTCATCACCCTCGATTCTCCTCCCGATTACATTGAATCTTGGGGTTTATGTCCACTTCTCTGCGCTTTTCCTTGGTGGCGCGGTGGGAAATATCATACTCGAGTCGAAGTTGAGTCGGGCTTTGGGTTCATACGATCTATTCTTCTCTTCCTCTTGCATGAGGCGACCAATGCCGTGGTTTTGGGATCGAAAGCTTACGGTGCTAGTGCAGTGCGACTCCTCGAGTGAGTGCGTTTGTTTCTCTTCTTTGCATTCTTATCCCGACACGGTGCCTCGGTACCTTTGTCGGTCGGTTTCTAGCACCGATTGGAAGGGAGTAGTAAAGGCGGGTTGTTCCCGAGTCTTGTGATGGGTCTACTCCACTCGTGGTGGTTGTAGTGACACAGGTTACTCCCGATTGCGGTTCTACGGAGGAAGATCAAGTCTTGACGACCCCTTATTTTTAGCGTGTTGGTTGTCCCAGAGGTATGCTTGGGGTCAATCCACTCTGCGATTTCTTCCCATAAGATCATTGCGATCGGCGATTGCCGTGTTTTGTCATTCTAGTATCGATTCTTAGTGTAGGGTCCCACGGATGGCGCCACTTGTTGATACAAAGTTGGGCGTTCGATTTGGAGCTCGGTTCTCGTACCAATTGAAATTCTTGCTTGAGACACTGCGCACTAAGAGACAAGAAACACCGTTAGGCTTCTAGTGGGATTGTCTCCACGATTATCCTCCGGCGTGAGTAATCGGTTTAGGGTGTCGGTTTAGGGTTTAAGGGTATCAGTTTTAGGGTTATGAGATCGTATCCGCTTAAGTCGGTTGGGGTATCATTCATATTTTAGAAGATATATATCCATTCCGGAATCCTTGTTGGTTGTGAGCCCAAACCTTTATTGTGTTGGCCCGAGTCGTGCTTTGGGCATTAATGTGGCGGGTCATGACCCGACACCGCCTAAGTCGGTTACAAAATGTGTAAAAATATTTTGAATGATTATCTTCATATTTTAGAAGATATCCATATCCATTCGATTTTAACAATGATTTGTGTAAATAGATTTTGGACCTTGGGCTTTCGGTTTGTGAGATTTCTCAATCCCAAAATAAAACCTTTATTGATATTGACATTAATGCCACCTCGATGCCACATAATCCAACTTAATGCCACATAATCATTTGTTGTCCAACTAAGCAATATTTTTATCCACGTAAGCACTAATTGGGATTTTAATAATTATTTTTGTAAATTTTTGATTTTTATTAAATATATTTGGATTTTAATAATTATTTTGTAAATTTCGGATTTTATTAAATATTTTGAAAATTATTTATAAAAAGGAGCCTTGCAAGGATTGAACCTTGGTTATTTGGATAAACAACATGTGTGTTTACCACTAAGGCAACATGATTTTTTGGAATATATGTTGCAAGTCAAAAATTATAAATCTATGCAACCAATTATGTAGAAAAATCCCTACAACTTAGGTAACCCTAAACAAAACATATACATAAAAATTATATACGGTTCATTCATAATATATCTTTTCTCAAAAACCCTAATATCTTTTTTCCCTCACAACGTTTAGCATGAGAAATCATGTCTGATGTAAATACGTATTTAGTGTTTTTGTTAGACTGTCTATGGCTTTGTGAGTGTCTGAAAGTAATATAATTGGCTAATGTTTTGCCATGATGTAGTTTATAACAGTGCCACAGTTTCTTTGTGCGAAAAGTGTGTGGTTTACATGCGCTTGGCAGGGATGGTTGTTTGGGGATTTTGTTAGTTAAATTATGAGTACTATAAAGCGTGTTTCTTACACACAAAATCTCATACAAATTATTAGTTACTTATGAAAAATTGATTATGTACATAAACAATTGGTCACAATTTTTGTATCCTTATCAGTCACAAGGTTTGTATGCATATTATTAGTTAATCGGTGATTAACATGACAATGTAGCAGCTTCAAATGGCTATAATTGCAGTGTTGTAACGCGTCATCAAAAGTTTTGTTTTTGTAGATTGACCATACCGCCACGGAGTGGATAACTGAAATTAATCTGCCTGCAACAAAAGTTGCAGTTGGAGCAGAAAAGAGTTACGATGGTTTTTGATGACCATTTCATCTCTTATTCATCCTATTGCATTTGGAATTATTGGGGTAATTTGCTAAATCCTAAGCCTTTTTTTTCAGAGTTTGGTTTGCCCCTCAATATAGTAATCGATACGCCTTTTGTTATGAAGGTATTGTCATGGTAGCTGTTGGAAAAATTATTTGGTCCTCAAGTAGCTGGTGTCACAAACGCTGATAGCATATTGTACACTGATCTTTTCGATGATGGTATCACTCTTTCATTATCTTCACTTTTCTCTAGTGTAACAATTAACACATGAGTCAATATATATATATATATATATATATATATATATATATATATATGTGTGTGTGTGTGTGTGTGTGTGTGTGTGTGTGTGTGTGTGTGTGTGTGTGTGTGTGACATTTTAAAGATTAGTCATGCTTAGATGTTAGAACCAGAGTATCTATATGGGTCTAAGCTCAATTCTTTGTACCATGAGCCCCTTAAGATCCTTTTTACCAGGATGCCCAAAATAAAGATGCATAGGAACTGATTCAGTGGTAGTTTGAAACTGCCAAACTTTGACTTCCATCCAACTATCATTCCTCGGTTGCAGAATGGCATTACCTTTTTATATATTCAGTGGGTTGTAGGTATTTTCATCAAGCTTTGATCTGATAAATGGGGTGTGTGGAGGGCTTGCTAAATATATATACCACTCTGAATCACCGTAAAAATGTTCTTTCCACACATATAAAGGAGCATCAAATGTGGAATGGTCTTCTGGTAATTTGTAAACAAGGTAAGCTGCATATGTTGTTTTAGGTGATACTACTTTGGATTTGACTTCTGTCTTGATTTCAAATTTGTTGGCACGCACTTCTCAAAATCTACAGAAACAAAATAAACTCATCATTTATGTACTAGATTTGGAAAGTTTTTGAGGTTTCCAAGTGGTAGAAGCCTACTAACATATTAGGTTGTTTATGTTTATTGTTTAACAGGTGGTCATAACACACGCCGAATTCAAACAGTAATAACATTTAAACTGAGTCAAATTGGTGAATGGAAATTTACATGCCATCACACACCAAACCTAAGTCCCACGACGGTTTGGCATACTAAGGGTACCTCTTTTAAAGCTTTTCATAATTGACTGCCTATGTTCTTGAGTAAATTCAGATTCACTAGGCTTTAGTATCATGCTTTCTAAAATAGTTTTAAAAGATTTTGAAAGCTTTGGTCTTAAATGAATTACTAAATTCAGAGCTAATGAGGCCTGGGAAAATATTTTCGAAAACTTTTGTCTCATCCTCCCCGTCTATTTTGTATTTTAGGGGGTTATATGTGTTAAGACAAATCTGGGGCTCTTCCGCACAAAGGTTAGTTTAGGCTATCTTTCGTGGAACAAATCTTGAATTAAGTGGTAAAATCTTGAGCTATAGCTGCTAAGAAAGTGAAACACCGTTAGTCTCACCGCGGAAGGGGTCTTCCGCGGTCAACCTTGGGTGTAAGAGTAAGTATTAGTTTAGTGAGATAGAGTATTCTAGAGAGAGAGTAAGACCAAGTTACCGTTTGAACAGTGGCGTAGACCACTATTTATATGTTGGAATTTCTTGTCGGGTTCTCATGGTCACGTCACCACGAGAACGACAATTATGGGCGGGAAGAGTGCAAGTCAACTCGAGAGGTTGTCTTATTGCTGTGACAATCGATGGTTTTGAGCGGCAATCCGCAGCGCTTTCCCTTTTGAGGGTTGTGGGCGATAGTACCTCATTCCTGTGTAAGATTCCTTACCCTTTAGGTTGAGCCGTAGCTAGGCCTTCCACGTACGTGCTTCCGTGGTTACAATCCCTTGTCCTGGTGACGTGTTGCGGGAGCGGATGACGTCTGGGGCAAGTCTGGACCGGTGGGTCTTGATCCAGGGTTGGACCGGTTTAACTACTCGTGTCCGGGGGTGTCGTACACAATCAAGTCCCCCAGTCTAGTATGCTTGTTGGCTGGGAACAAGTGTTCTAGACTTAATCATGTCAACTGGCTACGGTACCTTGTGCCACGGTCTATCCTTGCTCGTGTTGACTGTTCATTCCACTATCTAGTGGATAAGTGTTACAACTTGCTCTCGATAGTCGCAAACTCCTTCTTGACCGTGCAATGTCTGACTGATGTGACGCTTTGCCTGATATCATCTCATCCGTTGATCTGCTTGATCCTGGACCGTTAGATACGGATCGGGGATGTGGCCCAATCTTATTCGTTTGATAGGCGGTTACTTTTTCTTTTGAAGGGTATAAATACCCCTCATTTTCACCTTTTCTACTATTGTTTCTCCTGATTTAGAGAGTACTTTTGAGAGAGAAAACGTTACGCCTTTTTCTTCCTTTCAGGTTAGGTTTTCCTCCCCTCCTCGTTTTTCAATGGCTAAAAAGTTTCTTAGCGATTTGAGCAAAAAGATTTAGACGCGTTTCGACTGAAATACCATATCCTAGATGGGGTAGATCCAACCCTCCCCGGTCCGAATGATACCATTAGGGATGCGCCTGAGGGTAAGATAGGTGTATATACCCGATTATTTGAGTTTTGTAATTTTAGGATCCCCATCTCTAAGTTCCTTTGTAGTGTTTTAGAGTATTTCCAGATCCATCTGTCGCAGCTGTCTGTTATAGCCGCGGTGAGGATTAGTAATTTTGAGATCCTCTATCGTGTCCACGGCGGCGTTCCCACCGTACCCTTATTTAGGAAGTTTTATTATTCCGGCATGAATAATGGGTGGTTGACTTTAGAGAAGAGGAAAGGTCCTAAGTCATTGGTCTTCCCGGTCTGTCACATCGCTCCTCTTGATTCTGTTAAGAATTGGAAGGTGTACTTTTTGTGGGTCAACTCCACTGTTTTTCCGCTGTCGATCCCATGGAACGACAAGCTTTCGGTTGACCGCGATCCACCCCCTTCGGATGATGACACAGACCTTGCTGTATTGTCCTTGTTGGATACGAAACGTGCTCCGTTCCGAAAATATCCGGAGCCGTTTCTGTGTCTGATTGGTCTAAGTCGTGCTTGGGATGATGAGACGGTGCACCCTACATTTATGGTGTCTGATAATGACGGTGGGTTTCTTTCTTAGGGTTCTTTGCGTCAGTATTTTAATTCCTTTTATGTGCCATTTTTCTTAACGGCTTGTTTTAGCTTTTGCAGAGATGGATTTGTTTTTGTTCATTAATCAGCCGGATCTGTTCGTGGCGGAGTCCAGGGAAAGGATTCTGAACGAGGGTGAGAAGACCCTGCAAGAAGAAACTGCTGACCTTGTTGTGGAACCGTCGGAGGACCTTATTACTTTGGTACCGGAGACCATTATTGATTCTGTGGAGGTTGCCAAGGGTGGCTGTGACAACCGGCAATTAGGGAGCCCTTTTAGGTAACCGCATTACGCTAAGTTAGACCGAGTAGTTTGCCTTTAGGAGCTATTTCAGTTAACCATGACTTGTTTTGATATCATTTATTGGCTTTTATGATTTATTTTATTATCGTATGAGTTGTGGTATGAGTTATAGCCCGTTACGATAGGCACTACTTGATTCGGCACAATAAAATCCTATAACGAGAGAAAACGTAACTTTTAAACCGTAACACGAAACGTGACGTGTAAATAATCAAAATTCGTGGAAAAACATAAATAAAACAATAGAATGATAAATAAAAGTCGTTGGACACTCGTAGGGTAAAATAGGAGCTTGGGAGAGGTAAAACGGGAAAGTTTATAAAAGTTACTGGATTGCCCCTCCCCTCTCTTTGGCCGGCCACCCCCACACCCAAAATACTTATTTTTTGGTCCCTCTCATCCCCTATATAAGCCCCCTCCCTTACACACACACACGCACGCACACACTTTACTTTCTCTCTCTAAAAACCTTAAAACCTAATTTTCTCTCACTTCCCTCCCTCTCTAAGAACCCTAATCGGAACCCCAGCTGCCGCGCGACTGTCCTGCCAATTTCCAGCGCGTCACCCCTCACCCCCACCACCATTAGATAGATCGTCTTCTCCTCTTTCTTGTGGTTTATAGCACGCGCCCCTAAACTTCTTTTTGACCCCTCAAAACGTGTAAAAACTATGCGGGTTCCCTTGGTTTCGCGTTATTTTTTTAGATCAGGTTTGATAAAGGTAAATGGAACAAAGAACCGACTCGTTTGAGTCTCTTGAAGTCACGTACGAGGCCATATGGCTCGCATACGTGGGCTTCGTGGGTGGGTGTTGATGGAAACGGACCTAAAACGTGTTTAAAACTAATAAAACATAAAAACAAATGTGTTGGTATCGTGTGTTGTGTCGTGTTCATGTGTTATTGCATTTTTATCATTGTTATGAGGTCTTGGTTATAGATAGTTAATGGGTTTTGATGTTTGATGGTGTTTGGATGTTGTTTGGTTGTGTTTGGGAATCGAATGAGCCATTTGGGTGCATTTGGATGGAATTGGGAAGAGTGGAACGAGCCACATGGACCACTAGGGTCCATATGGGTGGCGTTGAGTGTGGAACGAGACCCTCAAGGACCCGTGGGTCCGGGTCGAGTCGTTGTGGTAACATTTTGGGTGTTGTTGTTGGAGTTTGGATGAGACGCGGGGAGCCAAAGAGCTTCTAGAGCTCGTTTGGTTCACGTGGTCTTAACCGGGACCATGTCAAGACCATTACGGTCGCGATATTGGTTACGGGTATGTTTGGTACTTTATTTGGATGGCGGGATTGACATGAGATTGTTTGGAGGTTGATTGGAGTTTGTGGAGTTGTTTATTTTGGACTTAATATTATATATGTCAACTTTGCGCAACGTCGGTGTTATCGTGACTTTTTAGTCTCGATTGACCCCGACAACGCCGTAACATGGACTTTAGTATTTATTGGACAATATGACGTGTAAAATCCGAGAGTCGTGACTCGGACTAGTGAACTCGAAACGGATAATGACTCGAAACTTATATTGAAACTTGACGTAATATATATATAAACTTGTAAATAAAACTAGAAAATATAGATACTAAAGCGTTTTTATATTAAATATTCGATAACAAGACTCGCCTTGTTATTCGATATTTAAAAAAGGAACTAATGTCTAAAAATGGAAATGTTTTGTACTTAATGAGTTATTAAATGTTTCGAGGGAACATTTACTGAAATGTGTCATTTATGAGTATTTAATACTCATTATGTGTCGTGCATGGGTTACAGATGACTTAACATTAATAACGTTAATCCACATGGATAGCGGACTTATTAGGTTGACGAATCTAATGAGAGCCCGTTAAGTACGTAGGATAGCGTTATTAATGGGTGAATTATCCTTATAACTCTTTAGGATGTGACTAGTTTTTGGGATAATAAGCGACCTAAATAAATGGTTGAGTTTATCGAGTTGACGAATTCGATAAGATCTAACGATTTATTTCGAAACTTATAAAACTATAAAGCTTATCGCTTAGACGTCTCATTGTGTCGTTATGAGTCGCATTGTTATAGATTTAGTGCATTCATGGTGTCTTGTCGGGTCGATACCACACACACAAGATGATACCAAACGCTTGTAACTAAATAGTGAAATGAGACATTTTTGGAGATAAGAATTGGAATATATTCAGGGTAGATAATATTGAAATTGGGAATGTATATTAATAATTGGTTTATATTAATAGGTTGTGTCAAGTCAGTAGTTGCTGAGCCGAGTTAGCTATTATCTGTGTTGCTAGTGATTGTTTGTGCTTTGCTTGCTTGAGGTGAGTTTCATAACCCATTTTTATCTTTTTTTTATAACTAAATTGAGGTGAGAAATCATGCTACTCTTTTGGACCTACTTAAACTCTTTTGATTTGCTTATGTGCTGACTTGTATAGATGGATATGTGGTAGATGTTTCCCTAGTTTAGGGTAGCAATCATTTGCTATAACTATGTTGCGTAGCTAAGAATAGATATCTACTCCGACCTAGTCCAGGGTAGCATTTGTTCTAGGCCTTGCTACGACTGTGCTGGCTAGAGTCGCTTGGGGCCCTGCTGAGATCTCATTTGTGTTGTTGGTATGTGATTGGTATGTTTATTATGTATCTATCTTAGTCTCGCATAGAAAATAAACTCTTACAGGTCCACTATTGAATGTAAACTTAAACCTATGAACTCGCCTGCGTTAGCTGACCTTTTAGCATGATTTTCTCAGGTAATTGAGTTGATGTTTGGAATGCTCGTTCTGTGGAGGCTTGGCAATGAGGCATGGTTGAAGGATCATATTTAAAATCTGATAATATTATGCGAACCTATTTTATTATCTATGTTGGGCCTTACATTTGACTATTTTGGGATGATTGTACTCCGATAATTAAATATGGGATTGGTTGAGAACTATTTATGACTATCTTGTTTTACTATACTTGTGTGATGTGCCAATCCAGTAACGCCCCAAAAGCTTGTATAAGTCTTCTGCTGTACCGAGATTTGGGGGTGTTACAGGTTGGTATCAGAGCCAAGGTTATAGAGAACTAGGTATTTACTAAAACCTAAACTATAACCACTTTTTAGAAAAACTTGATCCTTGACCGACGCATGCCAACCTGCCAAGCCGAAGCCTCTTGATTTGAGTATGGTATAAACTGTGACTTGATTGTTGAGATGTTATGAACTGCGATATGTTTATTGGTTTTGTTATTATGAGCTGATATATGATTGGTGTGACTTGGAAGTATATGATGCTTGGATGATGCGATAGAATAGAACTTATGCGTTTTTGTTTAAATGCATGTTTTGAGTAATGCGGTACCTTTATTTTAAAAGAATTTTACTATGTGATATATGTTTTGATATAATGATGCGCTGTTAGAACTAGTCATTCTCAAACACTTATATCTACCTTATACCATTGTCACAGACCATGCCTTCACTAGCTTATGATGTGTCAGAGGAGATCCTTGCTGCTGCTTCTTCCCCAGCATGGACTCTGATGACTCCTGCGCAGGGTGATCCCTATATGATTGCCCGATATCCTACTTTCACTTCATCATCATCTGATAGCCCTAGTTCTCTAGGCGGCTTACATTACATCAAGTCTTAGCACGAGCCCAAACTCCTAGACTTACTCGTTGTACTGCTCGTATGTCTGTACAACCTCCATCATCACCTATGCACTTGTCAGCTCACTCTCTCATGTCATCACCACCTTCATCACCATCTCATAGCAAACCTAGATCCCCTACTCTGCCACCACAGGATTCATCTTCATAGAGACACCGACTCATGGACTCCCCCTCTGTTGATGAGGATGAGGAAGAGTATGAGGATGAGAAGGAGTATGTAGATGAGGATGTGGACCCTCAGGAGGAGGAGGAGGAGGATATCCCAGATGAGGGTACTCCGCCGCTTCAGAGTCCTGCGCATTCTCCAGGACCAGGCTCTCCTTTACCCTTGCCTGAGCCTGATTCTCCTGGGCAGCCCGTTTACTTTGACTCACCTCCTCATTCACCTGAGATAGGCAACCCACTAGGTTCGGATATACCATCGGAGATAGCTTCAAAGCCCACATAGTATGGAGAGACGGTCTGATTTAGGAGCTGATTATATCCCAGGGTGTTAGGCTTAGTCAGTTGTCAGACCAACTAGTTGGAGTATCGAGGGCTAGTGTAGAGGACTTGAGAGGAAATATCGGGTCAGTAGTTAGGAGGACTATGGCCTTGAGAGAGGGTATGTCGGAGCTCTTTGAGCATGTAGGAGTGTTAGGATTTATAAAATCCATGATGAAGTGTCGGCCACCCCAACCTATGTTTAGCATATTATAGCTCGTAGACGTAATAGTATATTAGTTAGATTAGCAGTAGTGTAAGTAACACCGTGGAAGAAGGACGGGTCTTTACCCACTGTATGCCTGATCCACAGCCCGAAGGAGGGCGCAGTCATTTGTATAAATAGCCCTCTCCCCACAAGGGAGAGGGTTGGATGTTCCTTTGAGAATCTAACCTTCCATTTGTTTTATCTCACTAGAATATCCCACTTTCTCTCTCTAAACTCTTAAACCATATGCCTAATATTATTATGATATGATGTGTTTGTGAAATCCAATATGTTACAAATGGTATCAAGAGCCATGGTTTGATCATCCCTCTTACATGTTCTTGGATTTCTAGTGGTTTTATATGGTTTTTTTTTGTTTGAAAAAGTTTAGAGTTATTTGCATCATTTGGACCATTTCTAGTGTTAAAGTTTGGATTTTGATTGTACTTTTGTGTTTAGAATCATCATAAGTGTTTAGGTTGTGATTTGGAAGGATTGAATCACTGTGGTTGGATTGTTTTTGGATTAAAAAGTGGCGTTTTGTTTGTGTTAAAGGAAGCGACTTGTCTCTCGGCAAAGTGTTTCAGACGAGCGATTTGTCCCCTGTTGGAAGCGATTTGTGTCGGTTAAGAATCACTTATTTAAGCGATTTGTCCGGTTAATGATTTTACTTGAGCGATTTATGCGGTGAAGCGATTTGTCACTTTAAGCGACTTGGTTTTTAAAGCGAGTTGTTAGTTTAAGCGATTTGTCTTGGTTAAGCGACTTGTCATTTAAGCGACTTGTCTTAATTAAGCGACTTGTCCATCAAGCGATTTACTGGGTTAAGCGACTTGTATGTATAAGCGATTTGATTGATGATGCGATTTGTCTGATTTAGCAACTAGTATGTTTAAGCGACTTGTCATCTCTGCGATTTGTGCTGAGTGTATCCTTGTCTTAAGCGATTTGACCTTAATTGAGTTGCTGCAAGCGATTTGTGATTAACTGCCTACTTCTTAAGACTTGTCATATGTTATCAACACAATGTCATACACACTACTGATCCTTTAATCTCCAATGTGCTCAAACTTTATGATACTGAGCAGAACAAAGAAAGTCTTTACTACTCAGAAAGTTTAACCATGGTTGATTCAGCAAATGATGATCAAAACGCTTCTTACTCTGAGTCCAATATGAAAGAATCACACCTGTTAATGCTACATAATGCAATGCAAATGAAATGCAGCATTGAGCCCTATCAACTACTTCACTCTCACCTCTTACAACTTTTATCCACAACTATGGATCGAACATGTAGTGCTCTTTTTCGCCAGGACTTATCTACATTGACGAGAACCTTGCTGCTGAACTTAGAGTAATTGAAGCTTCAACTTACCAAAAAGAAGGTATTAAAGGATGATTCCAATGCTGCAGTTCAGGTAATTCTCAACCAATTTCAGTTGTTCATCAATGGGGAATATTCTATAGACTTCGATCAACACTTGACTGGAATTTCTTTCAAGAATCATACTGGAATGGAAATCCATGAGTTCATCAATACATTTATCCAACTGATGGATAATGTGGAAAAGTACATTGAGGAAGCTGCTCAAGAGGATGATAACATGAATGAGTGTCAGGTGCAATTGAGAGAAAGTTGTAATGAGTCGGGTAATGTATCAGTTGAAAGGTCGGGTGTTGTTGAATGCAGAATATCAGATACAACAAAGAATGATGAAACCAGCTGCTCAGTAACTCCTATCACACATGATGTGGATGCACATATAAAACCGACATATGAACATGGGTCATTTGATGAGGTATCCTTAACTATTCAACAAAATGCATCTGCTAATGTACCTAAACAAACTGATCTTAAGGCTGAACATGATTCAGATGAATGTTCCTTGGTTGAGACTGAGTCTAGAATTTTTAAAACAAATGAAATGGTTGAAAAAATGGTTTTTGATGAACTTTCAAACAAATACTCAATTCTTGAAAAATATTGTATTTCCTTAGAAATTGCAATACAACAAAAAGAAGAAAGTTCTCTTGCTACAAAAGCTTGCATTAGTTCAGAATTCCCAGAATTTCAAGAATTTTTTGAAATTAACCAGTTAAAAACTCAGCTTCAAGACAAAGACTCAACCATATGTAATATGAAAAAACAATTATCAGACCTGCATGTGAATATTAATATGGAAGTGAACAACATTAACAATGAGTTTAGTGATGTGATTAAATATAGAAATGATGAATTGGCATTATGTGTGGCCAAGCTATTGAGGGAAAATGAATCCTTGAGGAAGAACTCATTAGAATATAGGACCAAACAGATAGATCAAACTAACTCCTTGTTGGCTGACATTGATGCCCTCAAAGCCCAAATTCAGGATAAGAGCTTCACTATCGTTGCGTTAAAAATGAGCTTAGGAAAAATATCAGAAATAAAGTGAACACTAAGTCTGCAAAACCATCAACCTTGGGGAAACCAACCTTACGTAATACCACAGAATGATCTTTAATTAGGCAGCCCAATGCATTTAAGACAGAAAGGTTTAAAACTTCAAAATCAAGGCTTGCCTCCCAAGTTGAGGAGAATACAGTTTTGACAAAACCAGTCACTTTACTAGTTCATTCCATTAAGATAAATGACATTACTCAGGTTAATGCTCAAAGCTCTAAGATTAGAAAAGTACCAAGATCATCTAGTGCACTTAAGAAGTATCAAACACCTGACCATTTCCTTAAGAAACCTGTTAACAACAATATGTCTAAAATCAAGAATAAGGAAACGGTCAAATCTTCTACAATGACTAAGATACTTCACCCAAATTGCTCTAATATTAGATGGATGCCTATTGGTAGATGGTTTATGAACATTGAATCTACATGGAATCACACCTCTAGCTCCTGTCTTAAGTGGATGCCTACAGGAAAAATCTTTAAGAAGGTTGGATTCAATTGGATTCCAACCAGAACACTGGCTACTTATGACATCTTGAAGCCTGACTGTAATTCACTCTATGAACATGAGATAACTACTACTAACCCTTCCAAATGTCATTCCACATATGCTATTAGTGCAGATACTCCTCAGTATTTTTCAGGTACAATGCTCAATTCAATCATGAACATCATGACCTGGTTTCCAATGTAATCAAGACCGCCACTCAGGAATTGTAGCTTGTCTGAATTGATGTACCTCGTACTTTGACTCCTGATCGCCTTGACTCATGACTCTTTCTCAATAATCCGTGTACAACTTAATCTACATTTTCCACAAAAAAAAAATCTTTCATATATATTTTCTACACAAAATTAAATTTTATACAAAATTTAATAAAAGATGTATCTTTTGGTATCGATAACATCTACGGTCCTAGAAATGTCATTCAAGAATGAAATGGGTCCTTAGATGAAGTTCGAACATAAGCTATACTCTATTTTAAAGGGGGTTGTATTTCAATCAATGTTCACTCACTCTTAATTCGTGACATTGATTGAGGGGGAGAATTTTTCAACTTGTCTCTGCATGATTGTTATAAGTATGACATGTGCTCTCTGGATTGCTGCTGCATGTTACTTTACTTGGAATGACTAACTCTGTGCTAAATCATATTTCTTTATGTGTTTTGTGCTAGGTGGTTTGTCCATGATATGATTAGTATGAGACTTGTCAATTTATTGAGTTTAAGTGATGCGATTTATGTGTTCTTAATTGATGCGATTTGTGTTTTCTTAAGCTATGCGATTTGTGTTCTTGCTAAAATATGAGATTGGTGTTGAGTTTAAGCTATGTGATTTGTCACTCTCATCATTCCATAAGCAATTTGTTAAGTGTAGGGACTATTTGTGCAATTTTTCTAAAGTTAAATCATAGTATAAATATGTGAGCGATTTGTCTTTTGGTCAAAAGTCTCCAAAACCTAGTCAAACTTTCACACTATCTACTCTCTCTACATCAGTCTTATAAGCGATTTGTGCAAAAAATTGTTGAGTGGTATGTTTTTAATCTATTTGGACACAAGTATCACTCTTATTCATCAATTATTAGGACCTAACCAACACCTCTCTCTTGTAGATCCATCTTTCCTATCCCTCGACCGATCAATTTTTTAGGTTTGATGATTAAATTTGTTTGTTGTTGCTTCTGCTTGAGTAGATAGTTTAGATGCCAGTATGATTAGTTTATGCTTAGATTCATGCGTGTTGTGCTTAGATTGATATAGTCTGTTCTTCGTCTCCTTTCGTGCGCACCTCGCACAGGTGTGGATTTGATGTGTGTTATGGATATCATTAGTGGTTTGTGTGTAGCGCTTTGTTGGTTTAATTACATCTCCTTCCTGTAAGATTTGTCATGTTTAATTTTCAATGGATGTGTTTTCTGTGAGTTGGTGTGATATCGTGTACATGATTTCTGGTAGCAATTTGTCTCAGGCTTTTTATGAGCGATTTGTCTCTAATATCTAGTACATGCGATTTGTGCAAAACATACTGAGTTAAGCGATTTGTCTCTTGAAAATTTTGATGCGATTTGTCGTATCAATAAATAAAGCGATTTGTCTATTTACACACTCTTTATGCGATTTGCCTAGTTAACTGATGTATGCGGCTTGCTCTAAGCGATTTGTCTTATGCGTTTTAATGCATGCGACTTGTTGTCTTTTGCTGACTTTTGCGATTTGTCCTAAATGTTGTACTTTATGCGATTTGTTGTCAATTAATGCGACTTGTCCAGGCTTACATGCGATTTGTGCAGAATGCAATTTGTACTATCTTACATGCAATTTGTTAGTTATGTTTGGTCTGTTCCACAATTATATCCAGTAGACATGGAATTTTTATGAGGAATGATCCTGTAACTGTATATCACCTAACTAAGTTTCTGGTTACTATTGTTATCTTGTGTATGTTCTACAGAAATACAATGGCAGTCACAGCTTCCTCTGATAATCCAGTTATCAATGCTCCACCATTTGTGCTTACCGATGAGGAACTTCTTCCTCACCATGAATGGGTTGATATTGCTAAAAGAAACTGCTACTTGGATGTGAACAGAATTCAACCAAACCCTATCTACTGAATCGCTATTGATATCCTGAAGAACACCAACTTCTTTGGTGCCCTAACCATGAGGTGCACTATTCTTGCTATTTATCTGCAACAATTCTAGAACACAGTTACATGGGACAAGATCACTGCAACATACTCCTGCAAGCTGGATGACCAATGATATGATATTAATTCAGAAACTCTTAGGGAGACCCTTGGAATCATACCTCGAGATCCTACTAATCCTTTTGTCCCACCACCAACTACTGATGAACTAATGAATTTTGTGGAAGAACTGGGATATCCTACAAAACCAACACGGATCTCTGCCATAATCACCAATGATATGTATCAACCCTGGAGAGCCATTGCCACCATCCTCAACCTTTGTTTAACCGGGAAAACGTCAGGGTTTGACAGAGTAAGGGCTCCAATTTTACAAATCGTGTGGGGAATTGTTAAACAAATGAATGTTGATTTTGCTGAACGCATTTGGGAAGAATTCTCATTGGCCATGGACACATTTATCACCGACAGACAAAACTTCTTGAATCAAGTCAAGGGAAGGAAAGCAGACAACAAGAGGGTGATTCCTAGCATTTGGTTCTCTAAGTTAATCATCCAACACTTGCAGCAGAAATATCAGTTCAATCTGAGAAATGAAGCAGTTCTACATGAGGCGAGCAGTGAATTTTTGCTTGGTAACTTGAAATATGTTGCCAAAGGCACAGACAAAGTGATCTTTGGCATGCCAATTCATGAAACTCTACTCACTGAAAGAATCAAGAAGGCAGATTACTTTAAAAGATACTTAAAGAAGGCCTCCGGCACAACCACTGAAGACACACCTAAATCTACTCCCTCTCAACCCAAATCCAGACAATCAGAGTCCACCTACTCAAGTCTTCCCAAGAGGAAGAAAAGACTTGATACTTCAGTATATGCTGATTCTCCACCTCAAAAGCAAAAAAGGAGAAGGAGAGATGCCGGAAAGGGAAAAGATGAAGGATCCAAGGTTCCTGAGAGACGGATGAGTTTGATGGATGAAGACGAGGCTGCATTACAACAAGGAATCCAACTGAGTTTAGAAACTCTAAACATGCCTCAAAGATAACCAGTAGGAGGGGTCGTGTTACGAGAACCTGTGTCTGCACCACACCAAACAACTCCAGTTGCACAAGGTAAAGGCAAAGGAATTGCTGGAGAAGAAGCTATACAAGCAGCTCAAATGTTGCTAACATTCTCCACTCCGACTTCGAAAACAACAAATCAATTTGAGCTCAAGAAAAGAAGCGTTGAATCATCCTCAGCTTAAGAGCATATTGGAGTGGAGAAGGATGTGTCGACACACGTAGGAAACACTTGCTTCTAGTGATACTCGGTCATCAAGTCGGGGAGCGGCACCTTTCTTGAAGAGGTTCCGGTGCTTGAGGCGAGAGATTGTTCATGCGGTGGCGATGAAATATTCGAGAGGTTGAGGGTAATGAGCTGCTGGAAGGCTCACGGAGATCCTCGAGCCAAGATCGAGGATCACCTCCATCTGGAAGAAACTAACATGTCCACAGGATCATTGTCATTACTGAAGAATATTGAGCCTGATATTACTTATGGTGATCATATCCTAAAGGACAGACCCTCAGATATTGAGTCTGACAAACAAAACTATGAAAAGGAGGAAGTTCAGTCTATGTTCTCGGTCACCATTCAGCAAGACACATCAACCGTTCCTCCAATGTCAGCACCGATTGTCACCTCACCATCAACAACTCCACTTCCACCACCCGCTCCTGCTCAAACAACTGCACTTCCACCAGCCGAACCGCCTAAAGTTCCATCACTAGTTGTCACAATTAGTGACACTGTCACACCACCGGCTTCACCACCTCCAGCTAAGTCTATAGAGCAACTACTAGCAGAAGCACTTAAAAGAATCGAAGTCCTCGAAAAGCACCACTTTCCCGAAACCATCACGCATCTGGATCGTCGTGTATCCAAGCTGGAGAACCTTAACTTCGATACTGCTGTAGCAAATGCCATTGAAGCAGAGGTTAAAGATGCTGTAGAATGGGCAATGCAAGCTCCACTGCTTCAATGGTTTAAAGATTTGCCTATTTCAGATATGAGAGCAGTTCTTTTAGATAGAATGTATGACGCTAACGAGCATCTGGATGAGGTTCATAAGAAGTTATACGAGGCTCTCGAGGAATCAATAAAGCATGATAATCATTTGCAGATTCTGGAGGACATTCGAGAAAGAGAGGCAAAGAAGAAAAGAAGGGGCATTACGATGGAATCGATGCCTAGAGGTCCTAAATCTCCACCACCGCCTCCTCCTCCAAGCGGTGGGTGGAGCGACTAGAAGCGGTGGATCTTACATGCAGCTACAACTCAAAAGACAACACCTCCAATGCCTCCACCAGAATTTTCACAACAAACTGGCTCATTAGGAGGTCAAGGGTCTTAGAAGACCTCTACTTCATGGATAACTATTGATTCCTGGTTCACACCTACCTTCTCCACTATCCTAGAAGATCAAATGCTTAATGAAGAATCGTATGTCATGCCAAAGTCAGAATCAGAAGATGATGACGCTTCCACCAAAGATATTCCTAAAGTTACTGAAGATGAAGATTGGTGGGACGCTTATATTGAGGGTAAACGCATCAAAACATCCAGAGCTGCACCATCAAAGGACATGTCTCAAAGCTGGCTTACCAAAGAAAGACCTCAAACTCCTGAACCTTCATGGTCTATTCCTGAGTCTGACTCGATAATCCCTGACAACAATTGGGCAACTACCATTACGACCAACTATGAAGCCCCCGCAGAAGACTCTCTCCTACATATCACAGGGGATATGGGAAGCTTCATGAAATGGTTTTGTGAAAAGAAGGGAATCTCGTCAATCACTCCTAAAGACCTTGAAGGACCAGCTTTTGAAATTGTCAAAATCTTCCACTCTGATGCCGGACATCTTCAATACCAGATGAAAGAATGCCACAAGATGCTGAATGATCAAGTCAATGAGCATATCAGTCGCTTTGATGTCAACAACCCTCTACCTCTTAGCGGTGAACCAGGACAAATGACAATCCAATCAGAGTTCTTCTTCAACCGTGACCTGGATTATCTATGTGCTCAAACTGAAGTAAATAAACCAGCCTTATCTATTTCCAAGATGAAAGCTGCAACCTACATAGATCCAGGTCTTGAGCAGATGGTTCTTGATCAATTCTGGGTTGACAAGGAACAGGTGTATGACATTGCTGCCTCATATGGCATTTCTCATTGGTGGTTCAAAAAGAAGAAATTCTACATTGACAGGAATGGTGCTGAAAAGAAATGCAAAGCAGTTCGATCAAAGCTAAGAATTCTGAGTGTGGTTAGTGTAGAAATCTTCCCAATTTATGGCTATGATTATCTGAAGAAGATCGTCCTGAGAAGAGCAGACTTGAAAGATCATGTTATTGAAGAAAACGACTTCAAACATCTGCTACCAAGTGATTTTGAAGATCTATATCTTCTGAACCTCCAAGGACATCTTGACCATCTACCTGTTCGAGAAAAGAAGTCTTTCTCTGCTGCAGTCAATCTCTGGATAAGGGGCTTAGTAATTCGACAAAGAGTTGGTGATCTTCAACTAGGTGTGGAAAGCTTCCAGACTCAGGTCAATCTAACGAGACCTCAATAGGAAGCCACAGGGCATGAATTCCGACGCGACTACACAGTGATTAACTCTCCTAGAGCAGTTATCTTTACCGACAAATATGGGTCAAGAATGCTAATGAGGCTGTGTTAGCTATACAAGTTCAGTGATGAAACGCTCAAGATTGTTGAAGAAGAATTAAATTCAAGGGTGAAGGAGTTCAAGCTAAACCTGAAGCCGGGGGACAACACGAGGTTCTGGATTGAACAAGATGTGAAGAGGTGTGAAGATTTAATTGCTGCTATCGGATGAAGACTTAAGACAAGAAAGATTTACCGCAGCCTTGAAAGCTTTGTGGGTGGGAGATTACGTGAAGGACATTACAAGCAACTTCAAAGAATAAAATGAAGACATCTTCCTTTAGTAGCCTTGTTATGTTTTATGTCATGTGTAATGTGGTGATTGTACTATGAACAACTATAACTATAATGTATATAGTAGTGATAGGTTATGGCTTGTAGTTTCCCTTTTTTATTCTAAAAAGGGAACTTAGGAGTGTTCCACTTCAGATCAAATAAAACCGGACACATTTTTTTCTAACAAGTTTTTTTTCATATTTAAATCACTTGAGATCCAAAATCTCAAAGGATTTGAAATTTTTGATCGGGGGAGAAAATGTGATATAAATATGCAATCTGATAAAAGGTGATCATTTTTTATTCAAATGTGCATACTGCTCTCCCATATGTGCTAAACGCTTTCGAATCTCGAAGCACATATTGAGGGAGATCATTTCAAAAGGAAAATAAACTTTCAAAGTACTAATTTTTCTATGTTTCAACATAAAGTACCTTGATTGATTTTCTAATGGTTTCTTTATGGCTTATGTGATCGTGGATGTACTTCAAAAGAACTCTTTTCCTCTATGTGTTAAAATTATTTCAAATATCTCGATGCACATATTGAGGGGGAGCAACCTTTAGAAAACCACATCCTTTCCCAAAATTATCTTTAACAAAGTATTTAAAATACTAATTTTGATCGAGAAAGTGATGTCGATATTTTTAGAAAATGTTAATCAAAGAAGTGAATTCTTCATTCTCAATCTGAGATTTTCAAGCCCTCTTGCCTCCATGTGCCAAAGCAATTTCAAACATACGATGCACATGTTGAGGGGGAGCTTTTTCTGAAATATCAAAAACAATTCAGGTACAAAATGCTTTGATCATATATCACAAGTACCGGATTGATTATTCAAATGGTTTTAATTGGTTTCAATGGCGGAAGAACAATACCAAAAAGTCCGACCAAATTTATTTTATGCATGGAGATATAAGGATGGTTAGGTTAGGTATTCGTTCCACGATCCGCCAGAGCCGGAGGGATCTACCGAGGACAATCCACTAGGCGAAGTGTAGAGTCCTTAGGTATGATGAAAAAAGGAGAAAAATGAGAAAGGGGAAGAGTGCCGGTCGAGTTTGAGCTAGTCTTTGGAATAAACCCAACAAGGTTCTAGTCATGAAGTCTCGGTAAGCAATGAAGGGTTGAAGAATGAAAAAGAAATGAAATGAGAAAAGGGTGAAAAGAAATAGCCCTCCAATAATTCAACCTTAGGCGTAAACCGGGTTCAATACATATACTCTTGGTGGTTACTAAGGTAACACCGGTATTGAAGACAAGATGTCATGGACCCGATGACGCCGCACTACAACTTCCCAAGCTACTCAAGTTCCTCTTAAAAGGACTTGTTTCATTCTCACGGGAACCTACATTATCTATCCACTTCTCTTAGAGATTGTTGATATTGAAGAAGGAGACCCTCTCCCTAGTCTCCGGCATAGGAACCAAATGTGCACTATTGAGTCTAGAGCCACGAGATCATCAATAAATCTCTCTAGGACACAATCAATGAAGACTCACTGTTTCACACAATGTGGAAAGTGAGATTATATCTTAAGAGTCCTATCCTTGTGGTATTGCCAAAACATCTGAGTGATGTGTAAAACATTCACGATGAAGATGGAAATCCTTCTAGAGCCAACATCAAACAAGCTCTTGGTGGGTAACATGTGAGATCTATCCAATAGATCAAACTTGTGACAACTGGATAGAAACGATGGGGCGATTCAACATTGAATCAACCTTGGTCCAGGAAATGGATTGACGGATACCTTTGAAAAACCGGTCGTTGTGCTTAAAAATCTTTTCTCTAGCACATCGACTGTGTATTAATATTTCATAATAAAAGGTGTTTATGATTGATAATTGATTGTCCTTAAAACCTTCGTTGTATTGCAAAACACTTTATAATAAGCAATACACGATTGTTTTTCAAATCACTTTTCATCAATAAGCGAATCACAATTCACTGGTTCACTCACTTCGTGTTTTCTTCTTTGAGGCGTTACGGTTTGAGAACAACTAGAACATTTGCAAAACTACATCAAGTAGATTCTTAGAATTCTACCGATCACAGCGATACTTGTAATCGATCAACGGGAACCGTGGGCGTGTAACTCAATTCAACGAAAGTGATCAAAGACACTTTCGCGCTTTATTGCTAACTGTTTTATGCGTGTACACCCGATGTTTTGTTGATCGAATTGAGAAGTCAATCCATAGCCGCATGCTCACACAACACATTCATTTCTAAAGAAATCATGATAAGTGCATCAATGACTCTGATATTCTCACTCCATGCTTCTGCTACACTGCCGCAAATATCATGAATCAACTAAAGCTTCCGCTACTCTGATGGGAAAAAATCATGATCCAAAATTTGAGCATGTCGGTCCATAAGTTACTACTTCACATGTTGGCAATCCTACAATCGGATAATTTAGAGATGTTATGGTGCTGATAATCTCAAAGAAAGCTCCTGATCACATATCCATGAACTACTCAAAGTCAAGGAATCGCTACTATTACATGATGTTTAAGTTGTTGAAGATATAAAGTCTACGAGCTTGAACATCAATGATTATAGATCAATTGATAAAACATTTTTCAATGTAATTATTGGGGTGACCTCCCTTAGGGGAGATTGTTAAGATTTATAAAATCCATGATGAAGTGTCAGCCACCCCAACGTATATTTAGCATATTATAGCTCGTAGACGTAATAGTATATTAGTTAGATTAGCAGTAGTGTAAGTAACACCGTGGAAGAAGGACAGGTCTTTACCCACTGTATGCCTGATCCACAGCCCGAAGGAGGGCGTAGTTATTTGTATAAATAGCCCTCTCCCCACAAGGGAGAGGGTTGGATGTTCCTTTGAGAATTTAACCTTCCATTTTTTTTATCTCACTAGAATATCCCACTTTCTCTCTCTAAACTCTTAAACCATACGCCTAATATTATTATGATATGATGTGTTTGTGAAATCCAATATGTTACAAGGAGACCTGCAGAGAGGGTTCACGACAGCCCGAGAGGCAGACCGAGCGCTATGGCGCAAGTTCGGTGATAACATCAAATAGTCCTGAATATTAAGTGTCAATTTCCCTCGATAATTCTCGTATTTTATATCATTTATATGGATTTACGCTTGTTTTCCTCTATATTTCACTTTCAGGTAAATTACGAGCATTGGAGCTAATGAGACGCGGATTTGGAGAGTTTATTGAAGATATATGATAGTATGCTTATTTTGAAGTAATTACTGCGTAACTCTTCTCTCACATTACGCCGCAATGTAAGCGTGGCTCAGAAAACCAACTAAACTAAATATTACGGCGTAACTCCTCCTAGGATTATGCCATAACTAATTAGGTCAAATGATGTTCGCGCGTTGCAAGCTCGCCGTAACTCGTTCCACAAATACAACGTAACCATGATTTATTGAAGATACGCGTAACTCATTCACGATGTTATTACCAGAACCACTTTTCGAGCAAAATACGAAGAAATGGATGTTACGGCGTAACTCTCATTTTAAGATTCTGCCAGTAACGAATCGGCCTATAAATACCGAAAATTCTACATTTCTAATCAATTCACTCCACACACAAAAGCATAGAATGTGGGTGGGAGGTCAAGGCAAATCTCAAGGAGCATACGGAGCCATCTCTAAGGTAGAAATCACTCCCTAACGATAAGCATTAGCAATTTATCATTTCTTTTACTTTTAATTCATGTATTTCAATATGTTAAACATTGAATCGATTGTTTTAGTTATTATGAGCGGCTAAGCACCTCTGGTGCAAGCCTAGTTATGATTCCTTAATTGTTTTGTTTTTTGTTTACATTGCTTCCGTATAATTGTTTCTAGTGTATGCATGCATAGTTTGTTGGTAGCTACCTTTGTTTCGGTAGTTTTGAATGGCGGTAGTGGCTAGTTACTTAGGAGATATGACCAACTAACCCTAAGTAGGTAGACTGAGTGGGAAGGGCAAGAATTGACCAACTGGCGACCCTTCTTCGCTTGTGCGATTTGACCAACTCATCACCTACCATTTGGATGAACTTATGAAATTAGGGATGAGTGTTTAAAATGCTAGCGCCCGGGCACTCATTGTTATGAATCTTGCATGTAGCGGAACTTAATGACTTGGTGATACGCGTACAACACGCGTTCGGGGTCAAGAAAAACTTCCTTTTCTTCGAGCAAGTTTTTCAACAACCTAGGTAGTGAACCTAATCGTTGTAGTTTAGTATTAGGGTAAGCCTCAGGATTGATATCGTTCTCTTGGGGAATTGGAATGCTAGTGAGAAATTACTACGCTAAGGTTAGGGTTGATGAATATTTTTTTAGAAAATTAAAGGTACGATCTCAGGGTTTGGATTTGGGGGGTGGTACTTCTACCAACTACTCTACTATTCTAATTATCTAATCTAAGGGGTAGTCTATGTCTATTGAAGTGTGCTCGTATGATGATTAAAAATGTGGTCTACCTAGATACTATTACTCCCTAGTTATCTTTTATTGATGGTTGAACTGTCACGTCCTTATTCTTAACGTGTTGTGTTTTCTAAAGTCGTAGGGTGTGCTTTTATCCCTAACTCTTTGAAGCTACCTAAGGTTAATGACTACGAAATCTCTAGGATTCATAAACTTAACACTAAGGTTTTCTTTGGATTTTTAGCCTACAATTCCACTAGTAATTATAAACTAATGTTTACAAAGATTAATCAAGCATTAAAAACACAACGATGGCTTTAAGCACTCCTAAGCCAATTACAATTAAGATAAGAGACAACCAATCAATATTCAATAACTAGGTTTCATAGATCTAAGCAAACACACAAGTAAATTAGCCGGACATGTTAAACATGCAAGCATACACACATTCAATCGAAGACATAATGAAATCAAGGGAATAAATAACTCATCTAGATGTAAAATAGGGTATTAGAACCCTAAAATACTGTCCAAGACAGACTACAATCATTTTAAGTTTTTACTCCACAAGTATACCTCTTTAAAAGTCTGAAAATCCAAATTCTATATATAGAGTTACAACTGTGACGGCATCCCCTTTTAATTGTGACGCCGTCAGATTGCCGCCATTAGGGTTTCGTCTTGGCCAAGTCAACTTTGGGACGGCGTCACGTTGTGGTTTTGACGCCGTCAGCTTCAGCTTCTAATGTCGTCAGAATCTGGATCTAGGGCGTCTGGGATGAAAATTCTTCGTGACGCCCTACTCTTCAAAGTCTGACGCCGTCAGGTGTAAAATAGCAATTTCACTCCTGAGTCGTCACAAATATAAGGACGACGTTGCCCTTTGTGTGGGATGCCGTCAGGTGCATCTTCAGCATCTTGAGTGTCTTGATCTTAACTTTAGCCATTTTCTTCACATATTCACTCCTTTTCATCCAAATAAGCATCATTCCAGCATTTTGCCTTCAAGAGACCTAAAAAGTGAAAAGGAACAAAATTCACCAGTAACGGATATAAAAGTGGGCGATTAAGGGCTTAAATGACCCCTAAAAGTGTACGTTTTAAATCCTTATCAAATATCCCTACACTTGGTATTTGCTTGTCTTCAAGCAAATGTGCTTTTGGCCAATCAATTTATAAGTTAGGGGGCATAAACCCATGGCTTAACATAATTCACAACAAGTATAAGCCCCGCAAAGTCATAACAAGCACGGAAATTATATACTAGCACCTCACAAGTGGTGGTTGGATACTCTCATCTCTCGGGTGTATATGAAATATATCAAATGGAAATGGAAGATAAAAACTCATTAACTGGTCATAGTACATAGATTACCATAGCTTGAGACTAGATCAAACCTCCACCGCTTTGGCGTAAGCACCTAGGAGTAACTATCTAAGAGGTCTTTTAAAGGGTTGTAACGTTAGACTTACGATTAGGGAAACAAAGGGTTTGGTTGGATAGGCGATTTAGTGGTGGCAAGTCAAAAATCTTTACGTTACAAGAATGAGAAGAATGGCATTGCTAAGCCGAGACTAGAATCTCTAAACTCTAGATAACTTGAAACAAACAAACATAAATATAAAGATAGATGTAGGATGGTGGCCGTATATTTTTCATTTTTTCATTTTTTTCATACACTTTACTCTACCATCCTCTACGATAACATCAAAATATAAGGATTTATAGGCACATCCCTACACTTGAGTTTTTATTACTCTAACGCTAATTTGACCCGAATTGAAAAGATCAAAACACTTGTAGTACATTATTACGTAAATAAAGGGAATTTGAATTTAACGTTCTTTCCCGTCACTCCATAAAATTTAGCTTTACCCATGAGTCCCAATCGTCCCAAAACTGTGTACAAAAGATATGACTCAACTTAGCAACCATGCAAGTAACTAGATAATTGAACTAAGGGTTTAGTATGATAACAATAATGCACTAAAAGTGAGTGCATACAAGGTAGGCTAAGGCGATTTGGGTGTACATTTGTGGGTGGATTGTAAACAATGCTCTTCATTGATATTCTAGAAAACCGAAACATCACGAGAACCGCGAAAAGGATAGGCTCTGAGGGGTTAACTAGGGGTATCGTGTACTAAAGATAAGTACAACGCAAGAGTGTAGGGTAATTACTCAACTTTGTGGAAGAAGTAATTATAATACGGGTATCAAACAGGGGTTATCCTAATGCCTCTTATCATTTAGTTATTCCTAACTACACAAGTGTAGTCTCACTAGCGATCTCGGAATGCATCACAAAACAAGTTCTAGAATCTATTATACTACCGGTACACTCTCGAAGTGTTAGGAATTAGAAATTCCCGGTATTAAAGAGTCGGTCACCTCAAGTATATGTAATCGTTAAGCTCGTAGTCATAGTTCATTTAAGTTTAGTAGTATTTAGTTAAGTAACACCGTGGAGGACAGACGGGTCTTTACCCACTGTATGCACGATCCACAGCCCAAAGTGTGGCGATTTATGTAAGACTATAAATACTCTCTACCTCCCAAAGTAGAGTTGGAGCTCATAATAATATCTTTCACTTTCTCTCACTAAGTTCCCTAAACCTCTAACTTTCTCTCTAGAATTCCATCTATATGCTACTTTGTGTTATGGTTTGATGTGTATGTGAAAAGTTATATCTTACAATTGTTATCAAGAGCCATGGTTAGATCATATCTTGCACATCTTTGGATTTATAGTGGTTTTAGGTGGTTTTGAGTTTGAAAAGTTTAGTGGTTTTGCATCATTTGGTTGATTTCTTGTGTTAAAGTTTGAATTTTGTTGGTACTTTTATGTTTAGAATCATCAAAAGTGTTTAGGTTTTCATTTGGTAGCTTGAATCATCTTGGTTGGGTTGTTTTGGATTGAAAAGTGATGTTTTATGGTTTTCAAGCTAGCGACTTAGTTCACGGAATATTTTCTTGGTAGCGACTTGCTTTACATTTTGTAGCGACTTACGTTGTTGGAGCTAGCGAGTTAGATCTAGCGAGTTAAAGTACAAGTAGTGGACTCTCCACTACGGGTAGCGACTTGTGGTAGCGACTTGGTCAATGTGAGTTGCTCTTTAGCGACTTGTGTCTCTAGCGACTTGTGTGCTTAATTGTCGCCAAAATTTAGTTAGCGACTTGGTCTCAGCGAGTTACTACTTAGCGACTTGTTTTTCTGTTAGCGACTTGGGATTCTAGCGACTTGGCTGTCTAGCTTAATTAATTGGTAGCGACTTAGTGCATTTGTTTCTAGCGACTTAGTGCATTATCATCTAGCGACTTGAGTGATTGTTTACGGTTTTCTCTTGATTTAGTAAAATCCGTGAAAGAATCTATTTCCGGTTTAATCATAGAGTTATAAAATCCGTATAATGTTAACATGTCTACCAACGTCCCTCTCGTCATCTCCATCGTTGTCGAGGATGTACAAGCGGTGGATCGGATACTCGTCCACCCATGCTTGATGTAATTGACTACGACTCTTGGGCTCAATGAATCGATTGTATTGCCTTGAAAGGAAAATGGTGTCAACATTCTCAAATCCATTGATGAAGGACCATATCGAGTTGAAACGACTAGAGACATACTTGATACTAATGAAGATGGTACTCACATTTAATGGATGGGCGGACCTAAGATGTATGATGAGCTTGATGATAAGGAAAAAGAGATTCGATGCGAGATATCGGGGCTTCAAACATTGTTCTTCAAGGTCTTCCTAAAGACATCTACAAGTCGATCAATCATAACACGGATGCAAAGGCGGTTTGGGATAATGTTAAGATGCTTCTATTAGGTTACGAACCGACCATGGAAGGTAGAATCCCAACTCTATGACTAATTTGAGCACTTCAAGATGAAACCGGATGAGAATGTCTATGAGTACTATGTGAGATTTCATAAGTTAGTTAATGACATGAGGAACATCGAATGACTATGCCTAACATTGATTGAATTCAAAATTTGTGAACAACATGAATCCCGAATGGCACAAGTTTGTTACCCTGTGAAGCTTACTAAAGGATTGAAGAACACAAACTATGAGCAACTCTATGCCTTCCTCCTTCGAATGAGAGACATGCTATGTTTGAAAAATTGATTCTCAATCGTTCAAAACTAACCCGGGAGAGACGAGCTCGCCTAATGATTCAACCGCTTCTACTCAAACATCGAATCACAACCAAAGCTTCACAAGTCATACCCTTGGGTAATGGTAATCACAAACTCATTCTCGATCCTATGTACAAACAAGTCGATCTTGATGCACACGGGAAGCTTCATTAATCAACTAGCTCTTCGATTAGCCAAAACATGAATTCTCTCCCACAAACCAACAACAACCTCGATAAAGATCTAACCCACACAATCAAACTCTTGTTAAAGATGGAAGGATCGTGGTGCAACCGGTTCGGGAAAGACAGATGATCGGGGAAGGGTGGTCTTTGGTAGAGGTTATGTGGGCAATCGAATCGAGAAGGAATGGTAACCAAGGTCAAGCTAAGCCGATCAAATGCTATAATGTGGTGGTGAGGACACATTGCAAGGCGCACATCTCCAAAGCGTCCGCAGCACGCCGATTACTTGAGAGATAAGATGTTGCCGCACAAGCTCGGGACAATGGTGCTGCGTTGGATGAAGAGGAATTGTTTGTTTCTGCCGAGGGCAATGCCAAGACCTTTGATGCGAGATGTGGATGAGCGACTATTCGGAGATAGGTCACAATCATCGAACGCCTTTCAAGTCGCCGACCGTGATGCATACGACTACGATGTAGATGATGGACCCATCGCACACACAATCTTTATGGCTAGCATCTCCCCAATGGTTTCTCCCAAGATCTCTTCTTCACCACAAGCTTGCCCATCCAAGGACAAACTCATCTAAGAGGTATTAAAACTATACGATGATCTTGATGTGCAATGATGCATGACAAAGTACAATCAACTCGAAACTATTGAATCAAATGTTGAAAATATGGGTAATAACAATATTGTCCCATACGATCAATACGTGAAACAAAGTGAAAGTGAAGTTGTACCAAGTGATGCATCTTCCGTCAACAATGACTATGTATTTGATGAATACACCGCATGTGCTCCCGATGATTCCATAATTTCGAACTAAATGCCTATAAGGAACGTGTTGCTATTACTGAACAACGTGCAAAATTTGAGTTGACCACCGTGAGCGTGAAATGGATGTCCAAGTGAGTACATGAATTAGAAAAAGTAAGTTTAGAAGAAGTATTGAAACAGAATTAAATTCCTTGCAAGAAAAACTTTCTAAAACAACTAAACAAAAACAAGAACTTCAAGAAAATGTGAAAATGCTTAAGCAAGAATTTAATGCAAAGGAATCAAAACTCTTGAGAGATTTTTCTAATCTGAAAACTTTGAAAAACAAACTTGAAAACAAGTTGTACATACAAGGAAACACCATTCAGAATCGCTCACATGGTCACCAAACATCGAGTTCTAAGCGATAAGCATAGTGTTCCCATTATAGATAAACCCAACCCTGAGTACGGAAAGATAGCAAAAGCAGCTCAAAGTGTGATCTATGATGGCAATGAGATCCTTAAACCTAGACAAAAACCTAGTTGCTTTGAGTGCACAGATGAAGATAAGAAATTAGATGAAATCACTAGGGAGAAGATGAATAAGAAACTAAATGATCCTAAATGCAAAGAGAAGAAAGTAATTATCACTCCCCATGACTACAAGAAGGAAAACTGGATTTCCTTGAACAAGTTTAAGACTCGAGACATTGTTGACTCGAACAAGTCTTCGGAAAATAGATTTAGATAAGCGTAAAGTCAAAATATTGTAGAAACAAACCTCCCTTCGGAAAATGCCTAGAGCGCATTGTGTATCCTCCTAATACACCAATGCATCTTGTACCTAGAACAATTGCCACTAAAAGCAAGACATTAATTAGCCAATACGTTATATTTCAACTATTTGTTGATTTTGAAAACTTGCAAGAAAAGGATCACACCCATCGGTATAATCAAGGAGAAAGGGTTTTGAACAAATGAAAGAATGTTATTTAACCGAGGTCATGCCTTTCTTTAAACTTCGAAAGATCACTTTGAGAGTCTTAAAAGGAATAGAAACCGATATCAAGGGAATGGAAAAGGAATTTGATGCAATGGTTGTTGAAGTTAGTAACTATGAGCGTGCAATGAAATATAATGAGATTGAGAGAAAGAACCGCATACATTAAATGAGAATCTTATTATGAATGTGTTGCTCAAGATGTCTTTTTTCATCGCTTCAAATTGCTCTATTAATGCTTCCAAATTTCATGAACTATCTGTGGCCTGAAAGTCTCCCATGATCGTGTCATTGAGCTTGAAAAACTAATTCCAAACTAAATGAGAAAACCGAATCGGATGATCACGACAATTTGGTTAAACATTTTCAAAGCTAGAAGTTGAGTATTTTAATCTACAACTAAAATATCAACATCTCAAAGAAAATGTCAAAACTTCAAATATCAAGACATCTTGAGATACTCGAGTTTGATGCGGTTTTCAAATTAACAAACGAGATGAACAGATTCAAGCTCGATGTAACACGATCGAAAGTTGAAAGCCCAAATCTCTCAATTAAAGGGTCAAGCGAACAATATGACAGCTCCCAAATGCCTCCTCCTTTAGATTCTCAGAATTCTCAAACGTTTCATCTTCAAAACCTAGTAAATGCTTTACAAAAGGAAAACGAAAGTTTTCTAGAAGAAAATGAAAAGGTTAAACGTCATTACAATGATTTATTTGAATTAATTAAAGTCACTCATAACAAAAACAACGAACAGATAGCGTCATTGCAAAAGGAAATTGAGAATCTGAAGGGTCAGGTAAAAGGGAAAATGCCAATGATCAATGAGGAAAATGTTGTATCAAAGGTTCACTCTGGTAATAAATATGCTTTATCTGTGACATATGTCCCTCCTCATCTAAGGAACAACAAACTTGCCATTCAAACATACTTCTCATCCCTTAAGGATTGCCTAGAATGTCTGCGTGAGATTGTTGAAGAGGATAAGCTAGAGAAACCTCATGATAATACAATTGGACATGCATGCTTATATGCCAAACGATCTTAAGAAATCTTAGAATGCTTGATCACAATATGCCCAAAGACATTAGGTGAGAGAGTTAACCCTTTGATTCCATGCTCAATGCCTAAGGCCAAATATGATATGCACTCGATTCCCAATGTTTTGAATGTGAGGCGTAGTGTACCATTGAGTAGTTCAGATTCTAGATCTGTCAATGCTAGGAAAGTGAACTCAAATGTGTCTTCTAGGAGTACTAATCTCAGTACCTCTAGTGTTAAGAAAGTGAACCTTAGTGCACCTGCATGTAGTTCGGATCCCAAAGACATCTAAATAGGTGGTGCAAAGAGTAGTAAAACAAACTAATGTTCCCATTCCTCTACAGAGTAATCGGTGACATTAAAGGGAGCAGTCAAAGTCTCAAGACAATACAAGGAATGATAGGACCTCGCAAGCTAAGAATGTGCCTTTGGAAAGAGTAGAAGAACAATCTAGGAACTTTAAGCTTGAATTGAATAAAGCGAATCGTGTTGATTCTAGTATTAGCCATAGGCGTCGTAATTAATTGATTCGATACTATTTGCAAACCTTGTAATCGATGATTTGCTTGAATTCATTTCTAATCATGAATGTGTAGGGATGAGCACGTACGGTCCCGCACCGATCCCGCATCAATTAATGGTACCGATTTTTCCCGAGCAAAATTAGTGGTACCGGTACCGCATCGAACGGATTCGGATGACGGCACGCAGATCGTATCTCGACGCATCGGAAATCGGGTTTTCCCGCTTTTTCGGAATTTCCGATTTGGTACCGTCCGTGCATCAATTAGTGGTACCAATTTTTTTCACCTTATTTTGTAGTCTCGACTGCATACCGTATTTCAAGAATCGGTACTGCTTCGATGACGGTACCGATGCAGATGCGGTTCGGTTCGATTCCGGATTCGGTTCAAATGCTCATTCCTATGAATGTGATGTTAATGTTCGCTAATGATGCTAATTGTCCAGTTAATATTGTTAATGCTAATATTCATGCTAAAAGGGCTAAAAGGCAAAAGCGAATGAAAGTTAGAAAACAATGAAACCCGGGAAGAACATTCATGAGAATAGGCTTTTATTGGATACCGTTGGTCATAAGACTAATCGGATAATGCCCACTAGAAAATGGATGCCTCTTGGTAGAACTATTCCCTTGATGGTCACACCGTGGTGTGGCTAATCGTAAACTAGTATTGCATCTATTCACAATGATTCCATTACCTCACTTTCGATATGAATGCTTCTATTTACGATGTGGGTGGTCCAACCATTGTAACTAACCAAATGGAACCCATTCTTGCATGGGGATCCCAATTATCGATTATCCATTCTTGTGCGTGTTCAGCTGCAGATCGTTCAAATCGATTCGTGGTACCGGACTCAGTTGTTCCAAGCATATGATTGGAGACCGGTCATGCTCATGAACCGTGAGCAAATTCATTGGACTGTTAGATTTGGTAATGATCATTTGGTTGCTATTATGGGTTATGGAGATTATGTTGTTGGTGATAGTGTCATCTCTAGAGTGTATTATGTGGAAGGTTTAGGTCATAATCTGTTCTCTGTTGGTCAATTACGTGACTACGATCTAGAAGTAGCCTTGGAAAACATACGCTTTGTTAGAGATCTTAATGGTAAGGATGCATTGAAAGGAACTCATGGCTCAAACCTTTACACCATCTCTATCGATGACATGATGAGGGCCTCTCCAATCTGCTTGTTATCTAAGGATTCAAAACAAAGTCATGGTTATGGCATCGTCGTCTCAATCACTTGAACTTTCGGCACCATCAACGATCTTTCCCGAAAGGACTTAGTTGTAGGTTTACCTAGACTAAAGTATGAAAAGGATCATCTTTGTTCGGCATGTCAATTGGGAAAAAGCAAGAAGTATGCCCATAAACCCAAACCTACTAACTACATCACGAAGTTCTTCATATGATTCATATAGATTTATGTGGACCAATGAGGTGCGAGAATATCTTTGGGAAGAAATATGTGTTAGTTGTGGTTGATGATTACTCTAGATTCACCGGGTCAAGGTCTTAAGGACAAGGATGAAACTCGATATCATCATCAAACTCATCAAGCAATTGCAGTTCGACTAAACAAAAGCGTTCATGTAATTATCGAGCAGACAATGGAACCGGGTTTGTCAACAAACAACTTAGTGAATTCTATGAAAGCGTTGGAATCGACCATCAAAGAAGTGTTCCACGAACCCCCAATGCGAGCGGTGTAGTTGAAAGACGAAATTGCACTCTTGTTGAAGTCGCTAGAACAATCTTGATCTACTCAAAGGTTCAATGTTTCTACGGGTGAAGCAATTGCCACCGCATGCTACACACAAAATCCTTCCACGATTCACACTATTCATGGAAAAACTCCATATGAACTTGTCCACAAGAAAACCTAATCTATCTTTCCTTCGTGTGTTTGGTGCCTTGTGCTATCCAACTAATGAGGGTCAAGACTTGGGCAAACTTAGGGCTAAAGTCGACATTGGAGTATTTGTAGGATATGCACCAAACAAAAGGGATACGAATCTACAACAAAAGAACCCGAAATATCATGGAAACAATTCATATTACGTTTGATGGTGACCGGTCAAATGGCTCTGGACACTCCATTCGGGACCCGCACTTCAAAGCAGTCCTATTGGTTCATCCCTTGTTCCAAACTCCTCTCAAGAAACTCCATATGTACCTCCATCCGAAGATGATGTAAAGAAATTGTTTGATCCAATGTTTGATGAAGCTGTATGAGTCTACTACTAATGAGGTCTTGATCCCTACAACAGAGGATGCTCATATTCCGATGAATGAAGTCCATCCATCGGTCTCAATATCATCGGTCAAGAAGCACCTCTGCGATCCTTGATCTCATCAACAAATCATCATTCTTCAAATGTACATCATGGAAATGTTTACGCATCAATGATGAAGTTAATCCATTTGCGACTCACGAAGATGCTCCATTTGAAAACATATTTGCCACTCCCGAATCATCATCGAACCATCTTCTTGAGGAGACATCGACTCGGCTACCTCGGTTCCTCAACAAATGCCACATGAACACCTCGGAAAATGGACTCACGATCACCCTTAGACAACATCATTGCAAATCCCTCTCGTCTGTATCAACACGGAAACAACTCGTAACCGATGCCTTATGGTGCTTCTTCAACTCCGTACTATCTAAGATCGAACCAAAGATGTTAAAGCGCCATGAATGAAGATAGGTGGTTCAATGCCATGCAAGATGAAATTCATGAGTTTGATCGTCTTGATGTATGGGAGTTAGTACCGCTCCAGGCGTGCTATGATTATAGCTCTCAAATGGATCTTCAAAGTAAAACTTGATGAGCATGGTGATGTGTTGAAGAACAAGGCTCGATTGGTTGCTAAAGGATATCGTCAAGAGGAGGTATAGACTTTGAAGAATCTTTTGCTCGATGGTTCGAATCGAGGCAATCGAATCTTCACGCTAATCTTGCAAGTAAGAACATGGTGGTTTATCGAGATGGATGTAAAGGCGGCATTTCTAGCGGAGATCTTAAAGAAGTCGTCTCGTCGACCAACTGAAGGATTTGTGAATCAAGAGCATCCTACTCACGTTTATCGTTTGAAGAAGGCTCTTTACGGTTTAAAGCAAGCTCCAAGGGCATGGTATGATACCTTTGTCAAAGTTTCTTCTTTCAACCGGATTCATCAAAGGGCGATTGATCCTACATTGTTCACCAGAAGTCGGGCAAACATTTAATTCATGTTCAAATTTATGTTGATGATATTATTTTTGCCTCGTGACCCAATGGAATGTGATCGTTTTCAAATGAAATGAGTTCAAAGTTTCAAATGTCAATGATGGGACAAATGTCATTTTCTTGGGATTACAAATTTCACAAAGTCCGGAGGCATTTTCATAAATCAATCTAAATATGCAACAGATTTTAAAGAAATTTGGATTTGATTCATGTGACCTGTTGACACCCCATGATTGACCGAACCAAACTAGATGAGGACCTCTCGGGATCATGATTGACCAAGCGAAATATCGTAGTATGATTGGATCCCTAATGTACCTCACGCTAGTAGACCGGACATCTTGTTCATTGTTTGCATGTGTGCTAGATACCGAGCTAAGCCTACTAAAAGCACCTTGAAGCGATTAAGCGGGTCTTCGGTATCTCAAGGAACCATCAATATGGGTATTTGGTACCGAAGGACACGGTATGTCACTAACGGCCTATGCGAGATGTTGATCATGCGAGTTGTCAAGATACACGTCGAAATGCGTGCGGAGGTGCTCGGTTTTGGGTGATAAGCTTGTGAGTGGTCTTCAAAGAAGCAAATGAGTACTTCTATTTTCTCTGAGAGGCTGAATACATAGCCATGTCATCTTGTTGTGCTCAAATCTTATGGATGAGATCTCAATTATCGACTATGGCTTTGAATTCAACAAAATCCCTGCATCTTGTGATAATAAAAGTGCTATTGCTCTCTCATGCAACAACGTTCAACACTCAAGAGCAAAGCATATCGACAATCGACATCATTTCATCGGGAACAAGTGGAAAAGGTGTGGTGGAACTATATTTTGTGAGGTGCGAATATCGGTTAGCGGACATCTTCACCAAAGCTCTTCCAAGAGAACGTTTTGAGTTTATTCTTCCACGACTTGGTTTGAAAAGCCTTCAACCGAAACTCTCAAACGTCTTGAGGAGGAAGGCGAGGAGTAAAGGTCTATCTTCATCTATCTCTTGTAAATATTTATTCGAAAAAAAAAAAAAAAAAAAAAAAACAAATAGAAAATCATAAAACTTTCAAAATCCATAAAAATCTGAAAAATTCGGAAAATCTTCAAAAAATATTGTCATTTTGTTGTGTTTTTTTTCTCGGTTCGATAATATCTACGGTCTTTGTGCTGTCATTCAAAGAATGACACGGGACTTTAGATGTTTGTTCGAATTTTATTAAAAAAAAATAATAAATAAATAAATAAATAAATTTTGGGAGAAAGAGAAATGGTTTATTGTCATTTTCAGGCAATAACCCGGTTTTAAAAGAAAGAATAGAGCCATGTTTTATTATGTTTTCTAAATTCCATGCTCTGATTCTATAAACACTTATCTTCTGAAAACTAAATGCTTTGAAAAATAACTCGATCTCCATTTTTGATAATCATCAGGACTTAATTGTCAAAATCTCTATCTCTCAATCAACAACCTATGTCATTGATTGAGGGGGAGAATGATTTCAATTACATTAAAAAGTTATTTGGCATTAAAAACTGTTTTCAAAAGATATACATGCATGTTTTATAAATGGAGTTTAAAGTCTTAAAATCCGATCCTTATCAGTTCAAACGCTTTCACAATCAAGTCACAATTCTCCTTAAAAGCTTTCAAAATCAATTTAAATCAATAAGAAGATCACAAATCTCAAATGATTTGATAATTGTGATCGGGGAGAATGTGTGATTTAAATTGGATTTAAAGCGATAATTAGGTAAATGGTTTTATAAGGATGTACAGCTATCACGCCCACATGTGACAAACGATTTCAAATTTTCCATGCACATGTTGAGGGGAGCATCTATCTTAAACCTTTGATTTGAAACGTGATCATTTATCTCAATGTGCAAGGTCCCTCTAGTATGTGCAAAACTCTTTTCATACCTCGAGGCACATATTGAGGGGAGCAAATTTATGGAAACCTCATCCTTCACGAAAATGCTTTATCTACTTGATTTGATCAAGGAAGTGATGGTGATATTTTTAGAAAATGGTAATCAAAAAGTAATTTCTTCCTCTTGCCTCCGTGTGCAAAATGATTTCAAACATATGATGCACATGTTGAGGAGCACTTATTCTAAAATATCAAAAACAATTCGGTACAAAATGCTTTGATAATATATCACAAGTATCTCGAATTGATTTTCAAATGGTTTCAATCGGTTCCAATGGCGGATGAACAATACCAAATAGACCGACCAACTTTACTTTATATACGGTGGTATAAGGATGATAAGGTTAGGTATTGGTTCCCATGATCCGCCGAGCAGGAGGGATCTACCAGGACAATCCACTAGTTAGTATAGAAGTCCTTAGGTATGATGATAAAGGAAAAAATGAGATATGGGAAGAAGTGCGGACTAAGGCGAGCTAGTCTTGGAATAAACCCAACAAGGTTCTAGCTATGAAGTCTCGGTAAGCTTGAAGGGTTGAAGAATTAAAAGAATTGAATGAAAAAAAGGGGTGAAAACAAATAGCCCTCCATTTATTCAACCTTAGGGCGAAACCGGGTTCACTTCATATGCTACCGATGGTAACATCGGTATTGAAGACAAGGCGTCATGGACCCGGTGGACGACCTTGCACTTCAACTTTCCAAACCACTCAAGTTCCTCTTAAAAGGACTTGTTTCATTCTCACGGGAACCGACATTATCTATCGACTTTCTCTTAGAGATGGTTGATATTGAAGAAGGAGACCCTCTCCCTAGTCTCCACGAGAATCCAAATATGCACAAATTGAGTCTAGAGCCACGAGATCATCAATAAATCTCATTAGGACACTTTCAATGAAGACTCTCTGTTTCACACAATGTGGAAAGAGATTATATCTTGAGTCCTACGCATTATCCTTGTGGTATTGCGGAACATCCGAGTGATGTGTTTACACACTCACAATGAAGATAGAAAGCCTTGGAGCCAACATCAAACACGCTCCGGTAGGTGGCATGTGAGATCTATTATATAGATCAACCATGTGACAACCGAACATAAACAATGGGGCGATTCAATCTTTTGAATCAATCACGGTTCAGTTATGGATTGACGGATACCTTTGAAAACCGGTCTTTGTGCTTAAAAACTCTTTTCTTTAGCACATCGACCGTGTACTCATTCTTCAAACCAAAAGGTCTTTTATGATTGATAATTGATTTTCAATAAAACCTTCGTGGTATTGCAAAACAATTTCTATTGAGCAATACAAGATTGTTTTTCAAATCTTTTTCATCAATTAGTGGACTTAAAATTATTTGGTTCACTCACTCCGTGTTGTCTTCTTTGAGGCGTTCGGTTTGAGAACAGCTAGAACAGCTGAAACCTGTCAAGGAGATTCTTAGGAATCCTACGATCGAAAAGTGCTTGTCGCGATCAGCGGAGGAACCGTGGGTCGTGTACCTCAATTCAACGAAAGTGATCAAAGACACTTTCATGCGATTTATTGCTAAGCGTTGTATGCGTGTACACCCGGCGTTTGTTGATGATCGAATGAAGCGGTCAATCCATAGCCGCATGCTCACTACACATTCATCTCAAAAGAAATCATGATAAGTGCATCAATGACTCGATATTTTCACTCCATGCTTACGCTTCTGCGCCAATATCATGAATCAACTAAAGCTTCCGCTACTCGATGAAAGATATCATGATCCGAATGTGAGCATGTCGGTCCCAAAGTCACAACATCACAACATACCAACACCACAAAGGATGTGTCGAGATTGTTGATAGCGATGATCTCAAATGTTGGCTCAAAATTAGTATCACGTGGATCAAGAAAAGACCTCCACTGGAGTAACCAAACATGCAATGTGAAGAATCAATGACTACGAGCTTGAGCAAAACACTACATCAAGAATGCAAGATCAATTTTTAATGTAATATCTGTTTGTATTCAATGTAATTTTAGTACATGATTGAGTGACCTCCTTAGGGGAGATTGTTAGAATTAGAAATTCCGGTATTAAAGAGTCGGTCACCTCAAGTATATGTAATCGTTAGAAAGCTCGTAGTCATAGTTCATTTAAGTTTAGTAGTATTTAGTTAAGTAACACCGTGGAGGACGGACGGTCTTTACCCACCGTATGCCCCGATCCATGCCCAAAGTGTGGCGATTTATGTAAGACTATAAATACTCTACCTCCCAAGGTAGAGTTGGAGCTCATAATAATATCTTTCACTTTCTCTCACTAAGTTCCCTAAACCTCTAACTTTCTCTCTCTAGAATTCCATCTATATGCTACTTTGTGTTATGGTTTGATGTGTATGTGAAAAGTTATATCTTACACGAAGCATTAAAGGTGAATGCTTTAATTCCTACAAATCTAGGGGCGAATCTCACATTTTTGGGGTGGAAATAGAGTGGTAAAGGGTTTTTGTGCTAGTCATATAACTTCCTATCCATGAGACGCTTTATTAAGACTAAAGACCCAATCCTACATGTCATGAAAATTTTAAATTTGGTGCTAAAATTACCCTAACCGATATTTCTCATGGTTTATTAAATAAATGAAATAGAGAAGACAAATAATCAAAGATAAGCATAGTTTCAAAGTTCCGTTTATTCTCCTCCTACACTTAAACCGAACATTGTCCCCAATGTTCCCGAAAATATCAAAGTTATGATAACGAAAGGTAATTAAAAGAGAAATAAACTAGTACTCTCTGATTAGCTCGGTAGGATCCGTGTGAAGTAGTGGTTAAATTCTTTCCAAGAAGAATGTATGCGTGAAAAGCTCCATCCAATCTTATGTTTCTTCTTCTTGATAAATAAAACCTGCACACTTTAAGAAAATAGATGAAACCTTCGCGTAAAATCGACGGTAAAACTATATATGACTCTACTATACTAGGATATAATGCTTGTGGAATGGATGTTTGCAGATTTTATGGAAAATTAAGACCTGAGAAATTCCAAAAATTTGTAAGTAGAACAGAAAATGAGAGAAAGTAAGATAAGTGGTTTATGCTCCTCTGACGTCGAGTTATCTGACAACCGGTATCTGCGATTTTCCGGAAAAATTACACCTTTAAAATCTGGAAAAATTACACCTTTAAAACTGGAAAATTCACGCAAAACATCTATTATGACTCGATACAAGCATTTAACTCAAACAAACACACATATATATCTTTTTCAATAATCGTAATTCTCATGTTCACGTTCTTTTAAAAGCGTGTGCAATCTTCCCTACACTTATCCTTTTTGTAAAATACCTTTATATGTAATTAAGACGAGGTTAAAGACAAAATAAAGCATTTTCACAAATTCAAACATGAGAATAAACAATCAATGAAAAGATATATGACACACAAACAAGCAAACAATTAAGCATGGGTTGCCTCCCACGAAGCGCTTTTCTTTATTTATGAGTCTTGTAGCTAGACTCGAAGTCGTGCCCCTACGTGACTTCATTTCCGTCACCTTCTTCCAAAACAATATCTTCATCGTGGACCATTTCATTATTGTCCAATTGATAATGTTTCACACGTTGTCCATTCACGGTAAATTCCCTTCCATCATGGTCTAGTAGCACCACGGCCCCATTGCTCATTTTCCTCTTTACCGAAAAGGGCCCATACCATATTGATTTGAGTTTCCCCGGAAATAATCTCAACCTTGAATTATACAAGAGCACCTTATCTCCTTCCACAAACTCTTTAGGATTCTTTATTCGTTGATCATGCCATTTTTTTTGCCCTTTATTTATATGTGATCGAAGATTCATAAGCTTCAAGTCTTAGTTCATCCAGCTCTTGAAGCTGTAAGAACCTATTTGACGCTGCCTCAGAATAATCCATATTACAAGCCTTAAATGCCAGTATGCCTTTTGCTCAAGTTCAATAGGGAGGTGGCATGCTTTCCCCGTATACCAAGCGAAAATGGGTTGTTTTGATGGGTGTTTTATAAGCCGTTCTGAATGCCCAGAGTGCCTCATCCAGTTTGAATGCCCAATCTTTTCTATTCTGGTGGACCATTTTTTCAAGTATCCACTTTAATGCTCTATTTGTGTTCTCTACTTGCCCATTAGTTTGGGGATGATATGCCGTAGAGAACCTATGCGGAACACCATACTTTTTCATTATCTTCTCCATTTGAGCATTGCAAAAGTGGGTTCCTCTATCACTGATCAATGCCTTGGGAATCCCGAATCGTGCGAAGAGATTTTTAAGAAAATGAATGACCACCCTTGCATCGTTAGTCCTAAGGGCTTGTGCCTCCACCCATTTGGACACATAGTCGATAACAACTAGAATGTATTCATTTCCTCCGGATGATGGAAAAGGTCCTATGAAATCGATACCCCAAACATAGAATATTTCGCAGACTTGGATATAGTTCTAAGGTGCTTCATCCCTCCTCGAGATGTTTCCCGATCGTTGGCATGCATCGCACGTCTGAACTAATCTCTTAACGTCGCGGAAAATAGTAGGCCTGTAGAATCCGGCATTGAAAACTTTTCGTGCCGTGAAATTTACAGCATGATGCCCCCCCAGATGGTCCCACATGACATTCTCTCATAATTCGATCAATATCCCTCCCAGCAACACAACGTCGAATGATTTGATCGGGGCATATACGGAATAAGAAGGGCTCATCCTAAAAATAGTATTTTAGCGCGGTGAATAATTTCTTTTTATCTTGCCTAGTCATGTAATTTGGTAAGATCCTACTGGATAGATAGTTAGCATAATCCGCATACCATGGCTCAATATCCTTAATGGCCATTAGCCGTTCCTCAGGGAAAGAGTCATGAATTTTGGTATGGTCTAATTTTTCTAAGTCTGGGTTCTCCAATCATGATAGATGATCAGCAGCAAGATTTTTAGCTCCATTTTTATCTCGAATTTCAATGTCAAATTCTTGAAGCAATAGAATCCACCTAATAAGTCTGTGTTTTTCATCTTGTTTAGAGAACAAGTATCGTAAGGCGGAGTGATCGGTGAAGACGACAGTTTTGGAAAGGACGAGATATTGCCTGAATTTATCGAAGGCAAAAACCATAGCCAAAAGCTCTTTCTCGGTGGTTGTATAATTCTCTTGTGCCACATTCATGGTTTTGCTAGCATATTAAATTGGTTGAAAATGCTTCTCCTTTCTTTGGCCTAGCACGACGCCTACAACATAATGACTAGCATCCCACATGATCTCGAATGGTTGGGACCAATCAGGAGTAACCATTATAGGAGCTTGAGTAAGATCTTTCGCCAGACGATTGAATGTTTCCTTACATTCTTCCGAAAAGTCAAAAGGAGCGTTTGTTGGGTTTATTGATTTGATGATACAAAACAATAAAGAATGAAGCATCAAGGGCTTAAAGTGACAAAGATGAAACCTACAAAAAGATGGAAGGACTTGCTTGCAAAAGAAGATTTATTATTTAGTCCTTCGTAGAGATTTGTAAACCCTGATCCTCTAGTATATAAAGAGGACATGGGGTGTAGGTTTTAAGAAATTAATTCTTCCATAATGTAGATGTCTAGTAAAGGTGTGTGTGTGTGTGTCCTAGGCGTATAGTCTTGTAAACGCCTAGGTAAGTAGTTTAGTTATCTTCAAGATCAAAGAAGGCTTTTATCCTTGTTACAATTAGGTAACACGTTATTATTCTGATCAAATAATAATTGAGGAGATATGGAAAAACCTTGTGTCAATAACATTGATGTTTGTTTAATTCCGTTGTGCATGTTCTTAATCATTGTTATTGTTAAACCCTAAGGCTCAAAACGATCTCAAGGAGTCCTAAAAAACTCCACAATTGGTATGAGAGCTTGGAGAGCTCGTTACCTAGGGATTCGCAAGGTTTCTTGGTGAAAAATGAAGAAGAAAATCGATTTTGTGCAAAATTCGCAACTTTCTGCAGCATTGTTTTCAAACGACGATAACGTTTTCGTTAACCGTTGGATTGGAACGAAATTTTTGGTGGATGTTCTCTATATGCCTATCTAACTTTTCACTGGAGGGATCGTCGATTTGAGATTTCAATCAAAAGTTACAGGTTGTCGAAGTTCACTGCAGAAGGAGGTAATGTTTTTTGAATTGATGAGTTTGTTCATAAGATCGGATGGTTATCAAGGTGTATTGATACTGATGTTGATTACTTTGCTAAAATGATATTTGTTATTCATAACTTGATCTACATCATGCTTCGTATATCTTAAACCCTAGATTTATAGATTTTCAAGCTAATTGGTTATTAGGGTTTCAGAAAAGAATTAGGGTTTGATCTTTCTCAATGATAAACCTTAATTATTTGTACGAAGTGAAGCAGATGGAAGAAGTTTTGTGGTATGATATAATCGAATTTTAGGGTTTTTACTCAATTTTTTTTATCTTGGATGATACCTCTCATAAAACCCTAGAATGGTTATTACTCATTCACATGATTGTGACATGTCCTGTTCAGTAAGTACTATTGTGTGGGGTTTAAATACTGTCAAACTACTGATCTATGGCAGAAGATTCCTTGGGCTACTGCTCTTACACTTTCTGTGTGTCACATTGGTATTGTCCTTCCAAGTTTCTGCTGATATTTAAAGAGAATCTGATACGTTTGATCAACTACTGCTACTTGAGTTTCTATCTGCTGCTACCTTGTTCTACTTCTAGTTTCAGATTGATGTTATGTTAAAGCTGATGCTGTGTTTGACAGTTTGGTACACATGGTTACAAGAGTAAGGGGAAGGCTATACGATTGATATAGACTTCATGTGTTACTACTGATTTCAGCGAAGAATTACCACTGCTACATAGATGCAATCTGCTGCTAGGTTAATGATACTACTGCTAGTACATTTTGTTCCCACTGCTACGATGTCGTTTCCACTGCTAAGTGATTGGTAACCACTGCTAGTTTACTAGTAACCACTGCTAGTGTTATCTTGATCCACTGCTAGATTTAAATTTCCATTGTTACCACTGCTAGTTATGAATAGTGATGCTCGTTACTTCCCACTGATATTGCTACATTTGAGATATATCTGCTGTTGGAAGCTGTATACTGTTGTTGGAACTTTTAATCTAATTGGTGCTATTTGATATTTACTATTGAATCTTTGTGATTGGTCAAGTAATATTTGATACTACCAAGTGGGTTTGCATGGGATTTTACATATTGTTGGGTATTCTAAGTAGATAACCTCGTATTATTTATTAGATTGATCAACATTATGATTGGAGATTGAACGACGGAGCATGATTGGAAGTTGGTGTTTGTGATCATATTTATATTTATGGTACTAGTACGTTCGAAGCTGTTGGCGAGGACGGCAGGATATTGATTGGTATTGGCTTTTTATAGCATGATATTGTTGACTCCAAGTTTGGTTCAGGAAAGGTGTATCAAAAGTTAGTAGCCATGCATTGATTTGAGAAATAAGTTTGTGTATAAGGTTTTGATGAGAATGGTTGACAATAAATTAATAATGCTCATGGAATTTAAGGATGATATTATTGATGAGCATGGTGATTTGTTATGGATTTTTGGCGACACACACATGGGATTTTTGGTTCACACACACAGGTTATTAGAAGTTGTTCTTACAAGTGTTAAAAAGCTCGGATTTGGATTTATTGCATAATTGATTACGAAGACAATTATTTATCACTTATTTGAAGGTGAAGTGGAATTACTTGGGTACGTGTTTTATCATATCTTAAAAGGATTCTCACTACTTTTAAGGTAACTTGTTCGTGCTTCAATGATTGTGAAGAAGAATTGACATAACACTTAAAGGAGTGACGTTATTGTGCTCAGTGATTATCGTCAAGAGATTGCGGTCTCCTTATACATTGGTTGGTATACGTTCAGAGTCACGTGAATAAACAAGGCATAAGATGCAAGTTTAGGTTATTCTACTTCTTCATCAAATTCGTTATATTTGGTTTTCTTCACAAGTGATCATTACAAAGAGCTTACAGATTTGAAGAATCATTTGATGTTCATGCACCACTCAAAGGGGAGTTTCTACTGCTTACATTCCCTATTTGTTGATAACAAAAAGGGGAAGAGATGTTGAAGTGGCGTGGCATGAATTAAGGGGAAGACAAAGGAAGACAAGAGTGTTTCATTCATGGTGAGATTTAATTATCTCAACTTCTGCTACTTCGTCTAGGGAAGTTCGTACAAGAACCGTGTTTGTTTTGTCATCATCAAATAGGGGAAGATTGTTGGGTTTATTGATTTGATGATACAAAACAATAAAGAATGAAGCATCAAGTGCTTAAAGTGACAAAGATGAAACCTACAAAAAGATGGAAGGACTTGTTTGCAAAAGAATATTTATTATTTAGTCCTTCGTAGAGATTTGTAAACCCTAATCCTCTAGTATATAAAGAGGACATGGGGTGTAGGTTTTAAGAAATTAATTCTTCCATAATGTAGACGTCTAGTAAAGGTTTGTGTGTGTCCTAGGCGTATAGTCTTGTAAATGCCTAGGTAAGTAGTTTAGTTATCTTCAAGATCAAAGAAGTCTTTGATCCCTGTTACAGTTAGGTAACACGTTATTATTCTGATCAAATAATAATTGAGGAGATGTGGAAAAACCTTGTGTCAATAACATTGATGTTTGTTTAATTCTGTTGTGCATGTTCTTAATCATTGTTATTGTTAAACCCTAAGGCTCAAAACGATCTCAAGGAGTCCTAACAAACTCCACAGCGTCCTTGACTAGAAGCTGTGTCATTGGTCGGGCAATTTTTGAGAAGTCCTTAATAAACCTTCTATAAAAGCCCGCATGACCAAGAAAGCTTCGAATGGCTTTAACGGTAGTAGGATAGGGAAGTTTAGATATCACTTCGATTTTAGCCCTATCAACCTCTATTCCATTTCCGGAGACTTTATGTCCCAAGACAATTCCTTCTCTTACCATGAAATGGCATTTTTCCTAATTCATGACTAAATTGGTTTCTTCACACCATTTTAGCATCTTCCTAAGGTTGGATAAGCAAAGGTCGAAGGAATTTCCAAATACCGAGAAATCATCCATGAAGACTTCCATGCTATCTTCAATCAATTCATGGAATATGGCCATCATACATCGTTGAAAGGTAGCGGGGGCGTTGAATAACCCGAAGGGCATTCGCTTGTATACAAAAGTCCCGTAGGGGCATGTGAACGTAGTTTTTCTTGATCTTCAGGAGCAATGGGGATTTGGAAGTATCCTGAGAATCTGTCAAGAAAACAGTAGTACTCATGCCCGGCTAACCTTTCGAGCATTTGATCGATGAATGGTAAAGGAAAATGATCTTTTCTGTTGGGAATTATACGTTTGAGTTGATAAGACAAAAAGAATGAAACAAGAGGGACTTAATACGACAAGAAGGAAACCTACAAAAAGATGGAAGGACTTGCTTGTAAAAGAAGTTTTATTTATTAGTCCTTTGTAGTATTATGTAAACCCTAATCCTCGAGTATATAAAGAGGACATGGGGTGTAGGTTTTAATACATGTCTTCCATAATGTAGTCGACTTAAAGGTGTATGTGTGTGTCCTAGGTGTATAGTCTTGTAAATGCCTAGGTTATTAGTTAGTTAGTTGATTAGCTGATTAGTAGTTATTGTTTAGTTAGAGATAATGAAAACCTTGTTCAATAACAAAGAATTGATTAGTTTATTCCGTTGTGCATGTTGTTAGTTTTTGTTATTGATCCTAGGTGAGCTTATAAACGATCTTAACAATTGGTATCGGGCGGGAGCTCTTGATATAGGGATCTACAAGGTTTTTCAAGAGAAAGAAGAAAAAATTTGAATCGAATTTTCGTATCTTTTCATAGGTCGTTTTCACAGCGATAACTTTCTTGAACCGTTGGATCGAGCTAACATTTTGCAAGGCATCTCAAGATATCCGTCTAACGTTTCACCGAAGGGATTGTCAATTAGATCTCTCAATCAAAAGTTATAAGTTGTCAAGTCTGCTGCGAAATCGAAATTTTTCGTAAGGTTACTACAAACCTTTGTTTTGAAACGATCATGACGTTTTGTTAACCGTTGGATCGTGACAAAATTTTTGGTGGACGTTCTCTATATAGCCATCTAACTTTCCACCGGAGGGATCGTCGATCTGAGCTTTTATGTGAAAGATATAGGTCATCGAATGCGTTTCTTGAAGGAGTTTTAAAATTTTGAACTTTAAGGTTTTTATGGGAACAGAATAATTTATATCATGGTTTTAACATGCTGCTCGTTAAAGATTATTTTATGCTCAATAATGGGCCAGTGGTTTATTATAAATTATTCATATTATGGTTATGCTTTGATGAGTCTAAAAGTGCATGTGATTTGTTGCATAACATACCTCGTACACTAATTAAAGTGAAGGGTTTGTCGACTTTTGACATTAATTGGTTGCTGGCGATTTGTCGTGAGTCGTTTATCTTTGAATGATATAAAGTTATCATTTATTGGTTGGAATTAAGGGTGTCTACAATCGCTAGTATTATTGGGGCACTCATCAAATTTAATGTTTTGGTCGCATATATTATTCTGCTCATGAGTCGGTGACACAGATGAATCATTAATAATAATGTGCTGTCGTCTGCTGTGTCAATAGTGTATATGGAGGTCGGAGGTATTTATTACATCGGTTTTGTTGCATTATGAATAAGTGAAAGGTTCTCGTTGCTGTTGGACACAATAATTCATTTTCTCATGTTTAGAGAAGCCTCATCGATTTTCTTGGTAATAGGTTATATTTTTAAGAGGAAAAGTTTTATCGTGGGACAGTGGAAAAGATTCGTTTTATGAGGTTTGAATGATATAAGGAACGTGGGACGGTGATTGATGTGTATTTTCTCACCTCATATTACAAGATAGTGGGTCGGTGATCAAACATGGTTGGAGTGGTATGAAGGAGGAACGAACAAGTTCATACTGCTATTACATACACGAAAGTACTGCTTGGACGAAAGTACTCAATATTCAGATAGATAACCTCGTACATTTAATGCTGATTGGTGAGGTTTGATTGGTCTATTCAAATATCATGGGTCGGTGCATATCTTAACCAAATTGATTGGTATACAAGATCACATGGGTGATATTAAATTGAATGAAGGTCGAATATCTTTTATTCATGAATGGTTACTGATTTTTGGAATGATGGTACTGTTCGAATATGATGGTTATTGGTGTACTACTTTCTTGATCACATGCTGCTAATGGGATGATGAAGCTTGATTGGTTGCATGGTATATATTATGGACGAGCATGGGACACACATAATTTTCATGAGTTGGTGATGTTTATTATAATTTGAATGATATTGGCATGACAACTTTGACTTTTGATAAAAAATTTTAAAGAAGCTGCTCATGTGATACAAATATTAAGTTCGAAGATAAACAAAGACGCATGTGTTACTGTTGTTTAGCTTGCTCCCATATAAAATATTTATACTACTATTATTATCCGATATCGGTCAACAAAGGATTTTTGGTTCTCGTATGGTTTTCGATTTAAGGGGAAGTCAAGCATGACGATTGTTATGGATTTTTAGCGACACACACATGAGATTGTTTCACACACACAAGAGTTTGGAAATTGTTCTTAAAGATTTTAAAAGGTTCGTTTTTGGATTTACTTGAAGAATTGATTACGAAGGAGGTAATTTATCACTTATTTGAAGGTGAAGTGGAATTACTTGGATACGTGTTTTATCATACCTTTTAGCAGGAGGTAACTTGTTCGTGCTTTAATGATTATGACAAAGAATTGACATAACACTTAAAGGAGTGACGTTATTGTGCTCAGTGATTATCGTCTAGAGATTGAGGTCTCCCTATACATAGGTATACGTTCAATGTCATCTATAGTGCAAGATATAAGATACAAGTTTGGGTTATTTTACTTCTTCATCAAGTTTGTTATATTTGATTTTCTTCACAAGTGATCATTACAATGAGCTTACAGATTTGAAGAATCATTTGATGTTCATGCACCACTCAAGGGGAAGTGTTTGATTTTACTCATCGTTGATCATTATTACTACGCTAGTTGGAGTTTTCTCTGTTTTGGATTCATTTTTAGTAAGCATTTTGGCGTTCTTCATGGAGGGCAAATCGAAACATTGGACGGCTTAGATTGGAAGTATGATATTGGTTCGTGGTGGTCAAGATCATTATTTGCATCGCTCCCTATTTGGATAATAACAAAAGGGAAGAGATGTTTGAGTGGCATGGCATGGATTAAGGGAAGACAAAGGAAGACATACTTGTTTCATTCATGGTGAGATCCTTGGTCTCAATTTCTACTGCCGTCTAGCGAAGTTCGTTCAAGAATGGTTTTGTCATTATCAACTAGGGAAGATTGTTGGGAATTATACGTTTGAGTTGATAAGACAAAAAGAATGAAACAAGAGGGACTTAATACGACAAGAAGGTAACATACAAAAAGATGGAAGGACTTGCTTGTAAAAGAAGTTTTATTTATTAGTCCTTTGTAGTATTATGTAAACCCTAATCCTCTAGTATATAAAGAGGACATGGGGTGTAGGTTTTAATACATGTCTTCCATATTGTAGTCGACTTAAATGTGTGTGTGTGTGTGTGTCCTAGGCGTATAGTCTTGTAAACGCCTAGGTTATTAGTTAGTTAGTTGATTAGCTGATTAGTAGTTATTGTTTAGTTAGAGATAATGAAAACCTTGTTCAATAACAAATATGTTTTGATTTATCTGCTGCGTATTGTCATTGTTATTGTTAAACCCTAAGGCTCAAAACGATCTCAAGGAGTTCTAACAAACTCCTCATTTTCGTGTGGCATCATTTAATTTTCTGTAGTCGATACAAACACGCCAGCCAGTGACCGTTCTCTGTGGCACTAAATTACCTGTCTCATTCTTCACAACAGTCATTCCTCCCTTTTTTGGAACCACTTGGACTGGGCTGACCCAAGGGCTGTCCGAAATGGGGTAGATTAGGCCGGCATCGAGAAGCTTGACGACTTCCTTATTTACCACCTCCTTGATATTAGGGTTAACTCTCCTCTGAGGTTGAACGGTGGGTTTGTAATCCTCCTCCATAAGAATTTTATGAGTGCGAAAAGTAGAATCGATTCCCTTAATGTCAGCAACACTCCATGCGATCACTCCTTTGTATTCTCTTAGAACTTCTAAGAGTTTTCCTTTCTGTTCAGTGGTCAGTGAGGAGCTTATAAAAATAGGGAGTTGATCCTTTCCTTGAAGGAAGGCATATTTTAAATGGCTCGGGAGATCTTTCAATTCTAAAGTAGGAGGTTCCTTGATCGATGCTTTTAGCTTGTTTTCCGACTTTTGAAGTTCAAGAGGTTCAATTTCTTCCCTACGCGGGTAAAAGGAAACAGCTCCAACCATCTCAGTCTCTTCATCATCGTATATAATGTTGTTTTCATCATTCATGAATTCGTTTACTAGATACTCATCAATACAACTATCTATATCATCAACAAACTCATCAACTTCTTCAACAAGATAAATAGGATGATCGTAAGAGGAGGGACGACTCATAGAATCCTTGATGTCAAAGGTTAAGCTCTCAGATCCCACTCGTAAAGTGAGTTTACCATCATGAACATCGATGATGGCACTAGCTGTAGCCAAGAATGGTCTTCCAAGGATTATCGGGACTGGGTTATCCTCCTCCATTTCTAAAATCACAAAATCAACCAAAAACTTGAACTCCCCTACCTTCACAAGAACATTTTCACAAACTCCAATGGGATATTTGATTGATCGATCAGCTAACTGAATACTCATTCTGGTTGGTTTCGGCCCTGAATATCCGAGTTTGAGGAATAAGGAATGAGGCATCAAGTTAATGCTTGCCCCAAGATCTGCCAAGGTGTTTTTCATAGAGAGCGCCCCTATAGAGCAAGGGATGGTGAAGCTACCCGGATCTTCTTTCTTCTTGAGTAAGCTCTTATGGATGATAGCCGAACATTCTTCTCCTAATGATATCAACCCTTTAAGCTTCTTCCGATTCGAGAGCAACCTCTTGAAGTATTTGCTATGTTTAGGGATATGATAAAATACATCGAGAAGTGGTATGTTGACGACGGTCCTATTGAAGTAAGACAACAGCCTCTCATTGTCTTCTTCAGCCTTTTGATTCTTTAAACGCGAGGGATAAGGAATCCGTGTGAGATTCGAACGTTGTACGGGAATTGATGCTTGTGGAGGAGGGTCGTGAGGAGTCGAAGGGGGTTCAGGAACTGCTCCATTACCCAACTCAGGCTCCCTGGTGGTGGGATTTTGAACATGGTACGGGGGATCCTTGGTAGTGGTTCTTGATCGAGTAGTAATGGCACAAGTTGGATCATGCTGGGTTGGACCAGGTTCACTTATTTTTTTGTGAAGTTCGGCGAACTGGCTTTCTAATTCAGCTTGTTGCTCTTGAATGAATCCTTCGAGACCCTTTAAAAGCATTCCCTTCTCCATGGCGAATTGCCCGAGATCTTTTTCAAAGGTATCACGGATGGTGTATTTCTCCCTCAGTCTTCCATTTTAGATTACCCCAAGATGTGTATTCATCGTATTGATAGAATACGAGGAGGGAAGGGTCATCATAAATGTCATGGCTGGAAAGGAGGGTGTGCTCTTGGCGTGTGTTATCGTCACACTCATCGCTCTCGTGTGACCCTCCATAAATGTCGCATACAAGGTATGGGTTAAACAACCTCTTAGGTTCTTGCGACTTTGTAAGGTATGCGAGCTTCTCTTGTGCCCTCTTCATCCGATCATCGAGAGATAATGGGCTATTATTCGAGGTAGCAGAGATACTCATTACGCCCATCGCTCGCTCCAAGTATTGTCTTGGTCCCGACATACTCCTCAATGCGGTCCCATCTTTCTTTCGCACCGAGATTGGAAATTTTTGGCGGAGAAGTCAATCCCCTTTGATCATTCATGGGAGACATTGTCGTAAAAGATTTGAATAAGCAACTAAAGGTTGATACCATGGTGTGGGGCTTGTTGAATGAGATCTTTGTAACGAAACCAAGAGTCAACGATAGATTCTCCATCTGTTTGATGGAAGTGAAGGATTTCGCCTCGATAGATGCAGTTCTCCCGTGAGGAAAGAACTTTTGGTAAACTTTGTAGTGAGTTGTTCCCAAGTGAAGATGGACCTTGAGGTAGCTTATCGAGCCACTCTTTGGCCTTCCTTGAAGAGAAAATGGGAAAACCGAGTCTAGATGTCTCCATGGATGCCCGTCAAGATAGATAGTATCCATAATTTTTAAAATTGTTTGATGTGATGAATTGGGCTTTCGCTGTGGGATCCGTGAAATTGACTTGCATTCTGGATAAGCCAAATGTCGGTGGCATGCAACACCTCATTGATCTGTTCGGAAGGGTAGACAATGGCACTGGTAAATCCAGATGAGGTGGGAGAAGAGTACTCCCTAAGTACTTTTGCCTTTGGTTTATTGATGGGTCCATTGACAGGAATAGCGAGGATTTCCTCGCTATGTTAGCTCAGATTGTCAATGTTAATGGTTTCAAGAGACTTGGGGGAATGTGTGGACTCTTCGTCAGTTACGGATTCATCAAAATCGATGGTGGTGCCTTGAGGTTCCGAATCATGGAGAGCTCTTCTTCGATTATACAGCTCTCTCTCGGGTTCGGCAAAGGGCTCAAGAAGGGTTTTGGTGGAACTATGGGTCCTAAGTTGTCTAAGGGAGTTGGCGGGGGGAAATGGCTGGTTTGGTGGTGGGTTGTCACCTTCCGCTACATGCAAGATTCATAACAATGAGTGCCTAGGCGCTAGCATCTTAAACACTCATCCCTAACTTCTTAAGTTCATCCAAACGGTAGGTGATCAGTTGGTCAAATCGCACAAGCGAAGAAGGGTCATCAGTTGGTCAAATCGCACAATGCCAAAAACTTGATACGCGTACAACGGGCATTCGGGGTCAAAGGAAACTTTCTTTTCTTCGAGCAAGTTTTTCAACCACCTAGGCAGTGAACCTAATCGTTTTAGTGTAGTATTAGGGTAAGCCTCGGGATTGATATCGTTCTCTGGGGAATAGGAATGCTAGTGAGAAATTACTACGCTAAGTTTGGGGTTGAGGAAGATTATTTTTATCTTTTATATTTTTTAGAAAATTAAAGGTACGATCTCGGGGTTTGGATTTAGGGGGTGGTACTTCTACCAATTACTCAACTATTCTGATTATCTAATCTAAGGGGTAGTCTATGTCTATTCAAGTGTGCTCGTATGATGATTAAAAATGTGTCTACCTAGATACTATTACTCCCTAGTTATCTTTTATTGATGGTTGAATTGTCACATCCTTATTCTTAACGCGTTGTGTTTTCTAAAGTCGTAGAGTGTGCTTTTATCCCTAACTCTTTGAAGCTACCTAAGGTTAATGACTACGAAATCTCTAGGATTCATAAACTTAACACTAAGGTTTTCTTTGGATTTTTAGCCTATAATTCCACTAGTAATTATAAACTAATGTTCACAAAGATAATCAAGCATTAAAAACACAACGATGGTTTTAAGCACTCCTAAGCCAATTACAATTAAGATAAGAGACAACCAATCAATATTCAATAAGTAGGTTTCATAGATCTAAGCAAACACACAAGTAAATTAGCCGGACATGTTAAACATGCAAGCATACACACATTCAATCGAAGACATAATGAAATCAAGGGAATAAATAACTTATCTCGATGTAAAATAGGGTATTAAAACCCTAAAATACTGTCCAAGACGGACTACAATTGTTTTAGGTTTTTACTCCACAAGTCTACCTCTTTAAAAGTCTGAAAATTCGAATTCTATATATAGAATTACAACTCGACGGCGTCACCTTTTAATTGTGACGCCGGATCGCCGCCATTAGGTTTTCGTCTTGGCCAAGTCAACTTTGGGACGGCGTAACGTTGTGGTTGTGATTGTCGCCTTGACCGACGTTGTGCGAATCGGATCTAGGCGCCCGGGATGAAAAGTCTCGTGGCGCCTACTCTTCAAAGCTCGTCGGTGTAAAATAACAATTTCACTCTTGAGTCGTCACAAATATAGGGACGGCCGCTTTTTTGGGGACGTCGGTGCATCTCCAGCAGCTTAAGTGTCTTGATATTGACTTTAGCCATTTTCTTCACATATTCACTCCTTTTCGTCCAAATAAGCATCATTCCAGCATTTTGCCTTCAAGAGACCTTAAAAGTGAAAAGGAACGAAATTCAGCAGTAAGGATTTAAAAGTGGGTGATTAAGGGCTAAATGACCCCTTAAAAGTGTACGTTTTAAATCCTTATCACTTAGCTTAGGGGACTAAAAACAACTGGACTTTCAAGGGTAGTAGCTTGATCTCAAGTGGAAGCCTTTGCTGATAGGTTAGGACGAACTGACCAAATGATGTCCTAGCGACTTTTACCCCCACTTGAAGCAATTGGAAGTAATTAAACGTGAACTTAACATGATAGGAGGACTAACTAGGTTAGCACACTTCTCTTCTATTGATCATAACCCTCGCCTTTATTTTCTTTCTTGCATTTCTTGCTTTAATAGTTAATTAATTATTTCAAACCAATTAAAATCTGTGACACCTAGATTTAATTAGAAAACGCCACATAGCTCTTGGGACGACCTCGGTTTCTTGAATACTACACTACACACGATCGGGTACACCGCCTGTTAGTGCATTAGGGTAGACCATAGGTATAACGAGACATTATAGATATTAAAACACAGTCAAGAAACTCGCATCAAGTTTTTGGCGCTACGCCGGGAGTTATATTAGGATTTTCATTAAGTCTTTCATTTTGTTTTGTTTTAAATTTTCTTAATTTCTCACGATCTCTTTTCAAGTTTCAGCTACCATGGAAGTTGTTAACATTGATGACCTCACTCTTGAGGAATATTTGGCGTTGACAAGGGAAGAACAAGGACCGGGGATCGTTAGGCCGGCCATCACCGACGATGCTCAATTCGAGATCAAACCACAATTTATGAGGGAGTTACGTGCAAACCCTTTCTCCGGAAGCATTACCGATGATGCTTACGAATATGTGGACAACGTGGAATACATTGTCACCTATTTAAAATTCCAAAAGTCTCAAATGATGTCATGTTACGTGTGTTCCTATTTCTCTCAATTGGAGTCGCTAAAGATGGGTTGATCGATTACCGGTAGGACGATTAACACCGCCACTCCTAAAAAAATATTTCATTCAAAGGTACTGTCCTCCATCTAGGATTGCAAAGCAACTAGAAGAAATCCATAACTTCTCGCAGGAAGGTGATGAAACGTTGTACCAAGCATGGGAAAGATACAACGAATTATTATACAAATGCCCTACTCACGACCTTAATAGCCAGCAAAAGGTGAACGTCTTCTACAAAGGTCTAAATATCTCCTCAAGGCAAATGATCGATTCTCAAGGACCAATACTTGGAACGACTCCAACAATGGCTTTAGAAACTATTTAAAAGATGGCTAACCACTCTCACAAGTGGCACAATGGGGGGAGCAATCGAAGTATAAGTGAAAATGTGAATGGCCTTGCAGCGATAAATAACAAACTAGAGAGTCTTGGAAGAGACATGAAAAAGCTCAAGGAAAATGTGCATTCCATACAAGTTGGACGAAATGAACACGATGATACTTTCCCTACCAAGGAGTACCCCTCTAAGGAGGAAGTAAAAAGGATTGATGAAGTGAAATATGGAAGTGGAAGACCCTTCAACGGATACAATGGTAACGGGGCCCAGATACCGAGAAAAATTCCCAGGATTTTATACTAAAATCAACAATAACCCTCCTAGACCAAGCCTCAAAGAAATAATGCATAAACATATCGAAGAATCTACAAAGAAAAGTGATAGACTCAAAGAATGGATGGTCAAGATAAAAGAAGACACCAACATGAACTTACGGAACCAGGATGCTGCAATTAAAAACCTCGAAACCCAAATTGGGCAGTTAGCTAAAAGTCTCGAAACCATTAATGATGAAGCCATTGCATGCAAAGCCATATTTGCACAAGATAAGCCGAAGGAAGAACCGTGCACCTCTTTTGTAACTAATGACCTTTGCGGGATTAATTACTTAAGAGAAAACGACAAATCTGAAGACGATGAAGACCTGCCAAGCCAACTTCCTGAGAAGGAACTCTATCAAGAAAGTTTTCTTCTACCATGCACTATCGGTAATCTAAAAATTCCCGCTTTAGCTGATTTGAGGGCTGGGGTAAACCGTATTTCTATTTCATTGTTTGGTACACTAAAACTTACCAATTTAAAAGAAACAACAATGATGATTGAAATGGCTGATTCCTCTAAAGCTGTTCCTAGGGGAGTTGTTAACAATGTTCTCCTAAAAATTGGTAAATTCCTTTTTCCTTCTGATTTTGTGGTTATCGACATGGGTAAACGGGAGACTTACAACTTAATTGTTGGAAGGCCTTTTTTGGCCACTTGTCAAGCGCATATAAAAATCTTTGAAAAACAAATCTCTTTGGGAACTGAAGGGGAACGAATCACTTTCAGCATGAAGGAACAATTGAATCCCCGATTAAGAATTTTCAAAAAAGGTTGACGTTGTCAATGTTCCATCTCTCGACCCGCCTTTATGTTGTAACCTAAGAACTAACAATTGTAGGAAAGATGTTGATAGTTGTGAACAGGAACAGGAAAAGATTAACCTGATTAGGGGCATAAAGGAAGCTCCAGACCCTAGCAAGCATCACTGCATCCCTATGATGATGGATCAATGAAAGCATGGCCCTCGTGTAACTCCTTTCGTGAATTTTGTAATGGAAATATAAAGGTGGAAGAATGGACGTGCCCTCACGATATTGAGAGACACGACATAAAATTTGGAAATCTATCCTTTGAAGATTGGTACAAGGTGAGATTTGGAGACTTGAATATCAATACAAGATTAATGAAACAACTAAAAGGCAATTACAATGAATATCACCTTGTTGATAAATTGACCAAAGACGAAAGATCAAACATAACTGCAACGATTGATCCTATAATTGAAGACGATGACTACGGAAAGTAGTGTCTATCATTCAACGAGTGGCTCTCGCAAAAATTTGGTACATGTAGCATCGGCAACACAGTCAGAAAAAGAGTTTTTGACGAATGGATAAATGATTTCGCCAAGTAACGGAGGAAGTTGTCCTTATTCGAAGGCCACCATAAAGCCCCATGGCTTTGAGTATAACTTAAAGACTCGTTAATAAAGAAAAGTGCTCTTTCGGGAGACAACCCGAATTATCCCTTTCATTTGTTTTATTTCTATTTATGTTGGGTTTTGTGTTTTTAACCATTTTTGCAGGAAATCGGAGGAAGTTGTTGCGAAGATTCGAACGGGACCGATTCGTCACGATTCAACAGAACTCATTCTTATGGTTACGCCGTAACATACCTTTTGCAGCTAGCTTCTTCCCGAGCATTACCAATTACGGCGTAATCCTATGCAATGGTTACGCCTGTAACTACACCTCGTAGCGTCGCTGTGTTTTGCATTAATTACTGGCGTAACTCCTTCTAGGAGTTACGATGTAACTTAATCCTCTGTAACAATTCTTTCTTTTTGAACACAATAACCTTGTATTAGTTTTTAAATGATCTTTGTGGGTATGTTTCCTATAAGCCCTCACGAGGCTACACTCGTCCACTTGGGACACCAAGTGGTTTAAAAGGATTGTTGCATACGCTAAATGCAACTGTGGTTCCTACGAAAGTAAGTTAGGTTTCTTTTCATTTTTTCTTTTTCTTTTTTTTATAATTATGCTTGTTGGTAGTGTGATTTCAGGGATTGAAGTTTGCTCGTGGATGCTTATGCGAAGGCATGATTCTTTTCGTTGGCCTTCTTTCTTTTTGGAGCAAATTTCAAGGAAGTTCTCGCTCTAATTCTACTTTTCTCTTGACCTTTATTTAACGATTAGTACAAAAGGGACTTTCTACATTTCAAGTGGGGGGACGGGAGTAGAATTATCTCTTGAACTTTATTTTGCCCTCGTTTTTCTAGTTTATTTTGAAAAATTATGCAATTTTTAAAATTTTGACATGTTTTTCTTAACCTAACTAGATTAGACCTTAGCCAAGTACATTATAACCCTTGATATTAAATGGTGAGATTTTCCTTATCCATTTCCAAATTTTTACCCCAAATCCACCAAATTATGAGTGTGCCGGTAGCTTGTAAACTCTAGAACTTGGCCTTTACATCATTTCAAGACCATAGACGAGGTATGTTGAGTTGTATTTGGACTTTTCAGTTTAAGAAGGCAATATTATAGGATTATCACCCAAATAGCCTATCATTGTGTGTCATCGATTAGTCACCTTGACTTCTCGACCCCATGTTAAACCCTTTGTTGCACTCACCTTTAGTGCAAGATACCCCTAGATACACCCATCTGAGCCATTCCTTTCATTTTGTTCACCCAACATATTGTTTCGTTACACCCATACAACTTAGCTTACCCTGTAGTCTTTACCTGTAATTGGGAAGTCATTGTTTGCCTAAATTCAAGGTTCAAGTGGAAAGGTTCGAGAATCACGATTTCATCAACGACATATTCTTAAAGATCATTGAAGAACCCCCAAATTCACATATTTTTCATCTCAAGTGGGGGGATGGTATGTTTAGTTGTTAGTTATGATTGAAAAAAAATGAAGTGGTTCGAAAAAAAATAAAAAAATAAAAAAAATAGTTATAGTATTTGTTTATTGTAAAGTGTGAAGGTATAAGCACTATGTTTATGAGCTCATTATTGATTTAGTATCGAGGAGGCCACCTCGGTCACTTTTGAAGATTTGAGTTAGTAATTGCGCCAACAGTTGAAGAAAAGGTAATGTGCCCATCATGACGTCCTCTAATGGCACATCTACCTGGTATATCATGATTCGGTTTCATAGCTTCGAAATTTGAACTTTGGATGAATGGTAAACGGTGATGACTTGGTTATAGATTTAGACTATGTGCTTGATTTTATTTTACACCAATTTTATCCCATGTCTTATCCTACCCTTTAGTCATGAAGCGTGTCTAGGTGATGCAGCGAGCAATCTTTGGTGTCTGGCCATGGATTTGGTCATGTATCATTGATTTTGTCCACTTCGTCGTGACATGTTAGTAATGACGACTCACCCTTAACCTTTGTCGTGTCTACCCATATTGCCTTCAAGAATTGTTTAGTCCTTAACTCTAGTGGTGGAGATTTGTGTAACTGCCAAGCTTATGATAGAATACATGCTATGACTGTGCGTTGAGTGATCACCCCGAAATTGACACTTAGAATAGTTGAGAGATTTGAGTGTTTTGTTCCCATTTCGTAAGGTGTTTGGCTTTGTTTTATTCTAGCATAAGGGATTTGTAAACTTATATTTTCTAGGTAATGGGAGATATCTTTTTAGGAATCTATCTAATAAGGTCTACTTGAGGGCTAGTAGAGTTCAAGTGAAGGGATATTTGATAACATCAAATAGTCCAGAATATTAAGTGTCAATTTTCCCTGATAATGCTCGTATTTTATATCATTTATAAGGATTTATGCTTGTTTTCCTCTATATTTCACTTTCAGGTAAATTACGAGCATTGGAGCTAATGAGACGCGGATTTGGAGAGTTTATTGAAGATATATGATAGTATGCTTATTTTGAAGTAATTATGGCGTAACTCTTCTCTCACATTACACCGTAATGTAAGCGTGGCTCGAAACCAACTAAATCGAAGATTACGGCGTAACTCCTCCTAGGATTACGCCGTAACTAGTTAGGTCAAATGATGTTCGGCGATGCGCCGCTGCAAGCTACGCCGTAACTCGTTCCACAAATACAGCGTAACCTTGATTTATTGAAGATACGGCGTAACTCATTCCTGATGTTACGCCGTAACAAGCTTTTCCAGAGCAAAATACGAAGAAATAGATGTTATGGCGTTACTCTCAGCTTAAGTTACCCCGTAACCAGATCTGGCCTATAAATACCGCCCGAAATTCTGCATTTCTAATCAATTCACTCCACACACAAAAGCAGAGAACGTGGGTAGAAGGCTGAAGGCAGATCTCGAGAAGCATACGGAGCCATATCCAAGGGAGAAATCACTCCCTAATGATAAAGATTAGCAATTCATCATTTCTTTTACTTTCAATTCATGTATTTCAATATGTAAAACATTGAATCGATTGTTTCGGTTAATATAAGCGGCTAAGCACCTCTGGTGCTAGCCTAGTTATGATTCCTTAATTGTTTTGTTTATGTTTACATTGCTTCCGTATAATTTTTTCTAGTGTATGCATGCATAGTTTGTTGGTAGCTACCCTTGTTTCGGTAGTTTTGAATGGCGGTAGTGGTTAGTTATTTAGGAGATATGACCAACTGACCTTAAGTACGTAGACTGAGTGGGAAGGATAAGAATTGACCAACTGACGACCCTTCTTCGCTTGTGCGATTTGACCAACTGATCACCTACCATTTGGATGAATTTAAGAAGTTAGGGATGAGTGTTTAAGATGCTAGCGCCCGGGCACTCATTGTTATGAATCTTGCATGTAGCAGAACTTAATGACTTAGCTTAGGGGATGATAACATCAAATAATCCTGAATATTAAGTGTCAATTTCCACAGATAATGCTTGTAATTTATATCATTTATATGGATTTACGCTTGTTTTCCATCTTATTCCACTTTCAGGTAAATTATGAGCATTGGAGCTAAAGAGACGCGGATTTGGAGAAGTTTAGTGAAGATCTATCATAGTATGCTCAGTTTGAAGAAGTTACGGCGTAACTCATTCTCTCAATTACGCCGTAACTAAAGCGTGACTCAAAAAGCCAACTTATCAGAAGATTACGGCGTAACTCTCCCAAAAGATTACGACGTAACCATATTAGGTCAAATGAGGTTCCGCGCCGCTGATAATTACGCTGTAACTCATGCATCAACTACGGCATAACCAAGATTTATTGAAGAATACGGCGTAACCCCTTCTAAGGTTACGCCGTAACCAGCAGATCTAATGCAATTTATGAAGAATTAGACGATTACGGCGTAACTCTTCTCATAGTTACGCCGTAGCCAAGATCTGGCCTATAAATACCCATGATTTCCAGCATTTCAAATCATCCCATTTTACACACCACAACCAAAGAACGTGGGAAGAAGCCAAAGGCAGGTCTAGAGGAGCATACGGAGCCATCTCCAAGGGAGAAATCACTCCCCTACGATAAGCATTAGCATTTTATCTTTTCTTTACTTTCGATTCATGTATTTCATATCATTAAATATTGAATTGATTTGTATGGTTAATATGAGCGGCTAAGCACCTCTAGGTGCTGGCCTAGTTATGATTCCTTAATTGTTTTGTTTGCGTTTACATTACTTTCGTATAATTATTTCTAAGTGTATGCATGCATAGTTTATTGGTAGCTACCCTTCTTTCGGTAGGTTTGAATGGCGGTAGAGGCTAGTTGCTTTGGAGATATGACCAACTGACCCTAAGTGAGTAGACTAAGACGGGAAGGATAAGATATGACCAACTGACGACCCTTTCTACTTGTACGATTTGACCAACTGATCACCTACCGTTTGGATGAACTTAAGAATTAGGGAGTGAGTGTTTAAGTTGCTAATGCCCGAGCACTCACAATTATAAGTCTAGCATGTAGTGGAACTTAATGACTCGGCTTAGGGGACCAGGAACAACTGGACTTATGTGGGGACACCTGACTTCTCCAGTGGTGGCATCTTTGCTGATAGGTTAGGGCAAATTGACCAAATGTTGTCCTCTCGACATTGACCTCACCTGAAGTAATTGGAAGTAATTAGACGTAGACATTACTAGCTAGGATGAATGACTAGGTTAGCACCGCTCTCCTCTATTGATTACACCTTTGCCTTTATTTGCTTTCGTAGTTTATTAGTTAAATTCAATATTAAAACCATCTTAAAATCTGTGACACCTAGACTTAGTATTAATCCAACAAACATAGCTCTTGGGACGACCTCGGTTTTACCGAATACTACACTACACACGACCGAGTACATTGCCCGTTAGTGCATTAGGGTAGACCATAGGTATAACGAGACTTTATAAATATTAAAACTTGGTCAGTAAAACCTGCATCAAGTTAAATGTCAGGATTCAAGACTAGAAGCTCTAGGCCATTTTTTGCCACCCCATTCGATGATCCGAAGAAACACTTTCAGAAGAAAAAAATTTACGCACCAATTCCTATTCATAACATTTTTTCGTTTTGTGAATCTGATCAATCTGATGCATAACCGGAAGTCACTGATGAGAATAATATCGAAGAATTGACCATGGAACAGTATTTGGAGCTACCAAATGAGAACTGCCAACGAACCTTCACACAGGATTCGAGTATGGAAAAATACTCTATTCTAGACCAATTTATTCGAGAGTTACATGAGCTTAAGTCTTCAGGAGATGAAAATGAGGATGTTCAGAATCATGTGGAAGAAGTACTCTATTTATCATCTCTTTTCAGCGTCCGGAGCATCCCTAGCTATTCAGTTACAGCTAGAATTTTTTCTATGACTCTTACAGGGACTGCAAAAAGGTGGTACAATAAGCTCCCTACCGAGTGCAAGGAAACATGGGATAAATTAAGGATGGAATTCGGTCAACAATTTTGTCCCCCTTCGAAGATGGCTAAACTTCTCGGTGAAATCCATCAATTTGTTCAAAAAAGTGAAGAAATGTTGTATCAAGCATGGGAGAGATTCAATGAGTTACTTTACCGATGCTCAACTCATGACTTGAACAAACATCAAATCGTCTATGTCTTCTACATGGGAATTAATGCGCTAACCCGTGAATTACTCGATTCTCCTAGACCTATTCCTAGCATGACCCCTGACCAAGCCTTCGAGTGTATTCAACAGATTTCTAAGCATTGCTATAAATGGCATATGGATACAGGGTACGGACCAAGGGACGATTTTGATCATAAGGTAATGAAAACATTTACGAAACAATAATATAATTATGGTGAAGTTTCGAAAAGAGAAGGCTAGAAAGGGCAAAAGAAGCTGAAGCCTATAGGATTGAGAAGGTTAAGAGTGTGTTTGAGACCAAAACCAGAAACAGCCTTGAAAAAAGGATTCTTGATCACATCAAGGAATCAAGGGAACGAGATGAGAGAATGGAAAAAATGATGATAACATTCGTGGAAAACACAGTTTCTTCTCTCAAGACTCATGAAGATCGGATTAAGGGATTGGAAAAAAAGTGTGAGCTCATGTTCACAAGCCATCACAGATTACCTTGCTGCTCGAGAAGAGGAAGTTGTCAACATGGTTTAAACAATATTTGAAGATCCCACTATCTTTTCGGAGAAGGTTAAACGAAGAATCAGCATGGAAAAACTCTCGCTTCTGGATAAAGCTCTACCGGTAACCATCCCTCTTGTTAATTCTATTAACCTAACCATAATGATGTTTTACAGGAGGAAACTAATGATCTCGATGAGACGATTCAACTTAATGAGAGATGCTCAGCGGTTTTAAGGAATGAGCTGCTGCAAAAGGAAAAAGATCCCGGATGTTTCACTCTTCCTTGTTTGATCGGAAGTCTTGACATTTGTAATGCCCTTGCTGATCTTGGAGCAAGCATAAGCATAATGCCTCATTCGACGTTCCTTCTTATGGGTATAGGAGACCTCAAGCCAGCTAAAATGAAGATCGAAATGGCCGATCGGTCCATGCAGTCACCCTTGGGAATCGTTGAGAATGTGTTGGTAAGAATAAAGAAATTTTTCTTCCCTGTTGATTTTTTAATTCTGGATACTCCCGATGACAACAGAATTCCTATTATTTTGGGAAGACCTATGCTTGCTACTGCTCATGCAAAAGTGAATGTCTTCGCTCGTAAGTTAACTCTAGAAGCTAATGGAGAGGTTGCTACGTTCAGGCCGAATGAACTTTTGGCCATTCCTCAAAAGGTATGTGCAATTGACCCTATTGGTGATTTTGGTGACACTCTGGAAAAATTTCTTAGCGATCCCCCGGAGCCTGACATGATAACTTCTGGGAAAGATTTTGATGTTTTTGTCAACTTTGAAGAAGAAGACAACTTGGGAATCAGTACCGATGATTTCTCTAGTGACATCGAAATGACTCATTGGCAAGATAACTCTGAAAAAACATGTTCGCAACCTGACCAACCACAGTTTTATGAAATGGGGGCACGAATCCATCATTGGAACCCCTATTATATGAAAATTTCATGCAAAATTGGGTTCATTGATTTCCACCTATTTATCGACACAAATTCTCCAGCTAACATTATTTCTAAGGAATGCTACAACCAGGTTATGGAAAAAGAACTTGAATATAAAGGAAACAACTTCCTTGGGATTGTAACAAACATCCGTGTTTTTGTGGGAACTCACTCGTTTCTGGTCGACTTTGTGGTTTTGGATGATGTTAGCGAGTTTTTGGCAGATGGGCTAACCGGGGTGATTTTCGGGAAACCCTTTCAAGAAATATCTGGGCTAGATAAAAACGAGAAGGAAGGAATGGTATGGTTAGAGATTGGTGATGATAAAACTGTATTCAAAATGCCAAGGACTGTCATAAATTTTAAAAACTGGACTAAAAAGCAGTTAAGCTATGCTCGGCCGCTGCTAGGTATTAGTGACGAAGATAAGGCTAAAGGTGTTGATCACCCCTACCAGAAGATCAAGAATTTTTACTTAGGGTGTTTAGAACTAGGCAAAGGCTACAAACGGGTTGAGAATCTGATTAGCTGGCTTCAACGTGGAGATTGCCATATCCACGAGATGACAAACAAGCACTTCTAGCCCCGAGGCTCTGAGTCTAACTTAAAGATTCGTAAATAATGAAAAGTGCTCTTTCGGGAGACAACCCGAATTATCCCTTTCATTTGTTTTATTTCCTTTTCTGTTGGGTTTTGTGTTTTTAACCATTTTTGCAGGATACGGAGAAAAATGTTGTTGCTGCGTGCTGATCTGACCAAAGTTACGGCGTAACTAATTATCATGGTTATGCCGTAATAGCCCCTTTTTGCAGCAGAACTTCAGAAGCATTACCACTTACGGCGTAATCCCATCTCAGTGGTTACACCGTAGCCACACGCTTTGCAGCATATGCCAGGTTTTGCCAGTTACGACGTAACTATCCTCTACATTAATTCTTTCATTTTAAACACAGTAACCTTGTATTAATATTTTAAATGAACTTTGTGGGTGTGTTCCCTATAACCCCTCACGAGACTTCACTCGTCCACTTGGGACAGCAAGTGGTTTAAAAGGCTTGTTGCATTTGCTAAATGCAACCGTGATTCCTACGAAAGTGAGTTAGGTTTGTTTTTCATTTTTCATTTTTTAATTTTTATTTTTCTTTTAGAATTATGCTTGTCGGTAGTGTGATTTCGTGGATTGATGTTTACTCATGGATGCTTATACTAAGGCACAACTCTTTTCGTGAGCCTTCTTTCTTTTGGAGCAAATTGTGAAGTTCTCGCCTAATTCTACTTTCTCTTCACCTTTATTTAAAGCCTAGTACAAAAGGGACTTTGTACTATTCAAGTGGGGGGCAGGAGTAGAATTGTCTCTTGAACTTTATTTTGCCCTCGTTTTTATAGTTTATTTTGAAAAATTATGCCATTTTTAAAACTTTGACATGTTTTTCTTAACCTAACTAGATTAAACCTTAGCCGAGCACATACAACCCTTGATATTATATGATGAGATTAGCCTTATCCGTTTCCAATATTTTACCCCAAATCCACCAAATTATGAGTGTGCCGGTAGCTTGTAAACTTTAGAACTTGGCCTTTGCATCATTTCGAGACCATAGGCGAGTATGTTGAGTTAGCTCGATGTATTTGGACTTTTCAGTTTAAGAAGGCAGTATTATAGGATTATCACCCAAATAGCCTACCATTGTATGTCTTTTGATTAGTCACCTCGACTTCTCGACTCCCATGTGAAACCCTTCTGTTGCACTCACTTTTAGTGCAAGATACCCCTAGATACACCCATTTGAGCCATTCCTTTCATTTTGTTGACCCAATATATTATTTCGTTACACCTATACACCTTAGCCTACCCTGTAGTCTTTATTTGTGATTGGGAAGTTATCATTTGCCTAAGTTCAAGGTTCTAGTGGAAAGGTTCGGGAATCACGCTTAAATCGCGACATATTTTTAAAGATCATTGAAGACCCCAATTCTCGTTGTTCATCTCAAGTGGGGGATGTTATGTTTAGTGTTATGTTTATGATTTAAAAAAGAAAAAAAAGTGATTCGAAAATATAAATATAAATATATATATATATATATATATATATATATATATATATATATATATATATATATATATATGTGTGTGTGTGTGTGTGTGTGTGTGTGTGTGTGTATAGTTATGTTATTAGTTTTATTGTAAAGTGCGATGTTATAAGCACTATGTTATAAACTTTATATAGATTTAGTATCGAGGAGGCCACCTCGGTCACATTTGAAGATTAGAGTTGGTAATTTCGCCAACAGTTGAAGAAAAGGTAGTGTGCCCATCATGACGTCCTCTAATGACACATCTACCTAGTATATCATGATCTGGTTTCTTAACTTCAAAGCTTGATCTTTGGGCGGACGGTAAGTGGTGATGACTTGGTTATAGATTTAGACTATCTGCTTGATTTTTATTTTACACCATTTATATATCCCATGTCTTATCCTACCCTTTAGTCATGAAGCATGTCTAGGTGATGCAGCGATCAATCTTTGGTGTCTTGGCCATGGATTTGGTCATGTACCATTGGTTTTGTCCACTTCGTCGTGACATGTTAGTAATGACGACTCACCCTTAACCTTTGTCGTGTCTACCCATATTGCCTTCGAAAATTGTTTAGCCATTAACTCTAGTGGTGGATATTTGTGTAACCGCCAAGCTTATGATAGAATACATGCTATGACTATGCGATTGAGTGATCACCCCGAAATTGACACTTAGAATAGTTGAGAGATTTGAGTGTTTCGTTCCCATTTTGTGAGGGGTTCGGCTTTGTTTTATTCTAGCATAAGGGATTTGTAAACTTATATTTTCCAGGTAATGGGAGATATCTTTTTAGAAATCTATCTAATAAGGTCTACTTGATGGCAAGTAGAGTTCAAGTGGGGGGATATTTGATAACATCAAATAATCCTGAATATTAAGTGTCAATTTCCCCAGATAATGCTTGTAATTTATATCATTTATATGGATTTACGCTTGTTTTCCATCTTATTCCACTTTTAGGTAAATTACGAACATTGGAGCTAAAGAGACGCGGATTTGGAGAAGTTTAGTGAAGATCTATCATAGTATGCTCAGTTTGAAGAAGTTCCGGCGTAACTCATTCTCTCAATTACGCCGTAACTAAAGTGTGACTCAGAAAGCCAACTTATCAGAAGATTACGGCGTAACTCTCCCAAAAGATTACGACGTAACCATATTAGGTCAAATGAGGTTCCGCACCGCTGATAATTACACCGTAACTCATGCATCAACTACAGCGTAACCAAGATTTATTGAAGAATACGGTGGCCGTAACCAGCAGATCTAGTGCAATTTACGAAGAATTAGATGATTACGGTGAAACTCTTCTTATAGTTACACCGTAACCAAGATCTGGCCTATAAATACCCACGATTTCCAGCATTTCAAATCATCTCATTTCACACACCAACACCAAAGAACGTGGGAAGAAGCCAAAGGCAGATCTAGAGGAGCATACTGAGCCATCTCCAAGGGAGAAATCACTCCCCTACAATAAGCATTAGCATTTTATCTTTTCTTTACTTTCGATTCATGTATTTCGTATCATTAAATATTGAATTGATTTTATGGTTAATATGAGCGGCTAAGCACCTCTAGGTGTTGGCCTAGTTATGATTCCTTAATTATTTTGTTTGCATTTACATTACTTTCGTATAATTATTTCTAAGTGTATGCATGCATAGTTTATTGGTAGCTACCCTTCTTTCGGTAGTTTTGAATGGCGGTAGAGGCTAGTTGCTTAGAGATATGACCAACTGACCCTAAGTGAGTAGACCGAGACGGAAGGGTAAGATATGACCAACCGACGCACCCTTTCTACTTGTGCGATTTGACCAACCGATCACCTACCGCTTAGATGAACTTAAGAATTAGGGTGTGAGTGTTTGTTGTTAACGCCTGCACCCACCGTTATAAGTCTAGCATGTAGTGGAACTTAATGACTCGGCTTAGGGTACCGTGAACAACTGGACTTTGAGGGACACCGACTTCTCCGGTGGTGGCATCTTTGTCGATAGGTTAGGCGAATTGACCAAATGTTGTCCTCTCGACTTTGACCCCACCAAGTAATTGGAAGTAATTAGACGAGACATTACTAGCTAGGATGAATGACTAGGTTAGCACCACTCTCCTCTATTGATTACACCTTTTCCTTTATTTGCTTTCGTAGTTTATTAGTTAAATTCAATATCAAAACCATCTTAAAATCTGTGACACCTAGACTTAGTATTAATCCAACACACATAGCTCTTGGGACGACCTCGGTTTTACCGAATACTACATGACCGGGTACACTACCCGTTAGTGCATTAGGGTAGACCATAGGTATAACGAGCCTTTATAAATATTAAAACATGGTCAGTAAAACCTGCATTAGGGGACTAAAAACAACTGGACATTCAAGGGTAGTAGCTTGATCTCTGGTGGAAGCCTTTGCTGATAGGTTAGGACGAACTGACCAAATGCTGTCCTAGCGAGTTTTACCCCCACTTGAAGCAATTGGAAGTAATTAAACTTGAACTTAACATGATAGGATGACTAACTAGGTTAGCACACTTCTCCTCTACTGATCACAACCCTCGCCTTTATTTGATTTCTTGCATTTCTTGCTTTAATATTTAATTAATTATTTCAAACCAATTAAAATTTGTGACACCTAGACTTAATTAGAATCCGCTCACATAGCTCCTGGGACGACCTCGGTTTTACTGAATACTACATTACACACGATCGGGTACACTGCCCGTTAGTGCATTAGGGTAGACCATAGGTATAACGAGACATTATAGATATTAAAACTTGGTCAGTAAAACCTACATCAATCGGCGAGCTGAAGAGAGAGGTCGCGGATCTAAGGAGAGATTGTGACTCTCATCGTCTTGAGATCTCGTCACTTTGGAGAGTGATTGATGATGTTAGGAGATCAGCTAGAGTTGCCCGTGATCGTGGCTAGATTGTCTTAGGTTCATAGTGTTGTACCATCTTGAAACTGAGGAGTCCCCAGTTCGAGATGTAGACTTATCTTAGCTATCTTGTCAGTTTCGCTAGTAGGATCATTTTCTATTAATCTGTATCCTTTCATGTATTTTACTTCGAAAACTATGAGTTATGGCTATTAGAAAGTGCATCCTTTGATTCTCATTTCGATCTTTCATTATTCCATCATGATGTAGCATTATCCTTGTTAGCTTGATTTTATATTCGTGCGATCTTCGATACCCTTGAGACCAAACCCCGACTAATGGAACGTGAGTTGTGAACTTATAAAACTCTTGTGTTAACCTTCAAATCAATGGCACCAAGACGAAACCCACTTAGGACCACTCGAGCAGCTCCTGCTGTTGTAGTAGTGTACACGGACCATAAAATCCTGCAACACATCTTAGACCAAAAGGAGCTGAATATGAGATAGCGCCACTGGTTGGAATTACTCAGTGATTACGATTGTGATATTCGTTATCATGATGGTAAGGCCAATGTCGTTGCAGATGCCCTCAGCCGAAAGTAGAACATTCCACTGTTGCTCGTTCGATTTTTAGGAATGACAATTAGTTCACCTCTACCATCTCAAATCTTAGCCGCTCAAGCCGCAGCATTGACGGAAGAGAACCGTCCATCTGAGAACCTTCATGGAATGGTAGAAAGTGAAAATAGCTTCTTGAAGCGTTCCGACGGAACCTTATGCTTCGGAGATAAAAGTTGGATACCATTTCATGGCAGAATCCGTGAATTGATTATGCATGAGTCACATAAATCAAAATACTCTATTCATCCCGGAGCCAATAAGATGTATCATGACTTGAAGAAAATCTATTGGTGGCCGAACATGAAAGCCGACATATCTTTGTATGTCAGTAAGTGGTTGACATGTTCTAAGGTAAAGGCCGAATACCAGAAACCCACCGGATTACTAGTTCAACCCGAACTCCCTGTCAGGAAATGGGAGCGAATCACCATGGACTTCATCACCAAATTAACAAGGTCAATTAGCGGATCGATAGTATCGACAAGCTCGCTCGGCTTAACCAAATCTGCTCACTTTTTTGGCCATTAGCGAAGTCGATAGTATCGACAAGCTCGCTCGGCTGTATGTCAAAGAGATAGTATCTCGTCATGAAGTTCCTATATCTATCATTTCCGATCGAGATAGTCATTTCACGTCAAACTTCTGTCAATCCTTACAAATGGCTTTAGGAACAAAACTTGATATGAGCACTGCTTATCATCCTCAAACTGACGGTCAGAGTGAAAGGACCATTCAAACCTTAGAAGATATGCTTCGTGCCTGTGTCATCGATTTCGGCAAAGGCTGGGAGAAATACTTACCTTTTGCCTAATTCTCCTACAACAATAGTTATCATACCAGCATTAAGGCCACAACATTTGAGGCGTTGTATGGCCGAAAATGCCGTTCTCCAATCTGTTGGGCGGAAGTTGGCGACAACCAGCTTACCGGTCCCGAACTCGTTCTAGAAACCACTGAGAAGATAGTTCAAATCTGTAATCGATTGCAAGCTGCCCGTGATAGACAAAAGAGTTACGCCGATAGGAGACGTAAGCCCTTAGAGTTTTAGGTGGGAGACCGAGTCATGTTGAAGGTTTCCCCTTGGAAAGGGGTGATACGCTTCGGCAAACGTGGAAAACTCAACCCCCAATACATTGGTCCCTTTCCAATCCTGGAAAGAATTAGACCAGTAGGTTACAGACTTGAGCTACCTCAGGAGTTGAGCAGTGTACACGATGTCTTTCATGTTAGTAATCTTAAGAAATGTCTTTCCAAGGAAAACCTAGTCGTGCCTATGAGAGATATCCGTATTGATGAGCGTTTGAATTTCGTTAAGGAACCGATTGAGATCAAGGATCGTGAGGTAAAACGGCTGAAGCATAGCCGTATTCCAATCATCAAAGTTCGTTGCCTTCATGGACCAGAGTTCACATGGGAACGTGATGACGTATTCCAAAAGAAGTATCCTAAACTCTTCTCGTCATCCAGCAACTCGGAAAGAAACCTGAGACGGGTTTCTTCTGAGGCTGGGAGGCTGTGACAAATGGCAATTAGGGAGCCCTTTTAGGTAACCGTATTACGCTAAGTTAGACCAAGTAGTTTGCCTTTAGGAGCTATTCTGGTTAACCATGACTTGTTTTGATATCATTTATTGGCTTTTATGATTTATTTTATTATCGTATGAGTTGTGGTATGAGTTATAGCCCGTTACGATAGGCACTACTTGATTCGGCACAATAAAATCCTATAACGAGAGAAAATGTAACTTTTAAACCGTAACACGAAACGTGACATGTAAATAATCAAAACTCGTGGAAAAACGTAAATAAAAACAATAGAATGATAAATAAAAGTCGTTGGACACTTGTAGGGTAAACTAGGAGCTCGGGAGAGGTAAAATGAGAAAGTTTACAAAAGTTACAGGATTCCCCCTCCCTCTCTTTGGCCGGCCACCCCCACACCCAAAATACTTATTTTTGGTCCTCTCATCCCCTATATAAGCCCCCTCCCTTGCACACATACACACACACTTTTTACTTTCTCTCTCTAAAAACCCTAAAACCTAATTTTCTCTCACTTCCCTCTCTCTCTAAAAACCATAATCGGAACCCTAGCCGCTACCGTCATCAGCCAATTTCCCAGCACACCCTCACCCCACCACCATTAAATAGATCATCTTATCCTCTTTCTTGTGACATATAGCACGCGCCCCTAAACTTCTTTTTGACCCCTCAAAACGTGTAAAAATCATGCGTGTTCCCTTGGTTTCGTGTTATTTTTATAGATTGGGTTTGATAAAGGTAAATGGAACAAAGAACCGACTCGTTTGAGTCTCTTGAAGTCATGTACGAGGCCCTATGGCTCATATACTTGGGCTTCTTCGGTGGGTGTTGATGGAAATGGACCTAAAACATGTTTAAAACTAATAAAACATAAAAACAAACGTGTTGGTATCATGTGTTGTGTCGTGTTCTTGTGTTATTGCATTTTTATCATTGTTATGAGGTCTTGGTTATAGATAGTTGATGGGTTTTGATGTTTGATGGTGTTTGGATGTTGTTTGGTTGTGTTTGGGAATCGAATAAGCCATTTTGGTGCGTTTAGATGGAATTGGGAAGAGTGGAACGAGCCACATGGATCACTAGGGTCCATATGGGTGGTGTTAAGTGTGGAACGAGACCCTCAAGGACCCGTGGGTCCGGGTCGATTCATTGTGGTAACATATTGGGAGTTGTTGTTGGAGTTTGGATGAGACTCGGGGAGCTAAAGAGCTTCTAGAGCTCGTTTGGTTCACGTGGTCTTAACCGGGACCGTGTCAAGACCATTAGGGTCGCGACATTGGTTACGGGTATGTTTGGTACTTTATTTGGATGGCGGGATTGATATGAGATTGTTTAGAGGTTGATTGGAGTTTGTGGAGTTGTTTATTTTTGACTTAATATTATATATGTCAACTTTGCGCAACGTCGGTGTTATCTTGACTTTTTAGTCTCGATTGACCCCGATAATGCCGTAACATGGACTTTAGTATTTATTGGACAACATGACGTGTAAAAGCCGAGAGTCATGACTCGGACTTGTGAACTCGAAACGGATAATGACTCGAAACTTATATTTAAACTTGACATATATATATATATATATATATATATATATATATATATATATATATATATATATATATATATATAAACTTGTAAATAAAACTAGAAAATATAGATAATAAAGGGTTTTATATTAATATTCGATAACAAGACTCGCCTTGTTATTCGGTATTTAAAAAGAGAACTAACGTCTAAAAATGGAGTATTTAATACCCATTATGTGTTGTGCGTGGGTTACGGATGACTTAACATTAATAGCATTAATCCACGTGGATAGCGGACTTATTAGGTTGACGAATCTAATGAGAGCCCGTTAAGTACGTAGAATAGCGTTATTAATGGGTGATTTATCCTTATAACTCGTTAGGATGTGACTGGTTTTTGGGATAATAAGCGACCTAAATAAACTGTTGAGTTTATCGAGTTGACGAATTCGATAAGATCTAACGATTTATTTCGAAACTTATTAAACTATAAATCTTATCGCTTAGACGTCTCATTGTGTCGTTATAAGTCGCATTGTTATAGATTTAGTGCATTCATGGTGTCTTGTCGGGTCGATACTACACACACACGATGATACCAAACGCTTGTAACTAAATAGTGAAATGAGACATTTTTGGAGATAAGAATTGGAATATATTCGGGGTAGATAATATTGAAATTGGGAATGTATATTAAGAATTGGTTTATATTAATAGGTTGTCCGAGTCAGTAGTTGCTGAGCCGAGTTAGCTGTTATCTGCGTTGCCAGTGATTGTTTATGCTTTGCTTGCATGAGGTGAGTTTCATAGCCCATTTTTATCTCTGTTTTTAACTAAATTGAGGTGAGAAATCATGCTACTCTTTTGGACCTACTTAAACTCTTTTGATTTTCTTATGTGCTGACTTGTATAGATGGATATGTGGTAGATATTGCCTTAGTTTAGGGTAGAAATCATTTGCTATAACTATGTTGCCTAGCTAAGAATAGATATCTACTCTGACCTAGTCCAGGGTAGAATTTGTTCTAGGCCTTGCTACGACTGTGCTGGCTAGAGTCGCTTGAGGCCCTGCTGAGATCTCGTTTGTGTTGTTTGTATGTGATTGGTATGTTTATTATGTATCTATCTTAGTCTCGCATAGAAAATAAACTCTTACAGGTCTACTATTGAGTTTATACTTAAACCTATGAACTCACCAGCGTTAGCTGACCTTTTAGCATGATTTTCTCAAGTAATTGAGTTGATGTTTGGAATGCTCATTATGTGGAGGCTTGGCAATGAGGCATGGTTTAAGGATCATATTTAAACTCTGATAATATTATGCGGACCTATTTTATAATCTATGTTGGGCCTTACATTTTACTATTTTGAGATGATTGTAATCAGATAATTAATTATGGGATTGGCTGAGAACTATTTATGACTATCTTGTTTTACGATACTTGTGTGATGTTCCAATCCAGTAACACCCCGAAAGCTTGTTTAAGTCTTCCGATGTACCTGGATTTGGGGGTGTTACAACGGCAAAGCTGCTAGGTAGAAGAGAGTCATGTTGAATATCCCTTCCACGAATCCGAAGAAAAAGAGAGTTATTCCTCTGGCGCAGCAAGGCGTGGGAGTGGCTATCGAAGTCATTTCTTATTTTGGTTGCAGTTATCTGTGTCTTATTATATTATTAACACAGGTGTTGTGGCTTTGCAGAGACTCCGACCTCAGAGGCAGTTCCAGTTGTGGAAATTCATGATGAATCTGACTCTGGGACCAAGCGTCTGAGTCCTATGATTATGTCTTCTGAGGCTTCTCCTTCGCATCCTCCAGATCCGGACACTGCTAGCAAGACTTCGACCAATATGCATCCAAAGGCTACTGAGTCAAGCATGCATGATCCTTCTCAACAACCGCATCATGAAAGTAGTTTTGAGTCTGATTCACCTCCTCCGGACTCTTCTGTTCATCATCCTGTTGCTTCCGACAATGATTTTTATCAGTCATGTCTGTGGACACTACAGAGGCTAAGAATGTCTATGTTCCGAGGTGGCTCTTTACCAATGAGTTTCGTATGGATGACGTCTAGGTTTGCCGGAGTTTAATTGACAATCTTTCCACTCCTGGTTATTTGTCTGTGCTTCACAATATGTCGCATCAGGACTTGTTGGATCAGTACAACATCATCACTGCACAGCAGGCGTGCATGTCTTCAGAAGTCCTGTTAAGGCTTGAATTTGAGTTGAATCAGTCCTCCAAATTGACCAAGAGGCTAGAAAAGAGAGACAACCGGGTGGCTAGCTTGAAAGATCGCGTGTCGGAGCTTGAGGCGGAGGCCGCGGAGGCGAGGGGCCTCCGTGAGCGTGCTACAGCTCTTGAGGTTGAGTCATCAGAGGTGAATAGGTTCTGTGACCGTGTAGCTCAACTGGAAGCTATGATTGCTCCTAAGGATCAGCAGCTAGCAGCTCTTACCGTTGAAAATGCTGAGCTGAAGGGTCAGGTTGCTGGGTTGTCCGCCTTGTGTGAGGAGTTGAAGACACATGTTAAGGATGTAGGTTTTTGGGGTGAAAAGTTAAAGGAGTGTGATGAGAATGTCCGGAGGACGTACGATGATCATTTGGCTAAGTTAGATCAGAATCTGGCGGATTTGAATCGCGATTTTGATGAGGAGTTGTTCCCCAGCTGCCTTCTTGCTGTGGAGGGAAAAAGGTGGGTTGTTGGGCATGGCTTCCGCAAGGCCTGGTTGATGTTAAGCAATCCCCAGAGTTGCAGACTCGCCTGGGGAACTGTATTAGCAAGGCTATCATGGAAGGGCTTCGACAGGGCTTGGAGGCCGGGATTGTTCATGGTGCCAAAGGCACAAAGCTTGAATCCATCAAGGCATATAATCCAAAAGCGAAGGCGCGGTTCAATGAGTCTATTGTGCATCTAAGTAATGTGTCTTTTCCTTTGCTTGAGTCGTTGGAGGCGTGCAAAGATGCCCCTCTTGAATATTTGATGGCTAAGCTGGTTCTCTAGGAAGAGCGTCCGAGTGGGTCAGGCGAGTTTGTGTTTAACTGTCCCACCGCGAAGGAGGTTTTGCTTCCCAATTCCTTGCTCCAGGCTATCACTATGCAGCCAGGGGCCATTACCGTATATAAGGAGAGGAAAAGCCACATTAATGGCAAGGATTTCGATTATGGTATTTCGTACTTGACCGTTTCCACCGTTGTTCATCAGGTTAACACCTCTGGGGAACCCTCAATGATTATTGCTCCTCCTGGGCCAACCCCGTCTGCTCCTTCCACAGGTCCCACCGAGGAAGAGGAAACTCAGTATGATGATATGTTTGATACCGGCATTCTGGATGAGGACGGGGATCCTACGGTTTAGGATGTTTGTTTTTCATGGGTGGCATTTAAACTATACCGCCCTTTTTATCATTGTGCAGCTTTTTCAAATGGTCTCTTTGTCCAAGGGTATGCCCTCATTGTATATGTGATAGGTAGGTTAGCATGGGATCCACGGTTGTGTCCCCGTCGTACTAACTTTCTTTTGTACTTTGTCAAGTGGTTTTGTAATCCGAGAGTATGGCTCTACGTAAGAGTACTGATAAAATTTGAATAAATGGTATTTCATATGTTTTATACTTATATTGTATTCATATGTCTGTTTTTTTTGCGGAGTCAAGGAATCCGGGCTTTGTTTTTTACCCTTATATGTCCGTACTTTGTGTTCCGGGCGTAAAATGTGTTGGTCAATGGGTTTGCAATACCTCTTATATGCCTGAGTCAATTATGAGGTTGCTCATCCTTGTGTTGGGTTTGCAATACCTCTTATGCACGTGTCGCGGATATGCGATAAAATTACTTAAAAATGTAAAGAAATTTGTATTTTCTGGGAAAACTTGTGAAGCGGGCCAGGCTCCACATTTCATTAATGATTAAAAACAATACATAGAAATGATAAGAAAACTTAAAGATATAAATTAAAATATCCTCCCTGTTGTCCGGATCTGGTCCGTGATCAACTACAAAAGATGGGGGTACATATGCTGAACTTACACATAACATTTTTTTAGGTTGCGGATGTTCCATGTCCGCGGAAGGATTTCTCTGTTTGGCCCTCTGAGTTTGTATGCTCCGTTCCCCAGTACTTCCACTACCTCGTACGGTCCTTCCAATTTGGGACCCAGTTTACCCGTGTCTTTCACACGGCTAGCCTCATTGCTGCGGTAGACGAAATCTCCTGGCCTAAATTCCGTACCACGAACCTTTGCATTGTATTACTTCTCCATCCTAGCTTTACTACGTGCCTCCTCAATTTCACAGCTTCTCTTTTTTCTTCCAAGAGGTCGAGGTTCAGGCGTAGGTCCTGGTTGTTGGATACCTGATTCACGGTTGTGCACCGGTACTTGCCATACCAATTTCTACCGGAATGACTACTTCCGTGCCGTACGTAAGGGAAAATGGGGTTTCCCCGTTGCTAGTCTTGATCATCATTATGTGGGACCATAATATGTGCGGCACCTCTTCTATACAGTCCTTGCTACCTCTATCCAGCCTCGCCTTTATTCCATCTCCTAAGCTTTTGCTTGCACTTTCCACTAAACCGTTCGCCTGCAGATGCTTGACGGACGCAAAGCATTGCTTGATGTTGAGCTTCTCACACCAGTCCTTGAAAAGATTATCAAGGAACTGTTTCCCGTTGTTCGATACAATCTCCCCCGGCAGCCCAAATCTACACACGATGTTGTCTCAAACAAACTTCTTAACTTGCTTTCATGTGATGGTAGCCAGAGGTTTGGCCTCGATCCACTTGGTGAAATAATCAATTCCCACTATCATGTATTTGACTTTTCCCGGGGCTTCTAGGAAAGGACCACAGATGTCGAGGCCCCATTTGTAAAAGGGCCAGGGAGAAGTGATCAGGGTCAAGTTCTGTTGCGGATTCTTTGGAACCGGACGGTGAACCTGAAAATCTTCGCATTTCTAGATGAGTTCTCGGGCATCCTTGTGCATTGTTGGCCAGTAGTACCCGGACTGGATTGCCTTGGCCACCACTGCCCTTGGTCCTGAGTGCATACTACACGATCCCTCGTGTATTTCCCTCATCACATAGTTGGCCTGGACGAGACCCACACATCAAAGCCATGGTTCAAGAAACGACCTCCGGAACAGAACGCCATCCTTTAGCACGTATTTTCGTGCTTTGATCCTCAACTTTCTTGCTTTCTTGGCGTCTGTTGGCAATGTTTCTTCCTTAATATAGTCAATCAGCGGGGTCATCCATGTGTCCCCTTCTTCTTCAACCACGGCTAAGACTTCCCGTTCTTCAATTGATTTTTCTTTCAAGACTTCCACATGGACTTGTTTTGTTAGATGGGCAAAACTGGTGGAAGCTATTTTGCTCAACGCGTTTGCCTGCTTGTTCTGGCTCCGTGGAATCTGCTTGATGGAAAATGTCCGGAAGCCGCCGATCAAAGCTTTGGCTTTGGCTAGGTAACGCATCATGATTTCTTCCTTTGCCTCATAAGAACCATTAATTTGGTTTGCCACCAGTCTAGAGTCTACATTTGCAGAGAGGTCTTGCACCTTCATTTTCTCCACTATTCGCAGTCCTGCTACCAGTGCCTCGTACTCAGCTTCGTTATTGGATGCCTCAAATTCAAAGCGCAGAGCATACGTGAACTCTCTTCCGTCCGGACTTGTTAGAATTAAGCCGGCTCCGGACCCTTCCTGGCATGCAGATCCATCTGTGAATAAGTCCCCTGGTTCTGAGTACGGCTGTTTGTCCTTTGGCTTGTCGGGGAACCTTTCCTCCGAAACTTCAACAATGAATTCTGCCAACACCTGTCCTTTTATAGCCGTCTTGGGTCTGAAAATGATGCCATGCTTATCCAGCTCTATTGCCCATCCGACCATTCTTCCACTTTTCTTAGTTTTGGTTAACACATGTTTTAGGGGCTGGTCTGCGATAACTGCCACCGGGTGTGCTTGGAAATACCGTCGCAGCCTGCATGATGCATATACCAATGCCAGTACTAGCTTTTGAATTGGGGTGTATTTGATTTCCGGCACTCTCAAGGCGCAGCTGACAAAATAGACTAGTTCTTGTCGCGACTCCCGTTGTTCTAGCAAGACTCCTCCTCCTTTGGGCGGGGTGCTGTTACCATTGGTAGATTGGCTATGTGCTGCTTCATTTTCGGTTCCGCCTCTGTCGTCCAATGGAAGTCACTCTTCTTGATACATTTCTTCAATGTTTTAAAGAATGGTAGGGGATTTTCCGCGAACTTTGACATGAAGCGGCTGAGGCTGGCTAGCTTCACATTCAGACTTTGTACTTCCTTTTTAGTTGTTGGGGATGGGAGCATGGTTATGGCTTTGGATTTCTCCAGGCACGCTCTGATGCCTTCTTTACTTATAATGTGGCCAAGGAACATTCCCTGCTCCGCCCCAAACGTGCACTTTTTAGGATTCAACTTCATGTTAATCCTTCTTAAGGTCTCTAAATTTTCTTCCATGTCTCTTAGTACCTCCTCCTCTGAGTGGCTCTTGATTACCAGGTCATCGACATAAACCTCCAAGTTTCTCCCGATCCGCTTGTCAAAATCTTTGTCCACTAACCTTGATACGTGTCTCCCAAGATTCTTTAGTCCGAAGGGCATCTTTATATAGCAGAAAATGCCTTGGTTTGTGTGGAATGTCGTCTTCTCCTCATCCCCGGCTGCCATCTGTATTTGGTGGTATCCTTTGTAAGTGTCCAGAAAACATTTAAAGGAATAGCCGTAGAGGGATTCGACTTTCCAGTCGATCTCCGGGAGAGGATAACAGTCCTTTGGACAAGCTTTGTTTAGATCCTTGAAGTCCACACACATTCTCCAGCTCCCATCACTCTTCTTGACTAGGACCGGATTAGACAACCAATCATGGTAATGGACTTCCTTCATGATTCCTGCTGCAACTAGCTTGGTGACATCTTCGTTGATAGCCTTGTTCCTTTTCGAGGCTTGCCCTCTTTTCTTTTGCCGCACCGGGTTGTAGCCTTCTCTGATGTTTAGCTTATGTTCAGCTATTGTCCTTGGGACCTCGGTCATGTCGGAGGGCTGCCAGGCAAAGATATCCAAGTTCCTCTTGAGTAAGTCACAGAGATTCCTCTTACCATCGTCACTTAGAATTCCTTCGATGGTAATCGTTTGGTCTGGAAATTCGGGATGGATTGCTACCTTGACCCCTTCTTTTGCCGGAGTCTCTTCCATGCCTTGGCGCGACTGAGGTTCAACAACCATCCGGCACTCAACTCGGATTACTTTGTCACTATGCAATGTCACTACCCCACCATGGGTGGGGAACTTTAGCATTCCATAAGCCGTGGACGGGACTATTTTCAGCAGCCTTATGCCCGGCCTTCCAATTATCCCATTATATTGGGATGGGGACCGTACTACCATGAAGTTCATCCACGCGTTGGCCGACTTTTTTCCATCTCCCAATGTCACTTCCAGAAGGATTTGCCCTAGCGGCCATGAAAGATCTCTGCTGAATCCTAAGAGTGGGATGAGGCGGGCACCATTCTTCTCTGGGTATCGGGGCTTAGCTTGTTGAAGCGGTGTTTCAGACAAGACTTCTCGAGGCACTCCCATTGTCCACGTAAATCCTGTGGACCTTGCATCCTTCAATGTCTGCCTTTATTACCAGCGGATGATCGTCCTAATCGTCTCCGGCTATGGGGGGAAATAAAATTTCTATGTTAGGAGTTATGTCCGCGGACACTCTTGGCTTAACTGTCCGCTGCCAGGTTTGCACCATGAATATGGCCTGGATCTTGTATTTGGCGGTGGTGTCCTTTTTTCCTCCCTTGGAGCCCCCATTCTTTTGGCTATCATTCTTAATTTCCTTGACCAGGTGTGCTGGCTGTCCGGACCTAACTGCTTCCTCTCTTTTCTTCTTCAGCTGATAGCATTCGTGTGTATTGTGTCCTTTTTCCCTATGGAAGTCACAATATATGTCTTTGTTTCGGGACTCAGCTGGGCTGGACTCTAACACCCCCAATTTTGAGATACGCAACGGAATTAAAGTTAAGTGTTACTTCATGGCACACATGATTATAATAATAGAAAACGAATTCTAATTGAGTCGTTTAAAATATTTTATCATTCGAATATCGAGTTTACAAAATGAGGTCCCGAGTTTGTTGTCTTATTTAAATAATTTTTGAATGATGACAAAATTTACAGCCTTTATGAGTATCTGTGCCCCTCCGCACCATCCTCGCTCATTATGGACCTGAGATAAACATGCTAAAAGTGTCAACACAAAGGTTGGTGAGTTCAAGGAGTTTGTATTTTAAAGTACGGACAACAAGATTTCCGAAAACGTTATTTGGGAATGTCAAAACAATGTAAATGGTACATATCTCATCATAACAAGAACAATAGCATGTAGCACAACGTATCAATAGTCAATTGATATAGCACATAACTCGACTTAGTACAATAGCATGCAATCAAGAACAATAGCACGCAACACAACATATCAATAGTCAATTGATATAGCACATAACTCGACTTAGTATAATAGCACGCAATCAAGATGTTAGGATCGTTTCTATGGGTGATATGGTGATTCGGGAGGTCTTGGAAGATGGAAGAAAGCCATCTTCAAGTTAGAGAGAGGAGCTAGAGACAGAATGGAGAATACTAGGTGTTTTATTAATGAAATGTGAAAGATACACTAATGAGACTCACCCCTTGATGTGCCCGGTTGGTGCAAGTTTTAAATTTATAAAAGGTGAATTACCAATGTTACCAATAACACATACGAGCAAGTATACTCGTCCGTTATAGCAAGATTATGAAGGTAAGTCGATCGATCGTTCATAGGACTTGAGTGAATCTAAGCACAAGTTTGAATTAACGAGTCTATCAAAACATATAACAAAGCAAATAGATATAATGAAATTCAGATGATTAAAAACTACACTTGCTTAAACTAGTGTCATATCATAAATTAATGTGATTGTGTTAACTACTTAACATGTTGGTTGTGATAATTAGTTGAAAACTAATCTATTGTTCTTACAAGTTAAACCTTCACAAGATTTTAGTTCATAAAAACAAGCTTTAAGTTTAACCAATCAATTCAAGATCAATTCAAGTTTCATAAGTCTACATCAATAAACTTAAACACAAAACATCCACTTGTTCATCAAATTGCTTAAGAAATGGTCAATACAAAAGGTAACCGATCATAGACAAAAGGCTACAATTGATTCTCAACAACTAATCTTACGACCATTTAGATGTTTCCAACCAATCCAATTTGATAATCAAAAAGTTTTTCTATTACAACCACACCTTAGTTCCTTTGTATAATCAAGAATAATGGGTAAAAACAATCATCCATAGACAAAATGATTATGACTAGTTGAAAAACATGAAGTTCTTTTGACCCCAACGATTACTATCAATTAGCCAAACTTGATTATCAAATGTCACTATGAAACTTTAGCACAATTGGATCTTAGAATTAACTTGAAATTGAATTAAAACATGTTAACACAATCACTAACTAATCATATGATAATCAACATCATTTAAGCAAGTGTATAAAGAAACTAGCCACTCATAGCAAACGTGAACATAAACTCATAACTTTGATCATTAGAAAACATGATTAAAAGTCTTACAATGCTTGGAATAAGATTACAAATGATGAAGTAATGATTCCCAAAGGATCGTGGTGGACTTCTTGGTGTTTTGGCCTCCAAAGGTGGAACTTCGAACTCCAAACTTCTATGGATTTCTAAGGACTAATTTTAAGAGTTTAAGGCTTGGTTGGATGAGTAGAGATTTGTAATTGAGGTGTGTCTCATATGCTCACAATTAGCCTCTATTTATACTATTTCCAATGCCTAGGGTGTTAAATGCTTAACTTGGCCTCCAAGGAGTAAGGAAGGGACTAGAATACACCAAGAGAAGGACCTAGAATCGTTTGGATGCAAAGGGAAGCTTAGTGATGAAGATTTGACAACTGCAGCTTCTCCAACCGGATCGGTCATATGACCAACCGATCCGCTGGTCTTCAATAATAACACACCGACCGATCCGGTTGCGGGTTGCGACCGATCGGTTGGTTATGGCAAAACACTAATTCCGACCAACTTCCAACCGATCCGGTGAAGGTGTAACCGAATCGGTTGGATCTTCGAGATACAAAACTTGATCTTTTCTCTTCACTATGTCTTGTAGAACTTGGTTCTTCAATCACTAAAGTCTTCAAAGGTCCTTGAGATTTAGCTTTATCAAACGAGAATCTTGATTATCGCATATTTCCACATTTTCCTTCATTTCCTCGCACTTGGTTATAAACACTAGACAAACATCTCTAGATACGATTAAGTACTAAAATCACGCAAATATAACCAAATAACAGATATAAAAGTACACATAATGCTACTAAAAACATGCACAATCTGAGTGTTATCAAATTCCTCCACACTTAAACTTTGCTTGCCCTCAAGCAAATCTAGGAAAAACATCCACTGGTACAAGATCGTGATTATGAAAAATGTGATGCAAATCAACCAAGTATAAATACGAGAGAAGATTCATCAATTATGCTTTATAAAGGTGAAACATCAGGATGTTTGACAATACCCAATGATTTTCTCGCATGATTAACATTTCAGAACACCTCACGAAAAATAACGGAATATAATTCACTCAATCACTCATTTTTAGTGGAGTAATAAGATAAATCACACTCATTGCTCAGTCGTGATTAGATTATTACCATAAGCTTGTACAAGAAACAAAACTCCACCGACGTGGCGTGAGCACCAAGTAAAAACATCTAAAGAGGGCTTTTATTCGGGTTATAATGATATGGCTAAGGGTTAAGGGTATGGATAAGGCATGGGAATGTTAATGAAATTGGTGTTAAAATAAAAATGAAATCAAGTCTAATACCCAAGTTGCTAGCTATCAAACAATCCACGAACCAAATAAATGATTATAGCTTTGCTTTCTTCTTTTCCACTTTCCACAGCTTTTTGCTTTGCTATGACAATTGTTCTTCGATCATAGCACATTGGCTATTATTTCCATACGTTCAACACAATTTTTTTTTTAACTCATAACGCATGGCTCAATCAATCACATAGGATGTGGTACTCATAATCCTTTGAACAATCTTCACTTTCCAGGTAACTAGCAACCAACCATTAGACATTGATATGGGATAGGCTAAGGTTTAAAATGTAAAATCTTTTTTTGTATTTTCTGTTGAAGCAAAAATGAAAGGGATGGCTCAGAAGGTGTAACTAGGGGTATCTAGTGCTAAAAATGAGCACTACAAATGGGTCCATGTGGGTGGTTAACTAACCAATGAGGCTAGCTAATATATCATTAGATGTAAAAATGGAAGGCCATTTGGGTTAAATCCTAAGGTGCCTCTTTATCACACTAATTTACTTATATCGCATAAATGCAATCTCACCATGTCCGGTAATGATTTACAAGCACAAGTTCTAGAATAAATAAAATCACCCAAGACACTCATAGCAAAAGCTCTAAGCATAAAAGATGTATGCTAATAAGAAATAGGCTCAAATCCTCACAATTTAGTGGAAAGGGTATAATATGTGTTAGCAAATGTTATCGATCCGAATGGATTGCAATAGTAATCGGAACACATCTTGAAATTTCAAATATTACCAATTTTACCAATTGGAATGATCCGGTTATTCTAATAGATAATCCTAAAAGTGTGAAAACAACTAGATCACAAGTGGCAAACAAAATTTTAAATTTAAGCATGAAAACTCTAATTTTTCCTATTCACCCCCACACTTAAGTTAGACATTGTCCTCAATGATAAACGAACTTCAAAGTATAGAAATAGGAAAATAGAGATGAAACCAGATATGTCAACGAGTTTATCGACTTAAAATTTCTTCTTCATTCCTTGCGTCCTTTGGAGAAATCATTACCGCATACAATCTTATACACAAACAAAAGGTTTTATTAAAGGATAGCACCCCACACTTAAGTTCAACCAAAGGTTTAAAACTTTGGGAGTGACCACAGAAAATCAAATCAAATACACGGGTTGCCTCCCGAGAAGCGCTTGTTTTATTATTGAGTCATCACCGACTCGAGTCTTCCCGATTTTATTTAGTTGCAAGGCGCTTTGAACATTTTGTAAAGTTCGGGATGTACATGAATTCTTCACCAAGAGCTTCAATATCGCCCTAGACGAACTCGTGATTGGTTTCCATGGAACAATTTGTGGGATTCTTCCAGAAATGGTGCTACAAAGGTGATAGTTTCAATTCATTCTCATGGTGTCTCCGTGACACCGTCACAATTGAAACTTCATTCGCTTGCTCCTTGTCGTAGTATAACTTGATTCGGTGCCCATTAACAATGAAACTTCCACCTTGTTTGTCATAGAGTTCGACATACCCGATGGATATCCATGTTTAACGACATATGGTCCAAACCATTTTGGTGTAACTTAGAGCTTTGAATTTGAATTTCATGTTAAAAGCATAACTTTATCTCCGCTTTGAATTCTTTTCGAATTCGTAGCTTTTTATCATGATAAGCTTTTGTTCGCTTTATACGCTTTGGAGTTTTCATAAGCTTGGAGTCTTAATTCATCGAGTTCGTGCAATTGCGTAAATCTTTTTCTCCAGCTATTTTGAGATCGGTGTTACATTGTCTCGAGGGCCCAATAAGCACGATGTTCAACTTCGAACGGCAAATGACAAGCCTTCCCATACAAGAGTCTGTAGGAGTTGTACCAATTGGTGTTTTATAAGCCGCATTTAAATGCCCACGAGCATCGTCAAGTTTTCTTGCCCATAATGACGGATTGTCTTTACCGCTTTTTCCAAGATTCTTTTGAGAGCTCTATTGGTATTTTCGACTTGACCACTAGTTTGTGGATGATAAGCGATCGCAAATCGATGATGAACTCCATATCTTTTCATGGTTTTTCCATTTGTTGATTGCATAAATGAGTTCCTCGATCGCTTATGAGTGCTTTGGGAATTCCATAACGAGCTAAAAGCTTTTGAGAAAATTAACGACGACACGAGCATCGTTTGTCGGTAAAGCTTCACTTCCGCCCATTTGGACACGTAATCTATAGCAACGAGAATGTATTCGAATTTGTGGGATTTAGGAAAGGTCCCATGAAATATATTCCCAAATATCGAATATTTTGCACACTTGAATGCTTGTTAATGGCATTTCATCCCTACGAGAGATTGGTGGTTCTTTGACAAGTCACATTTTGAACAAGTGTATGTGCTTCTTTGAATATTGTTGGCCAATAGAATCCAAAGATCAAAACTTTCTTAGCTATGGTGGAAGGACCATAATGTCCCCAGTTAGGCCATGGTGACATTCGTCAAGAATTTTACGAGTTTGGAACCAAAATACATCTTCGGATCATCCCATCGGACACATTTTGAAAAGATATGGCTCTTCCCAAAAGTAGTATTTGAGTTCGAAAAGAATTTGCTTCTTTGAGCATGAGTTAGTCCTTTTCTCGAGAATTCCTCCATGAGGTAGTTTGCAAAGTCGACAAACCAAGGATCGTCATTTCGTTGATGGTCATGAGAGTTTCATCGGAAAATAATCATCGATTTCTTCTTCTTTCAACTCCTCAAGATTAGGATTTTCGAGACGGGATAAGTGATCGTGACAAGATTCTCTCGCTCCTTTCTTATCTTTGATTTCGATGTCAAATTCTTGGAGTAGTAAAATCCATCGAATAAGGCGTGGTTTAGCGTCTTGCTTGGTGAACAGATACTTGAGTGTTGAATGATCGGTAAAACGATTGCTTTTTAGAGCACAAGATATGATCCGAATTTGTCAAATGCAAAAGCACGACAAGTAATTTTTTTCGGTGACGGTATAATTTTTGGGCACTATTCGATGTCTTGTTGGCAAAATATATAGGCGAAAGTGTTTTCCTTCGCGTTGTCCTAAGACACTCCAACAAAGAAAATCGCTTGCATCGCACATAAGTTCGAAGGGTAGTGACTAATCGGGTGAAACCATGATTGGAGCACTAGTAAGTTGAGATTTGATGATTCGAAAGCTTTTATGCAATCGAAGATCAAGTCAAAGATAGATTCTTTCTCAAGAAGTTTTGTCATCGGACGAGATATTTTGGAAAAATCTTTGATGAATCGGCCAAAAACCAAAGATGTCCTAAAAACTCCTAACGGCTTTGATGTTGGTTGGTGGTGGAAGTTTTGAGATGACATCGACCTTTGCTTTGTCGACTTCCATTCCGGCACTAGAGATTTTGTGGCCAAGCACAATTCCTTCGGTTACCATAAAGTGGCATGTCTCCGATTAAGAACAAGATGTGCAACCGCATCTTTCAAGCATTTTATCGAGATTAGAAAGGCAAGCTTGAATAAATCTCCAAAGATCGAAAAATCATCCATGAAAACTTCCATGGAGGTTTCTAGCATGTCTTGGAATATGGCGATCATACACCTCCGAAAAGTCGCGGGTGCATTGCAAAGACCAAAAGGCATACGCCGATATGCGAGGTTCCAAAAGGACAAGTAAAGGTGGTCTTTTCTTGATCGTTAGGATCGATGGAATTTGGAAATATCCCGAAAATCGTCGAGGAAACAAAAGAATTTATTTCATGCTAGTCTTTCAAGCATTTGATCCATGAACGGAGCGGAAAGTGATCCTTTTCGGTGGCTTTGTTTAACTTACGATAGTCAATACAAACACGCCAACCGGTGATGTTCTAGTTGGAACTAGCTCATTTCGCTCATTAGTTACAACCGTCATTCCTCCTTTCTTGGGAACACGGTGAATGTGGCTTACCCAAGGGCTATCCTCAATTGAATAAATGATTCCAAAGATCGAGAAGTTTAATGATTTCCTTTTTAACAACTTCTTTCATGTTGGGATTGAGTCTACGTTGACGTTCTACCACAGGTTTAATCCCTTCTTCAAAATTGATTTTGTGTTTGCAAAAATTAGGACTAATTCACGGATATCGGATGTTTTCCAAGCAAAAGCTTGTTTGTGATTTTTGAGCACGAAACTAAAATTTCTTTCTCATTATCCTCGAGCAATGAAGATATGACTCTGGAAGAAGTGATTTCTCTTCCAGATAAGCATATTCAAGATGATTTGGGAGAGGTTTGAGTTCGAGATCCGTGGGTGGTTCTTCGATAGAGGATTTTATTCGCATCTTGTCATTGAAAGTGATTTCCTCAAAATTTTCTTCCTCTTCCTCCATTTCTTCTTCTTCCGAAGTTATCTCCTTCAAATTCTACTTTCATGAAATCATCAAACTCTTTGTCGAATCTGTTTCATTGATTTTTTCGTAAGTAGTCATGAATGGATCGGATTCGCTCGAAGAATGCATCTAATTCCTCATCGCTGACTTCATCAATAACATCGACGTTAAAACAAGTGTCATCTTTGGAATGTGGGTAGCGCATTGCTTTATCGATAAGAAAAGTGATTCGATCTTCCCAACTCCAAGGTTGAGTTCTTTTCCTTTACTTTAATGATTGCGTCGGCGGTATTTAGGAAAGGTCTTCCTAGAATGAGTGGGACTTTACTATCTTCTTCCATTTCCAAGATTACAAAGTCCGGGAAAAATGAATTTACCGACTTGAACAAGCATATTCTCGTGATTCCAGGATATTGATAGGAATGATTTGCCAATCGGATGCTCATTTTGTTGGTTTCAGTCGTTGTTGCACAACTTGGAATAGAGTGAATAAGGCATCAAATTGATACTTGCGCCAAGATCGGCTAAAGCATCACATTTAACATTATTCCCGAAAGTACATGGAATAAGCTCCCGGGATCTCCGAGCTTTGGTGGAATTTTTTTGAACTATAGTGAGCATTCTTCGTTAAGAAAAGTTGTTGATATTTGCTCAAGCTTGCTTTTGTTATTAAGAAGTTCTTTCAAAATTTCCGTAATTGGGCATTCGGCTATAACATCAACGAGAGGAACATTGAGTCTAACCTCTTTGATTATTTCGATAAACTTCTTATAACGCTCTTCCATCTTCTCTTTCTTTAGGCGTTGAGGATAAGAATTTTTGGTGTATACGCCTTGACGGATGGAATGTCTTTCTTTTGGTGGTTTGAGTTGTGTTTGGTTCTTCGTTTTCATCCTCACTATCAATGGTGACGGGAGTATTAGGATTAGGTGGTGGATCGCACGAGACCACTTCTTGTAAAACAAGATTGATATGTTCATTTCTTGTTTGGGGTGGACGGTACATCTTATCATTTGATGGTTTTGGATTGGATTGAGTGTTACTTGGCAATGAACCGGATGGTCTAGAGGAATGTTGGTCGAAAGTCCGCCAAGCTATCTTGGATAGATGCTTGATGATTTTTCCGTCCTTGCTCAACTTTGGCTTTGAGATTGAAAATTTGATTTTGATAAAATCATTTGAGGATTTTGACCACCACGAATTCTCTCATGGTTTTTCGATTCGGTTTTTCTTGTCTTTTTGAATTTTGGTGTGGTGGATCGTCGGTTCTGGTTGAGAATCACGGTTGTCATCCCTTTGGTCGGCGATCTTGCCAATTTCCAGAATTTCGACCGTAATAATTACTACGATATCCTCCTCCACGGTATCCTCCTTGAGCGTAATTTGCTTCTCCTTCTTTCGGTCCACCCATAGGTTTATCGTCGCACTCGGACGATGGATGATTTCCTCCACAATTGTTGCATCCGTCTCGCATTTCCTTCATTTCATCTTTGATATCTTTGTACTGCGAGTCGATTTTTGAGGTTAATGCTTCCATCTTCTCCATGAGTTTTGAGGTATCGATGTTTTCGACAAAAGCAACGGTTTTTCGGAGAGGTTTAGTTTTGGAATCTTTGGACCAATCAAGCTTGAGGAGTACTCGATCTTCGAGCAATTGATGTGCATCGTTGGGAGTCTTATAGAGAAAAATTCCTCCGGCATCAAGGATGCCTTGAGAGATTTCATCTAGTCCATGGTAAAAGATTTGGATAATGCTTCCTTTGATAATCCATGTCCATGACAACTACGGCAAATCTTTCATTGAAGCCAAGCTTCGACAAGTGATTCGTTTGGGTTTTGGTTGAAAGCACGAATTTCTCCCATTAATCGATCAAACATGGCGGTAGAAAGAATCGGCTCACAAAGCTTGCGTCATCTCCTCCCAAGTATTGATGATTCCGGGTTAATTCATTGTACCATACTTTAGCATCTCCGGCGAGTGATGATGGGAAAAGTTTGAGTTTGATGGCATTGACATCGGTGTCGCCATAACGAAACATGCCGCAAATTTCGATGAATTCGCAATGTGCTTATGCGGATCGGCCAGCACGCCATCGAATTGTCGGTCTTTGATCATAGAAAGGTGATGTCCTTCACGGTGAAGTTGTCACCAAGGTTAATAGCAACAATAGCACTTTCGGGGTTGGTGCTACGGTTCGATTGGTTCCCACATGGGTTGATCGTCCGCCATGGGAAAAGGTAAATTGGTGAAAGGATTGTAAACAACTTTGGCTTCAATGAGGTTATCAAATGGTGGATTTGGTACTCTTGGTACATGATTTTCCAATGGTATGAAGCGATAACGCCACACGTCGTTCGGGGTCAAGGAAACTTCCTTTTCTTCGAGCAAGTTTTATAACACCCCAGGCAAGTGAACCTAATCGTTGTAGTGTAGTAATTAGGGTAAGCCACGGGTATTGATATCGTTCTCTAGGGAATAGGAATGCTAGTGAGAAGTTACTACGCTAAGGTTGAGGTTGAGGAAGATTATTTTGTATTTTATATTTTTAGAAATTGAAAAGGTACGAATCTCGGTATTGGATTTGGGGGTTGGTATTGCTACCGATTACTCTACTATTATCTAATTATCTAAGCTAAGGTTGTGATAGTCTATGTCTAATTGATTTGTACTGTGATGATAGTTTAAAGATGTGTTTACTTAGGTTTTACTACTCCTTAATTATCTCCTATTGATGGTTGATTTGTCACGTCCTTATTCCTAGTTGCGTTGTGATTCTAAGGCTATAGGCGTGCTTGTTTCCTAACTCTTTGAAATTACCAAAGGGTCTTGTTTACAAATCCTCTAGTGATTTATAGGCGCCTACTCTACGGTTGTCCTTGAATACTTTATCCTACAATTACCTAGATAATTATATTCTAAAGTTCACAAAGAAAAGTCAAGCATTAATACACAACGAATAATCTAGCGACTCTAGATCATTAGTCAACTAAGATAAGTATCAACCAATCAATATTCAATAATTAAGTTTCATATTCCCTAAGCAAACACACAAATAAATTAGCGGACATGGAGAACATGCAAGCATACACACAAATAATCAAAGACATAATTAAATTAATGAAGTAAATACTTATCTTGATGTATAATAGGGTTTAGAACCCTAAAATATCGCACAAGAAAGCCTTGGTTCGGTTTTAGGTTTTACCCAAAAGACTACCCACAAAAGCGAAAAATTCGGATTCTATATATAAGATTACATCTCGCGACGGCGTCACCTTATGTTTTGTGACGCCGTGTCGCCGTCATTAGGGTTTCGTCTTGGCCACGTAAACCTTGCGACGGCGTCACCTTATGACCGTGACGCCGTCCCCTTCACTCGGCGCCGTCTTGGCGCATCTAGGCCGTCGAGTAACGACGGCCTACTCCTTTAAACCCGACGTCGTCCCTTGAAAACATGCAATTTCTCTTACGAGCCGTCTTAAAATTCCTTCCCGACGGCGTCGCAGATATGCTTGATGACGCCGTCGCCTTATGTTTCAATGACTTTGAGTGTCTCGATTCGACTTTGGCCATTTTCTTCAGATATTCGCCTTTTCGTCCAAATAAGCATCATTCCAAGATTTTGCCTTCAAGAGACCTAAAAGTGAAAAGGAACGATATTAAGCAATAACGGATACAAAGTGATCGAATAAGGGCTTAAATGACCCTCAAAAGGTACCTTTTAAAACCTTATCAAATATCCCTACACTTGGTATTTGCTTGTCCTCAAGCAAATGTGCTTTAGCCAATTAATTTATAAGTTAGGGTTCATGAAGCATCCATTCAAAACGGTCCCCAACACATATAAGCCCCAGAAAGTCATAACAAGCACGGAAATTACATACTAGCACCTCACATGGGGTGTTTGGATACCACATCTCTCTCGGTGTATATATGAAATATAACAAATCGGAAATGGAAGATAAACACTCATTAACCGGTCCTAGTACATAGATTACCATAGGCTTGAGAATAGATCAAACCTCCGTCGCTTTGGCGTAAGCACCTAGGAAAGACTATCAAAGAGGTCTTTTAAAGGGTTGTAATGTTAGGCTTACGGTAGGAAATGAAGGGTTTGGTGGGATAGGCTATTTAGCGGTGGATAGTCAAAATCTCTATGTTGCAAGTATACGAAGAATGGCGTTGCTAAGCCAAGACTCGACACTCTAAAACTCTAGGCAACGAAAATAAACAAACATAATTTAAAATATAGATGTAGGATGGTAGCCGTATGTATTTTTTTTTTTTTTTTTTTTTTTTTTTTTTTTTTTTTTTTTTTTTTAATCATACACTTTACTCTACCATCCTCTACGGTACATCAAAATGATAGGGATTTATAGACACATCCCTACACTTGAGTTTTATTACTCTAACACTAATTTGACCCGAATTGAAAAGATCAAAACACTTGGAGTACATTATTATGCAAACAAAGGGAATTTGAGTTTAACGTTCTCTTCCCTATATTTCATAAACTTTAACTTTTCCCATGAATCCCAATCATCCCAAAGCAGTATACAAAGGATATGACTCGACTTAGCAACTCATGCAAGCAACGGATAATTGAACTAAGGGTTTTGGGTGATAACATAAATTGCACTAAAAGTGAGTGCAATAAAGGGTAAGCTAAGGCGATTTGGGTGTATATTAGGGGTGGGGTGTAAACAATGCTCTTCATTGATATTCCGGAAAAACCGAAACATCACGAGAACCGCGAAAAGGATAGGCTCTGAGGGGTTAACTAGGGGTATCGTGTACTAAAGATGAGTACAACGCAAAGGGTGTGGGGGAATTACTCAACCGATATGGAAGAAGTAATTATATTACAGGTATTAAACAAGGGTTTATCCTAATGCCTCTTATCATTTAGTTATTCCTAACTACACAAGTGTAGTCTCACTAGCGATCTCGGAATGCATCACAAAACAAGTTCTAGAATCTAATATACTACCGGTTCACACTCTAAGCATTAAAGATGAATGCTTTAATTCCTACTAATCTAAGGGCGATCCTCACATTTTGGGTGGAATTTAGGTGGTAAAGGGTTTTGTGCTAGTCATGCAACTTCCTATCCATGAGACGCTTTTGTTAAGACTAATGGCCCACTCCTATACGTCATGAAAAAATTTTAAATTTGGCTAAAATTACCCTAACCTACATTTTCTCATGGTTTATTACACAAATACACTTGGACAAAGCAAATAGTCAAGGATAAGCATAGTTTCAAAGTTCCCGTTTTATTTTCCCTCCCTACACTTAAACTGAACATTGTCCCCAATGTTCCCCGAAAGTATCAAAGTTATGATAATAGAAGGTAATTAAAAATGAAAGAAACTAATACTCCCTTGATTAGCTCGGTAGGATCCGTAAAAAGTGGTGGTTAAATCTTTTCCAAGAAGAGTTTTTGCGTGAAAGGCTCCTTCCAAACTTGTGTAACTTCTTCTTGACAAACTAAACTCGCACACTAGAAGAAAACAAACGAAACCTTCGTAAATTCGGCGGTAATAATATACATAAGACTCGATTTAAACTAGGATATAATGCTTGTGGAATGGATGTTTATAGAATTTGTTTTGAAAGTTAAGATCCGGAAAATTCCAAAATTTTACAAGTAGCTCGAAAATGAGAAAAGTAAGTCGATGTTTTATTCCTTCTCGACGCCGTCAGTTGCAATCTGACGCCACAAAGTTATCCTCGACAAAAGCGGTCGCGATTTTGGAAAAATTCGGAAAATTTACATCTTTAGAATCTGGAAAAACTTCTGCAAAAACATCCATTATGACTCGATACAAGCATTTGACTCGAACAAACAAACATATATATCTTTTAGTTAATTGTTATTCTCATGTTTACGTTTCTTATGAAAACGTGTGTAATCCTCCCTACACTTATCCTTTATGTAAAATACCTTTATATGTAATTAAGACGAGGTTAAAAACAAAATAAAGCATTTTTACAAATTCAAACATGAGGACAAACAATTAATAAAAGATATATGACACTAACAAGCAAACAATTAAGCATGGGTTGCCTCCCACGAAGCGCTTTTCTTTATTTAAGAGTCTTGTAGCTAGACTCGTAGTCCTACCCCTACGTACCGATATAAGTAAGTCTATCCTCAACAATGTCGTAGGGATCAAACTTATCATTCAAGTTCCTAGTAGTACGTTCGGTTAAATATGCCTTTTCAAACATCTCACCATCGGGATCATAGATTTGTATCCTAATGTGCCACCTTCCATTACCATCGCTAGGCGTTCTATTCCAATTCCACATGTGTTCGGTTCTCAACTATCCATTTATTCATGACAAGATTAACGGGCAAGCATCCTAGGAACTCGGTCATCTTCCTAAATACTAAGGCGTCCTCGAGCAGGTTCACTTCTATATCCCTAGCCAATTCTTGTTCTTGAAAGTTGCTACACTAGCAAAGGCCTTATCTAGGTAAAAAGGTCTTTGAGGGCCTATGATGTTCTTCTCAATCCACGGTCCATATCGAGAAGGCTCTCTATCCAACCCTAATTTCTTGTGGGATTTCCTCATCCTTGTAGTACGAATGCCTTTTGACATCGTAAACCGATCTAGCACTCCCTCTCCTACCACTATTTTGGACATCTTACAATCGATGATGGCACTAGCGGTAGCTAAAATCCTCTTCCAACTAGTAATGGGCATGTCGGGTCCTTATTCATGTCTAGCACATGAAAGTCGGCCAAAGAGTCAACTCTCCTACATGTACTACCATGTCCTTTATTATTCCAACGGACGTGCTATACTACCGTCCGCTAATCCTAAGATAGTTTCCGTTGGTTCAATTTTACCTAAGTTGAGGCTTCTATGAAGGGACAACGGAACGAGATTGATGCATGATCCTAAATCGGCTAAAGCATCGAGTGGCTTGAAGTTCCAAGTCTACGGAAGAGTGAATAGCCGGGATCATCTAACTTCTTAGGTAAGTTGTTTCGCACAAAGGCGGACCCATGTTTCCCAAGCCTAAGTTCTAACTCATATTTTTCTTTTAAAGCATTATAATAAGGTGCATGAGCTAAGACTTCAAGAATTGGTTTCTCTTGATAGAGTTCCTTGTACTCCTCCTCTAAACTAGGTTTGGATTCTTGGCTGACGGGTTTCTCAGGAGTAGGCTTTACCAAAGGTGCTGGGCCTTGGTATCTCTTGGATGACTTGGAACCCTTTTGATAGCATTTACCGAGTGAACCGTTGGGTGAGAGGGCATGAATGTGTTCTCCCATGATGAACTAGAACATGAAGTCGATGCAATCAAATTCACTTTTGGGTTCTTTATGGTATCACTGGGAGTGCTCAATTTCCGCTCATTGAAGGCTTTTAAGAGGGCATCAAGCTTGGTTGTCATCTCGCTCTGTTTTTGCTTAAACTCGGCTTCAAGCTTATTCAATCGAGTTTCTTGGGATGACAAAATCTAGATGCAATTGCTTCAATATTAGTGGGTTCCAGTATTAGAAGAATTGAATCATTAGGCGAACTAGATGAGCTTTGGGGTGTGCTTGAGTTTTGGTTCCACTTAAGATTAGGTGATTTCTCCATGAGGGTTGTATGAGTTTCTAAGTTGTTTTGTTCGGGTTTGAAAGTGTACCACTTATCTCCCGCTCCGTCGATACGTATGGGCGTAGTCCGCAAAAGCTTGTTCGGAGAGCCTTGAGCAATCACGAGTGTCATGGGGACCCTGCATAACTCACAAGGTAGAGTGATTTGATTCACTTGTCGTGAAGACTTAGGATTTTGTAGGAACTCATGAGGAATTTAACTTGATCTTCAAGTTCAATCATCCTCGGATCGGGAGGAGGCAAGGAGATTGCCTTGACGGTTTTGGGAAGTTCACGGGGTCATCCCAACTTTCGTTGTCATAGAGGGCAAGGTCCTCTATTATTTCCCATGATTCTTCCGCGGTGAGATCACTAAGTTTTCCACCGCCGCTTGGTCAATGGATCGCTTAGTGGGAAAGTTGACATGATCATAAAAGATTTGGACTTGGAGCCAAAGATCAATGCCGTGATGAGGACTTTATGAAGTAAGTCCTTGAATCGGGTCCATGCTTAGTAGAGATTCACCTTGACGTTGTTGGAACATCAAGATGTCATTCCTAAGCTTAGTGGTTCTCCCGGTGGGAAAAATTGAGCAAGGAAGCGAAGTAAGATTATCCCAACTTGAGATGGAGCCGGCGGAAGTCGCTCAAGCCAATTACTAGCTTGGTCCCGTGAGAGAATTGGAAGAGACGCAAGCGTGGTCTCCGAGTAGTAGCATCAAGGTCGATGGAATCGACAATTTTGAGAAATCCCTCGAGATGTTGATTTGGATCTTGAACGAAGTCCATGGAATGCACATCCGCTTTGCACCAACCGGATGGTGTCGGATCGCAGGCCGTAGTTTGGGCTTGGTCGGGAAGCTCAATGGTGTTCCTATAACCTAGGTGGTTTGGTCTCGAGTACTCACCAAGAGTACGGGCTCTTGGTGGTCGTTTGGTGGTGGGTTGATGAGTGGTGGTTGGTTGTCACCTTCCATGGTGAAAAGTGATGGGTGTTACGAACAAAGGTCACGAAGAAGGGGATAGACTAAGAAAGCTAAAAATGAGAAAAAGTTTACTTGATAGGAATCAAGCAAAGAAACCTAAGCGAGGTGGACTACTAACTAGCTATTTTATTCCCAAGACCGGCGCCAAAAACTTGATAACGCCACACGCGTCGTTCGGGGTCAAGGAAACTTCCTTTTCTTGAGCAAGTTTTATAACACCCTAGGCAATTGAACCTAATCGTTGTAGTGTAGTAATTAGGGTAAGCCACGGGTATTGATATCGTTCTCTGGGGAATAGGAATGCTAGTGAGAAGTTACTACGCTAAGGTTGAGGTTGAGGAAGATTATTTTGTATTTTATATTTTTAGAAATTGAAAAGTGCAGAATCTCGGGTATTGGATTTGGGGGTTGGTATTGCTACCGATTACTCTACTATTATCTAATTATCTAAGCTAAGGTTGTGATAGTCTATGTCTAATTGATTTGTACTGTATGATAGTTTAAAGATGTGTTTACTTAGGTTTTACTACTCCTTAATTATCTCCTATTGATGGTTGATTTGTCACGTCCTTATTCCTAGTTGCGTTGTGATTCTAAGGCTATAGGGCGTGCTTGTTTCCTAACTCTTTGAAATTACCAAAGGGTCTTGTTTACAAATCCTCTAGTGATTTATAGGCGCCTACTCTACGGTTGTCCTTGAATACTTTATCCTACAATTACCTAGATAATTATATTCTAAAGTTCACAAAGAAAAGTCAAGCATTATACACAACGAATAATCTAGCGCACTCTAGATCATTAGTCAACTAAGATAAGTATCAACCAATCAATATTCAATAATTAAGTTTCATATTCCCTAAGCAAACACACAAATAAATTAGCCTGGACATGGAGAACATGCAAGCATACACACAAATAATCAAAGACATAATTAAATTAATGAAGTAAATACTTATCTTGATGTATAATAGGGTTTAGAACCTAAAATCGCACAAGAAAGCCTTGGTTCGGTTTTAGGTTTTACCCAAAGACTACCCACAAAAGCGAAAATTCGGATTCTATATAAGATTACATCTGCGACGGCGTCTACCTTATGTTTTGTGGCCTTGTCGTGTCGCCATCATTAGGGTTTCGTCTTGGCCACGTAAACCTTGCGACGGCGTCACCTTATGACCGTGACGCCGTCCCTTGACTCCCGCCGTCTTGTGCATCTAGGCCGCCCGAGTAACGACGGCCTACTCCTTTAAACGACGTCGTCCCTTGAAAACATGCAATTTCTCTTCGAGCCGTCGCAAAATTCCTTCCGACGGCGTCGCAGATATGCAAGATGGACGCCGCCGCCTTATGTTTCAAACATCTTCGAGTGTCTCGATTCGACTTTGGCCATTTTCTTCGTATATTCGCGCCTTTTCGTCCAAATAAGCATCATTCCAGCATTTTGCCTTCAAGAGACCTAAAAAGTGAAAAGGAACGATATTAAGCAATAACGGATACAAAAGTGATCGAATAAGGGCTTAAATGACCCCTCAAAAAGGTACCTTTTAAAACCTTATCAGAAACGTGTTCTCCTTCTTCTTCGAATCAATCGTTCGGGGTTGGTAAGAGGTGTAATTGGTTCTATTCCCATTGCTCGAATGTTCATACAATGTCCTAGAGAATCCAGGAAATATCTAAACACACGGACAAACAACGAAAGCAGCTTTTTTATAGAGCAGAGGCGGTAACCGGATCGGTTGCGGGTTGCGACCGATCAGTTAGACCGATTGAGTGAGGTTAAAATTGTAAACGATTCGGTTGAGGGCAACCGGATCCAGGTTAAGGTTTCGAGAAATTTTTTTTTTTTTTTCGAATTGACTTTTGGGAATTCAAAACTTGTTGAAACACAATCAAATCCCGAAGCGGCGCCAAAACTTGATGTGCGGTTGGTGCAAGTTTTAAATTTATAAAGGTGAATTACCAATGTTACCAATAACACATACGAGCAAGTATACTCGTCCGTTATAGCAAGATTATGAAGGTAAGTCGGGATCGTTAGGATTTGAGTGAATCTAAGCACAAGTTTGAATTAACGGAGTCTATCAAAACATATAACAAAGCAAATAGATATAATGAAATTGGATGATTAAAAACTACACTTGCTTAAACTAGTATCATATCATAAATTAATGTGATTGTGTTAACTACTTAACATGTTGGTTGTGATAATTAGTTGAAAACTAATCTATTGTTCTTACAAGTTAAACCTTCACAAGATTTTAGTTCATAAAACAAGCTTTAAGTTTAACCAATCAATTCAAGATCAATTCAAGTTTCATAAGTCTACATCAATAAACTTAAACACAAAAACATCCACTTGTTCATCAAATTGCTTAAGAAATGGTCAATACAAAAGGTAACCGATCATAGACAAAAGGCTACAATTGATTCTCAACAACTAATCTTACGACCATTTAGATGTTTCCAACCAATCCAATTTGATAATCAAAAGTGTTTCTATTACAACCACACCTTAGTTCCTTTGTATAATCAAGAATAATGGGTAAAACAATCATCCATAGACAAAATGATTATGACTAGTTGAAAAACACGAAGTTCTTCGACCCCAACGATTACTATCAATTAGCCAAACTTGATTATCAAATGTCACTATGAAACTTTAGCACAATTGGATCTTAGAATTAACTTGAAATTGAATTAAAACATGTTAACACAATCACTAACTAATCATATGATAATCAACATCATTTAAGCAAGTGTATAAAGAAACTAGCCACTCATAGCAAACATGAACATAAACTCATAACTTTGATCTTTAGAAAACATGATTAAAAGTCTTACAATGCTTGGAATAAGATTACAAATGATGAAGTAATGATTCCCAAAGGATCGTGGTGGACTTCTTGGTGTTTTGGCCTCAAAGGTGGAACTTCGGAACTCCAAACTTCTATGGATTTCTAAGGACGAATTTTAAGAGTTTAAGGCTTGGTTTGATGAGTAGAGATTTGTAATTGAGGTGTGTCTCATATGCTCACAATTAGCCTCTATTTATACTATTTCCAAGGCCTAGGGTGTTAAATGCTTAACTTGGCCTCCAAGGAGTAAGGAAGGGACTAGAATACACCAAGAGAAGGACCTAGAATCGTTTGGATGCAAAGAGGAAGCTTAGTGATGAAGATTTGCAACTATGCAGCTTCTCCAACGGATCGGTCATATGACCAACCGATCCGGTGGTCTTCAATAATACACACCGACCGATCCGGTTGCGGGTTCGCGACCGATCGGTTGGTTATGGCAAAACACTAATTCGACCAACTTCCAACCGATCCATTTGAAGGTGTAACCGAATCCGTTGGATCTTTCGAGATACAAAACTTGTTCTTTTCTCTTCACTATGTCTTGTAGAACTTGGTTCTTCAATCACTAAAGTCTTTGAGGTCCTTGAGATTTAGCTTTCTTGAAACGGAATCTTCGATTAGCGCATATTTCCACATTTTCCTCCATTTCCGCACTTGGTTATAAACACTAGACAAACATCTCTAGATACGATTAAGTACTAAAATCATAAATATAACCAAATAATGAGATATAAAAGTACACATAATGCTACTAAAAACATGCACAATCTGAGTGTTATCACCCTCCATGGAAGTATGGAGGGTTTATATACCCAAACACATACATCTATGGGTAATTGACATAACAAGCCCGTGTTTAAGGTAACAAAGATAGAAGCGAGAATCCCGTCAATGTCGTTCCATTTACGAGTTAGGAGCGATTCCAACAATCTTCCCCAATAGGATGACATAGGGATTACTTACAACATTTACTACAAATATAGAAAACAAATAAAGAAATGTCTTCATAAGCTCTTCAAGTCTTGAGGATGATGAAAGTTACGCTCTTTGTCTTCTTCGGTACCTTGACTTGAGAACCGTTTTCTTCACTTGTAGGCAAATGATGTAATATGCATAAATTGGATTAACTCCCCAATTCATCTTGCATGTCTTTAGCAGACTTCTCCGTACACTCCTTTTGGCGAAGTTTCAATCTTCCCCCAAACCGACAACCATCTTCATGATTTGAAGCTTTGATGTAGTGAACATTTTTCTAACTTTTGAAATTTTCAAGACGCAGATGGAATTTGTAGATGAGCGATAAACCACCCAAGGTAATCGACTTGTTGCGGAAAATCCGTTCGGGGTAACATGCAAGAAATCAACAAGATCTTCTCATATATAGATGCTTCACAAAAACAAACCACGAAGGCGAAATGAAATGACTTGCCCACGAATGTTGCGGTCTATCGGAATAATAGTTACCAGTGAATCGCAATTACTCGATAAAATGACCGTGTATCGGGCATCACAACATCATATTTAGGTAACTTCACACACGATAACTCTCGTGAAAGCGAGATGATTACACCAACTTGAGAAATTTTCACCATAGATCGTCTCATTTCTTCCCCGATTGAAGAAATTCATGAAGGAAGCGGGTTTCGAAAAAAATCCAAAAACATCAAAGAAGCAAGGAACACCTATACTCTCTTCCCCGATGTTTTCAATGAATCGAATCATGCACCACGTATGTTGATGATGAAATTGGAGACATCGAAACCATGTATGTTCAATTAATCGAACAAGTGTGAAGTACCATAAATATCTTGTGAGAATAAGTCACGATAAAACTTCTCTACTCGTGTATACTCTTCTCGCCTAACTCTTTACTGAGCCCATTATCATTCTCGATGACTTTTGTAGTGACTCACTTGATGGAGAAAACCCAATATGACGAACTTGAGACTCAAGTAGTATAACCCGAACTTGTGACTTAAACTTGCACTATTGTCGGACGAAGAACCCTTTTTCTTAACTCCATCGAAAAAAGGTAAACTTAAAGTTTCTCAAATTATCTACACCTTAGTGTCACACTTGAGCACAACAACGTAACTCCTTAAAAGTGATAGTTATAAGTCGTGAGCACAACAACGTAACTCCTTACATCGGGTTCAACTAGATAACTTAAGTCTTTGTCCTTCGTATCGCTTAAAACTCGAACAAGGATATCAAGAATCATGCTTCCAACCAACCCCGATATCTTCAAGATACTAAGTACCTTTCGTGATATCCCACTTTAACCTCAAATAAATAATAGTGAATTCTCGCCGTAATCACATCTTGCGGTTAAACGCCCAAAACTAGCCTTCATTAACGATTTAAATGAACTTGATAATGGTTCCCGATCTTCTCAAAAAAATGTATCCCGTGAAAATTTGTCATACCAAAATACCATCGTTTACCAAACGTTATACTAAAAATGCTCTCAATGTATAAAATACATTTGATTGTGAAAATTTTCACTCATGGTTTTAATATAACATTTGACCCATATCAACCAAGTCCAATGAATCAACAAATTTTGTATACCACTAAACCGATTGGAAATAGTGTATGATCAAGCAATAACCATGGCCCAATTCCATCTCAACAAATGCATCCTTTTACAATAAAATTGTATCCGATCCAAGTGTTAAAGGCCCATTAACGAAATAAATTCCAAAACCAATCATAAACAAAATCCGGATGGGCCTCATGAACCAACGAATAATCGGGTCCAATATGAGAAGACTCGGATATAAATGAGAGTTAACCCTAATTTCTCACGATTGAAACCTAATCTCGTCATAATATATCACGCCTCAACTTTCTCATTGTACTATCGCTTACATCTACCACTCTATCACCATCTCAAACAAGATACAACACCACATCTTTTAATCATCTCGAACCACAAATCACAAATAAAGCATGTCTATTATTCAAACAATACAATCACGAACAAGCAACAAAACCCATCTCTAACAGTTAGTATCGGCTTCAAGATCATAAAATGGTCTCGGGTAAGGTTATTATTGTTGTTGTGTTTCAACAAGTCGAGACAAAGAAAAGATATAACAATATTGTTATAACTTCATCTTATTCGATTTGAAAAGTGTCTATTCGTTTCTATTTAGTGTCATTAAACGAATAATTGGAAGAGATGATAACGGATGTTATTGTCTCTTGCTTTTGGTTTCGAATATTAATCATGAAGCATGTCTTCAACAATGATCGACGGCTAGATATTTTCGATTAATTGAATGAACTTTGAAGGTCTATGGACGATTTGTAACATTCGAAAATAGTTTTCTCGAGATATGTTGTGTAGTTGTTGTTGTTTGACGAGGTATAGGTTAGAGTGGATATGATGTTGGTTGGTTTAGAGTTTCGGATATGTTGAGATTGAGATTTTGTTATTTGGTTTAGAGTCATGGTTAAACCGTCAAAGGTCTTGGTCAAGTCATAAAGTATTTTATTCTTCATCTCCTTTTTTCGATCTTATCGTAAAACAAGAAGTTCTTACGCGTAGAATAGACATACGCGTAATCCTTTTGCTTATACGTAACTTTGGTTAGGCGTAAACCAGCATTCTTAAGTGTAAGCCTAGGCTTATGCGTAAAAGCATCACGCTGCATAGCTTTCTTACGCATAACTTCACAAGAATGCGTAAATATCTCTAAAGATGCTCCTTATGCGTAAAAATAGGGTTTGACCCTTTGACAATTTTTTCGTACTTTTCCGACCATTTTCCGCTCAAACGTGAGAAACCCGGAAAAATGATATTCAAAGACCATTATTTACCCATTTTTACCAAGAGATGTTGACGAGAAGACCAATATAATCACGGATTGGAAAAAAAGACATAAAGTATAAAAGTAAACAAATAAGCTGTTTGGCTAAAAATTAACACCACGATATTGCAACTCTGTTAACAAAGACATGACTTTTGACCAACAAAGATACATAAACTTGTAAAAATCGATAACAACAAAAGTGTATTGAAAGGGTAAGACTTTGTTTAAAAAGCAGATTTTAAAACAAGATTTTGACAAGAAAAATCACCAAAATCAACCAATGATAAAAATCGGACCTTTCTCTTGATACCAATGTTAGGATCGTTTCTATGGGTGATATGGTGATTCGAGGTCTTGGAAGATGGAAGAAAGCCATCTTCAAGTTAGAGAGAGGAGCTAGAGAGAAGGAGAATACTAGGTGTTTTATTAATGAAAGGTGAAAGATACACTAATGAGACTCACCCTCCATGGAAGTATGGAGGGTTTATATACCCAAACACATACATCTATGGGTAATTGACATAACAAGCCCATGTGTTTAAGGTAACAAAGATAGAAACAATAATCCCGTCAATGTCGTTCCATTTACGAGTTAGGAGCGATTCCAACACAAGAACAATAGACGAGTCAAGAACAATACTACAACTCAAGAACAATATCACGAGTCAAGACAAATTTGTATAGTATCAAAATACGCTTTTGAAACAGTTGTGATCATAATAAAAGTTGTAGCATGAATCTCCCCAAGGGTTTAATAAACGATATATAAAACGGGCTTAGAACTCACAATCATATTTTAAAGGTTTTATAGTACTTGTGAAAGTATAAAGCAAGTGTTTGAGCATGTATCTCCCAAAAGTAGTACAAAACTCTTGAAAATAGGGCCAAGAACTCACCTCGGTGATTCAAGTAAGCAATGTACGACAATATCGAGTACGCAATGGTATAGGCTTCAACATGGAACCTAGATATAATATGGCAAGACTCGGATTATGATATATTCCGCTTATGACTTCAAATTATGATGCTTAGTTGTGAGACACTTTGTATCGTTTTAACTTGTGTGGAAATGTTTAAAGTTTAAAACAAATGGTTTCAAATGTTTAAGTTTTTATGGCTTATGTGGATGTTTCATAAGTTAGTTTGATTATCGACGTACATAAAATGTAGTTGTGAAAATTCTTGTAAGTATTGGCTCTTGAATAAGTTTGGGAATATATATAATATATTCACGTAAGAGTTGGCTTGAGTGTCGGCTTGAGTATGACCGTAGTAGGAATAAATACTAGTCATATTGTATTTATTAGATCGTTTGGTTTCAAGTATGAAAATATATATAACCTATATATTTGAGGGCCAATAATATATTTGGGTAAATACATTATTGGTAGCTTACGAGGATGTGGTCGTTAAAATAAAAGACGTGTCAAACATATTTATTTAATAGAAAGTGGTAACATGTATGAGTTTAATTAACTTATAAAAGTTTAAATGAGAAAGTGTCAAACTTGTCTTAGTTGGGGACTTAAAGTCGTAAGAATTTATATAAGTTACAACATATAATGTATTTAAGAAAATGACAAATTGCTTGAAGTTGGGGAATTGAAAGTGTAAAATTTAGTATAAGTTATGAAACTTATAAAGTCTTTGCTAAAAGTGTAAAGTGGTTTTATTTTAAGGAATGAAACTATCAAGAATCGAAAGTTTCAAAAGTAACTAAAAAATATTGGCAACACAACTGCTACAAGTCGAACTCGAGACCTCTGCTATAAAATGCACGCCGAGCCACTAGGCTAATCGTGTTATAGTTTCCCACCCGCTAATATTTTATGCATTATACATCTAGGCTCGCTTTGGTTTGACTAGCTCATCAGATGTTGTGTTCGAATGTATGCATCCACATATTTTCATTTCGTGTTTTATGAAGAAGCAGAGGTTTAGGAGTATGAAACAAGTGAGCTTAAGGTCCGGCTTATACATAAGCTCTCGACTAATCTTTTGGTATTTCGAGCTCAATATGAGCTCGGTATGGTTGTGGTTCGAAACAAACTCAAGAAAATTTTAAAGTTTCGAAAATTACTTAGTGTTGCGAAATAAGCTGAGAAAATATTTGAACGCTCGATAAGTACTTCTTTACTTAAAATTTGGCCAAGGAACATTCCCTGCTCCGCCCCAAACATGCACTTTTTAGGATTCAACTTCATGTTAATCCTTCTTAAGGTCCCGAAAGTTTCTTCCGTGTCTCTGAGTACCTCCTCCTCTGAGTGGCTCTTGATTACCAGGTCATCGACATAAACCTCCAAGTTTCTCCCGATCTGCTTGTCAAAATCTTTTTCCACTAACCTTTGATACGTGGCTCCGGCATTCTTTAGTCCGAAGGGCATCTTTGTATAGCAGAAAATGCCTTGGTTTGTGTGGAATGCCGTCTTCTCCTCATCCCCGGCTGCCATCTATATTTGGTGGTATCCTTTGTAAGTGTCCAGAAAGCATTTAATGGAATAGCAGCAGAGGGATTCGACTTTCCAGTCGATCTCCGGGAGAGGATAATAGTCATTTGGACAAGCTTTGTTTAGATCCTTGAAGTCCACACACATTCTCCAGCTCCCATCACTCTTCTTGACTAGGACCGGATTAGACAACCAATCATGGTAATGGACTTCCTCATGATTCCTGCTGCAACTAGCTTGGTGACATCTTCGTTGATAGCCTTGTTCCTTTTCGAGGCTTGCCCTCTTTTCTTTTGCCGCACCGGGTTGTAGCCTTCTCTGATGTTCAGCTTATGTTCAGCTATTGTCCTTGGGACCTCGGTCATGTCGGAGGGCTGCCAGGCAAAGATATCCAAGTTCCTCTTGAGTAAGTCAAAGAGATTCCTCTTACCATCGTCACTTAAACTTCCTTCGATGGTAATCGTTTGGTCTGGAAATTCGAGATGGATTGCTACCTTGACCCCTTCTTTTGCCGGAGTCTCTTCCGTGCCTTGGCGCGGTTGAGGTTCAACAACCATCCGGCACTCAACTCGGATTACTTTGTCACTATGCAATGTCACTACCCCACCATGGGTGGGGAACTTTAGCATTCCATAAGCCGTGGACGGGACTATTTTCAGCAGCCTTATGCCCGGCCTTCCAATTATCCCATTATATTGGGATGGGGACCGTACTACCATGAAGTTCATCCACGCGTTGGCCGACTTTTTGCCATCTCCCAACGTCACTTCCAGAAGGGTTTGCCCTAGCGGCCATGAAAGATCTCCGTTGAATCCTAAGAGTAGGATGAGGCGGGCACCATTCTTCTCTGGATATCGGGGCTTAGCTTGTTGAAGCAGTGCTCGTACAAGACTTCTGAGGCACTCCCATTGTCCACGTACATCCTGTGGACCTTGCATCCTTCAATGTCTGCCTTTATTACCAGCGGATGATCGTCCTAATCGTCTCCGGCTATGGGGGAAATAAAATTTCCATGTTAGGAGTTATGTCCGCGGACACTCTTGGCCTAACTGTCCGCTGCCAGGTTTGCACCATGAATATGGCCTGGATCTAGTCTTTGGCGGTGGTGTCCTTTTTTCCTCCCTTGGAGCCCCCATTCTTTTGGCTGTCATTCTTAATTTCCTTGACCAGGTGTGCTGGCTGTCCGGACCTAACTGCTTCCTCTCTTTTCTTCTTCAGCTGATAGCATTCGTGTGTATCGTGTCCTTTTTCCCTATGGAAGTCACAATATCTGTCTTTGTTTTGGGACTCAGCTGGGCTGGACTCTAACACCCCCAATTTTGAGATACGCAACGGAATTAAAGTTGAGTGTTACTTCATGGCACAACAGTTATAATAATAGAAAACGAATTCTAATTGAGTCGTTTAAAATATTTTATCATTCGAATATCAGAGTTTGCAAAATGAGTTCCCAGTAGTTCGTTGTCTTATTTAAATAATTTTTCGAATGATGATAAAATTTACAGCCTTTATGAGTATACGTGCCCCTCCGCACCATCCTCACTCATTATGGACCTGAGATAAACATGCTAAAAGTGTCAACACAAAGGTTGGTGAGTTCAAGGAGTTTGTATTTTAAAGTACGGACAACAAGATTTCCAAAAACGTTATTTGGGAATGTCAAAACAATGTAAATGGTACATATCTCATCATAACAAGAACAATAGCACGTAGCACAACGTATCAATAGTCAATTGATATAGCACATAACTCGACTTAGTACAATAGCACGCAACACAACATATCAATAGTCAATTGATATAGCACATAACTCGACTTAGTATAATAGCACGCAATCAAGAACAATAGCACGTAGTCAAGAACAATAGTACAACTCAAGAACAATATCACGTAGTCAAGAAAAATTTGTATAGTATCAAAATACGGTTTTGAAATAGTTGTGATCATAATAAAAGTTGTAGCATGAATCTCCCCCAGGGGTTTAATAAGCAATTATAAAAGCGGGCTTAGAACTCACAATCATATTTTAAAGGTTTTATAGTACTGTGAAAGTATAAAGCAAGTGTTTGAGCATTTATCTCCCCAAAAGTAGTACAAAACTCTTGAAAATAGGGGCCAAGAACTCACCTCGGTGATTGAGAAGCAATGTCGACAATATCAGTCATGCAATGGTATAAACTTCAACATGGAACCTAGATATAATATGGCAAGACTCAGATTACGATATATTCACTACAACAAAAGTGGCTTTTTAGGACCCTTTGTGTGGGACGGTATGATAATGGAGTCCTAAAAAATTGTTTAATAGGACATATGAGCGTTTAGGGTCCTTTTTAAATATTTGCTACTTAGGCGATGTCCTAAAAAGGTATATAATAGGATAGTCGATGATTTGGGGTCCTATTATCATATAACTTAATATGACACTTAAAATATGGATCCTAATAAATTACCTTTATAAGGCGTTTATTCATTATGGTTGTATTATAATAAACCATAATAGGACATGAGTTTTGAGTCATAAGACATCGATTAGTTAAAGCGCTTATTCACAAAAGTTTTATTATAGCAAAATTTAATAGGACCTTTGACACGTGGGTATTATAACGTTAACCTTTATAGGACGCTTATGTACAATGGTTTTATAACATCATTTTTTAAAACGATTATTTGCAAAGTTTTATTATAACAAAACTTAATAGGACCCTTAAAGGATGCATATTAATTATGGTTTTATTACAATACACCATAATAGGACACTTGATATATAAGTCATAAAACATTAATTATTTAAAAGCGCTTATTCATAAGCGTATTATTAAAACATAACTTAATATGACGATTGACACTTGGGTCCCATAGATTGATACACCATCATAAGACACTTGATATTTGAGTCATAAAACATCGGTTTTATGGAACACTTATTCGCAAACGTTTTTTATAAGAAAAGTGAATAGGACCCTTGACAATAGCGTCTTATAACGTTAACCTTTATAGAACGCTTATTCATAATGGTTTGTTTATGATACACCACAATATGGCACATTTTTAGAGTCGTAAAACATCCGCTTTTATAACGCTTATTAGGTTTATAGAACGCTTAATTGTTGGAATCACCCTAAGCAAGATTTCAAGTATTTATATTTCATATGTAATAGGTAGCTTTATTATGGCCTTTATGTTTGTTTAAAGTCTAGCTTATGTTGAAGGCCCATAAGCTTAGGCCTAAGCCCATATAAGAAAGGATGGGAACTAGGAGTGTTGCCCTAGCTTCCCTCCTATAAATACTCTTGTAAACCCTCATTTGCGGGTTGGTTGTTCAAGTTATTTCCTTTCACATATGCCTTACGCATAACCGCCTCTTATTATCGTGTATGTGTGTTTGGTTCTTGTTCAATCGCCTCATCTCCTTTCTATATTACTGTGTTTGTAAAACTAGTGACCTAACGATGGTATCAATCGCCTACTAGTTGGGTGAATCGTGTTTGTTTTGAAGTGGGTTTCGGTCCTACGCCAAAACGCACCTTGATACTTTGGTTAAGCTTAAAAACTTGTTTTTAACCTTTTGAATCAAGATTCTTGTCCTTTCAATGTCTTAAGGTGTTAAAATACGTGTTTTTGGCAAAAGTTTCAAACTTTATGCGTGGATAGTTGTTTTGAGCGTGTTTTTGTTCTTGGGTGTCGTTCTCGCGTAACCCGTTTAGCCGTTTTGGTACATCAAGTTTCACACTTTTGTGCTCTTTTGGTACTATTGAAGCTATTCCATAACAAAAATCGGTTTAGAAACACATTTGGGCAAAATCAAAATTACGAGTAATCCTACGCCGTATTAAAACCCTAAAATTACGCTGTAAGATTATCCTTGGTTTGATCTTCATTTTCGTGGTTTATTCGTGTTTTCTTACTTGGATAAGTGAAAAATCGTCGACTTTGGATATCTTTTGCCTTTGTGATAGTGTAAAAGATCATTTGAAAAAACCCTAAACTTACGCATAAGCATAAGCTTACGGCAGAAATCACGATAAGATTCACTTTACGCGTAAACTTGGGTCTCGATAAGGTAATCCCTCGCCTAACTTTCACGCCTAACTTTTGTCTACGCATAACTTTAGTGTTTTTCCTACTTACGCGTAAGCTAAAACTACGCGTAACTTTTGGTGTTTTTACGCATAAGTACTACTTGGTTTCTTGTCTTTTCTACGCCTACGGACACTTCATCAACAAAGGTTCATTCGACTACAAAGATCCATTTTTACTACACAAGTTTAACAACATGTCTCAACCACCATACTCTAACTATTTCCCTCACACTTATAATCATCAACAACAACAACAATTAACTCCACAACATCAACAATGGAATCAACAACAAGCAATTTATCAACAACAATTTAATCAGCAACATACTCCATAAATTGGTGCAATTCCACCACCACAAATGGTTCAAACACCGCCAAGTCTTTAAGTTCAACCCTACACAAACGATTTCAATCAACATCCATCAAGGAACACTATAAAGGAACCCACATGGTTTGCAAAGATGTGTGAAGCTTTAAGCAGCCAACAATCAATTCATGAAGTTGGATCACTTGATAGACCTCCAATGCTCACTCCGAAACTATGATCAATGGGTGATAAGGTTCTTTAGGTTTTGTGATCGAAGAAGCCACATGGAAAGTTCTTAAAGAAGGTTATCTTGGAAGGTCCATTTGAGATGCCTCACCGTCATTGTGCCGGAGATCCAAGCTGCCCACCAAGAGATGAACAAACCAACATTGCTCATTGCGAGATCTAAATGCTCTGAACTTCTACACTATGAAGTCGATGAACTTGCAATGGAATACATCCTCTTAGGATTACCAAACCCAATTCTTCGTAGTGTTGATGCTCAAAAGATCGCACAAAAATGTGGGATCATATTCGTCTTCTTATGGAAGGATCTCATACTCAATCGGGAGGATTTGGAATCCAAAATTTACTTGGCTTATGAACACTTCATGATTGAACCGGAGAGACACTAGAGTCCTATCATCATCAATTTTCGGACATCATCAATGATTTGGATAAACACAACATCATCATGCCAAGAATTGCAGTGAATACCAAGTTCGAGTAGTCTTGGTCCGAATGGGAGAAGTATGTCATTTTTCTCCGCAGCGAAGAATATGCATCATTCTACTTATGGATTGTTGTACGATTACTTGAAGCCTCATGAAAAGGAAGTTGATCGGGAAAGGATTCTCCGTGCTCAAATTGCTAAGCGATACATCGGATAATCAACAACTTGCCTTGTATGCTCAATAATTATCCTCTCAACCAAAGAACTCAACCAAGCGCTTCAAACACACCTTCACAAAGCAACAACCTCAACAAAATCAATTGGTTCCATACAACAACAATGCTCAAGCATATGTCGTTGAAGCGGTCGAGGAAACCGATCCGTTCAAGCATTGCAACAAGGATTTGTAATGATTGCTAATGTTTTTGGCGTTACACCAACAAATCCAACAATCGTATTCGTTCCTCATCTAACACACGGACTCAATTTGCTTGAACAATGGGCGTGTTGAAGTTCGAGAATCGTGATTATGGTGCGTCGGATGGGCGGTGGTCAAGGGTTTAATGATGTGGGTAGGAATAACAATGAGCTCAAGTGGTGGAGCAGGAAATGCTCGAGAATCGGTTAAATGGTCTTAGATGCTACAAGCGCAATGAAGGGACACTGGCTAATGCATGCCCAAAGCCAAGGACTAGGCGGTGCTTATTTCAAAGAGGCTTTACTTTTGGCTCTTAAGGATGAAGTGGTGGATCTCTCACGGACAAAAACGAGCTTTATGGCGGATGCACAGACTCGGATGATGATATGGAGGACTTGCAGTGCCAATGCATTTATTATGTTAATGGCTAATATGCAAGAGTTACACATGAGTGAAAGCAGGCCCAGTGTATGACAACGATGGCTTGTCTCAGTGCACCGAACAAACCATCATCATATCTAAACTAATATCTCCGTCAATATCTCGAATCCAAGACGGCTCGAATGTTCAAAATGAGTCATCTACATCTCATTCGCGATTTTCAAATAAACCCGTAGTCACATTTTTCGATCCAGATGACCTTATGGTTTCCTTGATAATCAAATTGACTCCGTGGTTATACTTGAGGATCTAAATAATGATCATGTTGTGACTCACGTTGAACACGATGAACCTTTGCCTCATCGGATCTTGTTCATTACTTAAAGACCAACAATCCCAAATTCTTTGAATGTGTTGCATTAAATCAAACCTTAAAAAGTAAAATGCCTTCATAACCAAGGATTTTGAATGCTTACAAATGCAACTCAACTTTTTCAAAACTCAAGAAAACGTGAAAAAGGTTTTGAAGCCGCTTTGCAAAATCTCATCAAAACGAAAAATATTTAGAGACGGATGCGTAATCTAGCGCCTCGAAGAATGCTTTGTTGTCCGAATTAGAACAAGCGAAACATGAACATAAAAATCAAATTAACGATCTCACCTTGGAAAATCAAAAGCTAAGGTCGAGTTGTTAACTTGTCAAAACAGATTCTCCGTGATACAAAAGCATTCAACGAATCGGGTAGATGACCTTCGTGAAGAAATCATCGACTTGCAAAACAAACTTAAAGAGTTTAAAGCATTGTTTACAAACATGGTGAATCGATGCTGACTATTGAAAAGTTTACCTTAAAACCCAATCCAAAAGGATATGGAAAAATCTGGTGATTACAAACCAAAGCTTTCACTAAAACATTCAAACCAACTCAAGTTTCCGATTGCATAATACAAAACCGATAATATTGTTATGAGTGTTGTTGAATATCATCGTCAAGAGGAATTAGATGCGTAAGACGAGTCGATCAAAATTAAAAACGTTGTTTACAACAAACCTTTTAATTATAAAACGCGGTCACTTTCGTCACACCAATGGATTCTTCTAACACACCAAGGGTTATCATCAAAACACGAGTCTTCTAATGTTAATCCCAAAAGCAGTTATGCACAAACTTATGGTCCTTTACCTTCAATTAGTGAAGTAAACTCAAAACACGAAAATCGAAATATTCTTAGATATTTTGACATTTTCATGGTGACCTCAAAATTTTACAACATGAGATAGAATATCGCTCAAATCAAAATTGAACACTTTCAATCGCCTCGCGCGAGAACAAAGAGACATTTTTCGGAAAATCTTTTACCTAATGTTAAAAACTTGAAAAGTTGTGCATTAGCACGGAGCGGATTTTCATAAGGAACTTGGAACTATGAAGGTCGTTTGAGAAAGCGAAACATCTATTTCAATACTAAGCGTAAAAGAAACTTTTGAGAAAAGATGTTGATCGACTCTTGGAAGACCTTATATGTGCTGATGTCCATAATGTTGTGTTGTTTTATTCTTTGCCATATGCATCTGATCATATCTCTGCTGATATTGTTGAAAATGTTGTAACTGTTGAGAATACTGATAATGTGCTTCAGATCGAGTCTTTAAAAGCTGAAAATAAACGATTACTGAATGAACTTTACAATACAAATCGTCGTCTTAATTGGTGTGAAAAAGATATTCACAATCATCAACTTAGTTTTCAAAAGAAACTCGCTGAGTTGCAAACAAAATCTTTTGATTCTAACATTGAGCAACTGGATGATCGAAACGTGTCTTTGAAAAGTCAAATCTCAAATTATGAACAAGAACTTGTAAAAGTTAAACACGAATATGGTGTCATATTTGATTTACTCAAAAGACTCGACTTGAAGCATCAAACGAACTTGATCACTATCTTGCTCACACTAGAGATGTCATGAATTTTCTTTGGAAATATTCGCTACGAAAATCAAGATCCGATTCACACTATCTCTAAGTTACGGAAATGTTAGGAAAGTATGAACAACTTCCGCCTACCGTGATTAAGAGATTAGCATCATCACACTTAGTAATCGTGAACCTAGAATCCCTACTTGCCAAATCACAAGTTGCTAATGTGTTTCCTCTCATCGAAACAGAATAGTTGCGTCTTTTCCAAACGTCCGCACTTCACAACCTCAGAGCACTCAATCGAAGAATAGGAAGTTGCGACCTAAGAAAATATCAATAAGGAATGCTAAAGTAGAAGAACACCCTAGGACTCGAATAAGACTCATGTTGCTTCCACTATAGATGTTGCATCCGCAAATGTAATAGAAATAGTGATGTAACAAATGCTAAACCGTTAAGTACTTTTGATATTCATCGATGCACCTTGTGTTATTTGTCGGAAGAGTATGAATTCGATTGTCATGACAAATGTGTTGCTAAAGCTATAATCTCGATTATGGAATCCTAAGAATCGGAATATCTCTAGGCCCACTAATCCTTCTAATTATATGCTTGGTAGACCTTCTTTAGATTCTAAGGCACACTTTGTCATCACCGTAGCTCTGTTTCACCTCCTAAGAATGTAGTACCACCTAGTGCATTCACTAAGACTAAAGCAAAGAGTAGTTATAGATGGCGAAATGGATATATAACACACTAGGATTTAAATGGATGCCTAAAATTATCAATGTGTGTATGTCTAATATACGCTTGGAACCCTCTAACATTTCGGGTTCCACATTTACTTCTATTCCGTCTGTAATGCGGTGATACAGATCATTCTCGGATTGTTGATAGCGGATGTTCCCGACATGACAGCAACCTTAAAGCGTTATCAAACTTTATTGCAAAGTTCATTGGCACCGTCGGGTTCGGGAGCGATCACTTGCAGACTATCATGGGCTCTGAGATTATGTCAATGGGAACATCGAAATCGTAGGTTTACTATGTGGAAGGCCTCGGTCACAATCATTTTCGATGGGTCAATTTTGTGATGGAGATTTGGAAGTTGCTTTCGGGAGAAAACTTGTTTCATTCGTGATCTACAAGGAAATAACCTTATGTCCGGCTCGCGTAATTCTAGTCTCTACACTATCTCTATGCAAGACATGGTTGCTTCCTCTCCCATCCGCTTACTTTCAAAGGCAACATCTACAAAATCACAGCACGACACCGTCGTCTCTCACATCTAAACTTTCAAACCATCACCAACCTTGCTCGACACAAACTAGTTGAAGGACTCCCACGATTCCGGTATTCAAAAGATCACCTTTGCTCACTGTGAACAAGGAAAAGCACTCGTGCTCATTTTCCTTCAAAGGTGGAACACGACTCAAAGATGTGCTTCACCTTCTTCACATGGATTTGTGTGGCCCAATGCGGCGTGCAAACGATCAATGGCAAACGCTACATCTTAGTAATTGTTGATGACTACTCACGATGGACTTGGGTCTACTTTCACGAAGCAAAGACCAAGCTCCACAAATGATCATCACCTTCTCACAAAAATACGGGTTCAGCTCCGCAACACCGTCGGGATAATCGAGCAGACAAAGGAACCGAATTTGTTAACAAAACCCTTCGTGAATTCTATGAGAAAGTGGGAATTCAACATCAAACATCTATTGCACGCACACACGAACAAAACGGAGTTGTTGAAAGACGAAACCGAACGTTAGTGGAAGTCGCAAGAACAATGTTAATCAATGCTAAACTTCCAGTTACTTATGGGCGTGTCGTATTCATCGCATGCTATACTCAAACCGCTCTATGATCACAAACGCCACAACAAAACACCTTTCGAGCTTGTCCACAACTATAAACCGAACCTCAAACACCTTCATGTATTTGGATCCCTTTGCTACCGAATAATGATCGTGATGATTTTGGAAAGCTCAAAGCCAAAGTCGATATTGGAGTCTTTATTGGATATTGTGACAATTCTAAAGGTTTCGAACGGAATCGTCGAACTAAGGAGGTAATGGAAACGATTCATGCTCATTTGATGAACTCACGAAATGGCTTCGAGTATATGACTTAGAACCCGGTCACAACCGCTTAAACTTCCTCAACCCCATCATCGGTGAACAAAGCCCCGCCTAACTCGTCAACAAATAGAAAGGTTATTTGCTCCTCCGCTCGTGACGATATTGATGAACGTGCTCGGTGTATCCATTGTTTCATTGCACAACCCGATAATATTCATATACCGATACACTGCTACAACAACCATCGTTGAAGATGCACCTACACGATTGACTCCAACACAACAGATTGAACACACCGCTCCAACAATGATGAACCGATCGATGATATTACAATGAAGTACCCCACCGCAAATTTTGATCCAAATGTTCTTCAACCCGTTTGCTAATGAGATCGCTGCACGGATGTCGCGGAATCTTCAACAAACCATTTGAATCTCGAATCGCACAACGTATACCAACATCAACCTCTACACACCGATGGACAAATGACCATCCTCGGCTAACATTATTGGCAACCCGAATCAACCGGTCGTTACGAGACAACGTCTTCACACAGACGGCGAACATTGCATTTATGCACTCACCGCCGCCAATATGAGCCTAAAACATTAAAGACGCAATGACAAAAGATAACTGGATTGAATCCATGCGAAAGAACTCAACCAATTCAAACGTCTTAAAGTATGGGGCGGTTGAAAGACCAACAGGGTCTACGTCATTGGTCTAAAATGGATATGGAAAAACAAATTGATCTGTCAAGGAACGTCATCGAAACAAGTCACGTCTAGTTGCTAAGGGTTATCGTCGAAGAGGGAATAGACTTTGAAGAATCTTTGCTCCGGTTGCTCGTCTTGAGGTCGTTCGGATATTTCTCGTTCTCACTCATATGAATATGACGGTCTATCAAATGGATGTCAAAACGGCGTTTCTCAATGGACAACTTAAAAAAGCAGTTTATGTCACCAACCGATGGATCGTTGATCCGAGTGCCCGAACCATGTCTACAAACCGAACAAAGCTCTTTATGGTCTCAAACAAGCCCCGGGCATGGTACGATAAGCTATCATCTTTCCTCATTGCCAATAATTTCACAAAAGGCTCGGTTGACCCAACTCTTTTATACAATATCACGGGCACATATCTTAATTGTTCAAATTTACGTGGATGACATCATTTTGGGTCTACACATAAAAAGTTTTCAATCGCTTTTGCAAAAATAATGAAGAAAAATTTTGAAATGTCCATGATGGGTGAACTCACGTTCTTTCTAGGACCGCAAGTTCATCAATCACCTCGTGGTATTTTCTTGAGTCACCCAAATATGCCCTTGAATTGTTAAACAAATTTGGAATGAAAACTGCGTGATACTTATGCCACACCAATGACTCATACCAAGAAGCTAGACGCCGATTTACATGGGAAATTAGTTGACCCTACCAAACACCGAAGTATTATTGGGTCCCTCATGTATCTAACAGACTAGCAAGACACGATATTGTCTTTGTCGTTTATCTATGCTCCGTTATCGATCGCGACCAATCGAAACCCACCTCTCTCGAGGCTAAAAGAATCCTCCGATACATCAAGGAACCATTAACTTGGGGATCCGTATCCGAAGGATTCGGTTTTGAACTAATCGCTTTTGAGACGATCACGCGGGATGCTTAGACTCGAGGAAAAGTACTTCAGAGCTCTACAATTTCTCGGTGATAAACGGTGTCTTGGCAATCAAAGAAGCGTGATTGTACATCGTTGTCATCAACCAAGCGAATATGTATCCATGTCCGCGTGTTGTGCTCAAGTCATCCGGATGAGAACACAACTCAAAGACTATGGTTACGTATTCGATGAATCCCAATGTATTGCGACAATCGGAGTGCCATTGCGATCTCGCAACTCGATTCAAAGACTCGAAATCAAAGCACATCGATCTTCGCTATCATTTCATCAAGGACCACGTGGAGCAGTCTTGTTGAATTATACTTTGTGGGTGAATACTAATTGGCGTATCTTCTCACCAAAGCCTTGCCTCCCGCTTCGGTTTAATGAGTTGGTCCACGGATTGGTATGAGGTGTTTGACTCAAGAGGAATTGGATGACCTCTTAAAAGACCTTAAAAACATGTCAAACACCAAAACATCCTTTGTAAATATATTTTTCAACAAAAAAAAAAAAAACAAAACAAAAAACAAAAATATAAAATCTGATAAAATCAAAAATATTCTTCTAATCTACTTTTCGTTCAACATTGCAAGTACATTTCTTCCATCAACACCCTAATCTTTCTAAATTCGGTATTTTCCGATCAAGTGTTGAGGGAGAAATCAAAACTTTAACTGCTTCAAAACATCTGTACTTGCATGTTGTCACACCTTGGTTGTTTCTTTTAACAAATGGTGGTGAATTTTACGGTACAATGACACTCCTCGGACTTAAATTAATAACCTTTCATTATTTTCTCAAGTCGGGGGAGTGTCGTCATGTTTCTTTCCTAAAAACTTTGTTTGGTAACCAAAATGGAAGTTAAAAGGCTTTGTTTGAAAAAGGAAAAGTGGAGGGACCAAAACTATCAAAACCTTAAAGTTATTTTAATAAAACCCCACCTAACTTTCACTTCTCATTTATTACTCAAAACCTAACACCATCCTACGCATAGAATTCACTCAAGTAATCCGTGTTTCGGATCATCATTTTGTAAGTGATTTCGTGTTTACAACATGTTTTTAAGCAATGGTTTTGAATGTTTCAAAAATCCAACAGTTAAAACTTTGTATAATCTCGTTTTGTGGTCACGACATGTGTATGAACACATGATCAAGATTGGTGTTTATGGTTAAAAGAATAGTGTCAAAACGTTTCTAACACATCAATGATATGCTTTTAATCATCTAAACTACGCCCGAATCACGAATTAAATGATTTACTAAATTAGGGTTTATGTGTCGATTTGGGTTTTTCCAAATGTGAAGTGTTTTGGTATAAAAGATTGTTGGGTTATAGTCTTAAGTGGTTGAATTAATGATTTCCATGGTTATTAACCACCCAGAAACACGAATTGGTTAACATTTTGGATTTAGGGTTTAAAGTTCATAATATTTGGTAACCATTGATTCACAACGAGTTAAGTGTTATAACTTGGTATAAAGACTCCCTCAACACTCTTAAACTACCGAAAAAGCTTTGTGCATATTCCATGGCTAGATTTCATACGTAGATTTAGGGTTTAGACTACGCGTAAGTTTTTACGCAGAATCGTTAAAAGCGTGCAATTGTGTTTTGCTCTGTTATAAAATGAATTTTGTGTTAATATTGATGATTTGATGAATTTATTTCGTGCTTGCTACACTTAAAATTCAGAATCAAGGTTGTTGTAACTCTACGCATAAGGATCACCTTACGCGTAGCATGTTATCGAAGATTAGTCTTACGCCGTAGCTTCACGCATAAGGTTCTACATATGGGACTACGATATCACGTGAAGGATATGCGTAAGCAATGACCCTCACGCATAAGGTCAACTCTTACGGTAGCCTTACAGCGTAAGGTTAATATATGCCCACGGCGTAACCTCTACGCATAAGGTCCAATTTTTCTTACAAGTAATATTTCTTCGCGTGAGATAGGATCCCTGGCGTAAGTTTACGCCACGCATATATCATTTCGTCTATGCATAACTTTACCAATCCTACGCATAAGCTGGATCATACCTTCGTTATGAATTGTTACGTGTACAAACTTGTAAATAAACTAATCATACCGTCACGAATCCAATAATGTCACTAATAAACTTAAATCGTTTGATATGTTGTGAATAATAAGTGATAAAATAAACTTTAAAACTTAAAGTTAACTAACTCACGAAACATTTCACGGCGTCATTAGACTATTGGACATATAAGTGACTTAGGACTCGTAACAATCATTGACACTGTACATTCAATAACTAGACAATAAGACCTTACGTTGACTAACATTATGTCTTTCGATATGTTGGTTCTTTTGGCTAATGTTATTTCGAGATCACGACATGGTCGAACAAATGAATGTGGATGCATCGAAGTTCTCTCCTTGCGATATCTATCCTTATGGCTATCCAATGAAGATAGGAAAGAATAATCTCCGTGTTGACTTTGACACCCTCACTTGCTCGAGTCTTCGTGTCTAATTGCTATTGATATTCGAGGACTCATCCGTATTAGAATACGCTCACTCGCTCTGCAACTGTTCACGAGATCTATATCCAGCAGTTACGGAACACTATGGAAAGGGTCAAGGACGGATCTTTGTGTGGTGACTCGAATCACAAACAAGTCACCATTACACTGCAGACTTAAGGGCTGTTCTCCCAATTCTCAAGTCGAACCAACCAAACTATATGCCACACCGTGAAGAGCTCACTCTCCGATTCTTAATCGATATCGGTTATGACGAGGCTACGGGAGTAATCACCAAGCATTCTCACGTAGAGCTTAAGAGTATTCCTCAACCATGGAGAACTCTTTACATGATCATCACCAAGTCTGTTTACGGTCGTGGCGGTGGCTATGAGCATCCTAAGCTCATGGAACCGCAAATATTTTGGGCATTGGTCAACATGAAACACATCGCTATCGAAGCTACGATTTGGGATGACATGATGTCATTTCTCAACAAGCTTGGCTCAAAGATTCCTACATCGATATACTAAGCTGTTGATCCGAAAGCACTTGGACTTCATCACGATATTCCCAAGAGGCTCAATGACCCCGACAATCACGATATGTTGGCGAGCCTATTCTATCTGTCGAATCAAGGAATCGTCTACAAAGAAACAAGGTGTTGTGTTGCGATTTCCTTCTAAATGAAGATGTCGAAAGCTCGAAAGCATACAAAAGGTATCCGGGCGGTTAGACAAGGAAAAGTTGGTCATCTCGACGAAAATCTTCCGGAACACCGTAAGGAGAACCGAAGAGGAAGTGCAAGCGCAACAAATGCGTGAGTCAAAGGAAGTTTCCTAAAGGAATCCTCCTTCTAAAAGGATTGTTCCCGAAGGAAGCCGAACCTATTCCCACACTTGAACCGCAAAGAAAGCTTGTGGGCGAGAGCTCAAGATCTTGTCTGAGATGAAGAGGTTCATTACTCGCATCTAAACATCGAAGCAATCGGTGAATCTTTGTCTATCAACCCCACCTAAACGGACTCCTTCTCAACGAAGATCTCCTCCTCGCTCTTCAACTGATAAACCTCAAGGCGATTCCGAGTTACCACCCGGACTCAAAAACCGGTGATCACTTTGAATATACGGGTGGTGGCGATGAAGAGGTCCTTGAGCCCAACAACAACCCACCTCTCCCAAACAAGGACAAAACCAAGCATTATCATCTAAGCCTTGAAAAAGAAGAAGAAGACGCTTCATACCGGCGTCATATCATGGCTAGATGACGATAAAAGCTGAAGAATTTGAATGGTTTGCTACACTTGTTAACAACACTCCCTACCAAGAAGGTCAAGAATTGGTAGCGGTAGTACCTTGGAAAAATGCAAAGATTTTGCAAGAAAGGTTCCATGTGAAGAAGATGACGAAATCAATTGAAGCGCATCAAGAATGAAGCATTCCTACTTTTGAAAGACAAATCGGAAAGTGCAATCGAGGTTGAATATCACCTTGAAAACATTGCTCGAGCCATGTCTAATAACATGGATTGGCTCGACCCGAAGCAAACATAGACTTCACCAAACGAGACAATCCTCCATATTACAATCGATCGGTCTCAACCTCTACCTACCATTGGGACTGATCGACTAAGATTCCTTTCGGACATTTCTTCAACAAAGACTTAGATTTTCTTCAACACGGTGGCGATGGTTCAAGGAAATCGCTACATCTCGACACTTCCATTCCCTGCCGCCATATACTCGATTGTATAGCCATCGAGGGGCGTGCTACCCACATGTTCTCCGACAAAGTGGTAGTGAATGACCAAGATGCAATGTATGGGATTCACCATTGGTGGGAACGAAGAATCTACTACTGTTGCTTGGTCCGAAGTCTCAACATGCGGTGTTCGGTACTAAAAGTATCGTGGCCATCCAACATGTTGGTCTATCGTCTAAATGGGACTACACTTTTCTCAAAAGATTGTGGTCAAAAGACAAGACGAAAGGGACTATGCATTCTCGAAGTCGACTTTGAGAATTTGAACATCAACGATATTGAAGACATGTACGTGGCCAAAGTTCAAGGTCGCATGAGACAATTTCCAAGCTGAAGTACAACGTGAATTCATCAAGTCACCGCTCATCTTCATCGACGCATAGTCATCAAAGAACGTGTTGAAGATCTTGACTGCCGTTGAATCATATCGAAGCGTGTCAACTTCACTCCACCACGACTGATCTTCCGATATCAACGGCTATCACAATTAACGCTCATCGACAAACCGTTTGGTGTCGTTTATCGCGATGAACTTCATCGCAATTGCTTGATGGCGTGTAATGAGCTTCACAAATTTGGAGATCATACTACGAAGATGGTTAGGGACGGATTAGCTTATCGATTGAAGGATATACGTGAAAACATTAGGAACCTAAGCGATGGAATTCTCGGATCGGAGGAATGTGAGAAGAATCATCACCATGATTGATGAGCGGTTGTTCGAAGGATCGATTCGAACGTTGGAAAGTTTTGTTGGTGGTGACCCGGGATCAACATCACGGCTATCAACGCCCGCTCGTACTCACGGGAACATCACCGCACTTCCGGTACTCCTTGATTTGGTTCTTTCATTAAAAATTTTGGATGTATGATGAAATATGTCAATGGCTTGTGTACACATAACGATTGTACAACCGTAATTGTCAAGAAAGGACCTTGTGGTGCGCCTCGGTGCCACAATCCTTATAAAAGGAGCAAAAGCTTCTTATTTTGAGTAAAACCTATCAAACCTTTCATTCTTCAAGGTTTTGCTCAAAACACAAGTACTTCCCCATATGATTTTTCAAAACCTCAACCGTTTATATCACTAGTTGAGGGGAGTATTTAAATTAAAACTTTGTTCACAAATTGTTCATAGTGGTCATCTTCCCCAACACTCGAAATGGTCATATTTATTGTCAACCGTTCAAAATAACATTTATTATGCCATTTTTGAGGGGAGAAAATCGTGTGATAAGAAATATGTTGTGCAAAATGCAAATGAATCATGTACCTCGGACTTAACCAACGAATTGACGATACTAAACTATTTGTAACTCGAAAAGACTTGTCACAGACGGGTAATAATTTCAAGCTAGTTCGCTAGTAATGTAAACGTGTCTCGCAAAGGACTTGTCCAAGTAGAAAGTACCATTCGAGATACTCTTGGTAGACATGAACTCGACGGTATGACAACCTTTCGAGGTTTGTCTACACCTTCAAGGTAGTTATTAGAGCTAGTTGTCACCTAAAAGTCGACAATGTAACTCTTTAACTATGCAACGTAACCGTGTCTCGCGGGGATTGTCTATCTTCGTGGATCAATTCAAAAGTGTGCGCTCTTTCCTCACTATGCATTTAAACCATTAATACTCTGAAGCACATGTGGAGGAGTATTTATGCAAAACCTTATCTCTCGATGGTTCAAACATGTTTTCATTTACAAACCATTTGAGAGATTTTCACAAACTGTGGTTTTAATGGCAACATAGGTTAGTCATGGGTTATAAGGTGACTAAGGTTAGGAATAACTGTCTATGATCCGCCAGAGTCGGAGGGATCTACCCAAGGACACTACCATTAGTTAGTGTTAGAAGTCCTTAGGAATGATTGTAAAAGGAGAAAATGAGAATCGGAGAAAGAAGGTTGAAGAATCAAAAGAAATGTAAAGTAAAGGGTGAAAAGAAATGACCTCCAGTTATTCAACTTAGGGCGGACACGTGTTCAATTCATATGCTCTGGCTATCACTTAGTGACACGGTATTGAAGATTAAAAGTCATCATGGACCCGGTGGCGCACGCACTAAACCTTCTTAGCCACTCAAGTTTCTCTCAGCGGAAGCTTGTTTCATTCTCACAGGAACCTACGTAAACTATTGGCTTTCTCTTAGAGATCGTTGGTATTGAAGAAGGAGACCCTCTCCTAGTCTCCGCTCAAGAAAACCAAAATGCACTATTGAGTCTAGAGCCACGAGATTCATCAAAAGATCTCTTAGGAACACTTGACATTTAATCACTTGATGATCAACAAATAAGATTATCGATGGTTCATATCGAGTCCTTCACGGATCTTAGCAATGTCGAGAACATTTATGAGAGGTTCACATCCGTGATCCTTAGTGATTGAATGGAAACTCCTGCCAGGTCAACATCAAGCAACCGACAGCAGTCACTTCGGTAACTCCCGTGGATTACGCGGAGTGTGTCTCAAACGGTCTCTGATCGTGAGGTGATGCTACGGTGTACCTCTCGACTCATCTCGAATCAGATGTACCGGTACATCGCGTTATCTCACTTGTGGGACTCCGGTTCCAGAACGGCCTTTGTAAGAATTAGAGTTGTGTTTTCACACTATGTTGTTAACACTCTCGAAGTTCAAACTTGTAAGTCGGAATCCGCTTATTACTAACCGTTTGACATGTTTTCTTCTTATGGAAGCTCCGGAGCGGAATGATCGTCTTGATTCTTCTCATGCTCACGCCAACATCATCACTAATGGAAGTTCTATTCTAAAGCAACACAACCGTCGAGAATGATTCTTCGTCAAACCAAAGAATCTACAAAGTTAAAACTTAAAGAACTTCATCAAGATTGAATTCCAACGTCAAAGAGCGTGTGAGCATGTTGAAGAATGACGTGAGACACCTTGGAGCAAACAAGCGATCTGAGGCGGACTTGATGCGCACAACAACATACTATCACTTTCACCACAAAGAACAATGATCAAAGAACAAAGTTTAAGATGACGTCGAAGCATAATTGTTCAAAGATAAATATCTCTCTACCTGGGAGATTGTTCGAATCAAGGCAATTGCTCTCACAAGTAAGAAGAATGTCGAAGGCGTCAAAGCTACTATTACATCAACGCCTTCACCGTTTACATTCATATATACTTGAGGGAGATTGTTGGAATCACTCCTAAACAAGATTTCAAGTATTTATATTTCATATGTAATAGGTAGCTTTATTATGGCCTTTATGTTTGTTTAAGGTCTAGCTTATGTAGAAGGCCCATAAGCTTAGGCCCAAGCCCATATAAGAAAGGATGGAAACTAGGAGTGTTGCCCTAGCTTCCCTCCTATAAATACTCTTGTAAACCCTCATTTGAGGGTTGGTTGTTCAAGTTATTTCCTTTCACATATGCCTTACGCATAACCGCCTCTTATTATCGTATATGTGTGTTTGGTTCTTGTTCAATCGCCTCATCTCCTTTCTATATTACTTGTGTTTGTAAAACTAGTGACCTAACAATTGCAAAAGTTTTATTTGAAAAAAAATTAACAGGACCCTTGACAACTGTGTCTTTTAACATTAACCTTTATAGTACGCTTATTTGTTGTGGTTTTATTATCCTACGCCATAATAGAACACTCCTTTATTTGAGTCATAAAACATCGCTTTTTAGAACGCTTATTTACAAAAGTTTTATTTAAACATTAGTTAGTATGACACTTGATACTTGGGTATCAAAACTTGATACACCATAATAGGACACTTGTTATCTGTCTTTGTATTGTTATATGTCTCAATCTTTTGGAAGTTATGTATGGGTTATCTGTCTTTGTATTGTCCTTATCTATCAATGATAATGGTTAATTTGGTGCGTTATTGTCGTACTATACTAAGCCGTAATTGCACTCACAAAATAAACTAGGCTTGATTAAAAACAAAATGATGAGTGCGGGGCATCTCGGTCCTAATGGGTGATTAGCGGACCAAATTAAAGTAACAAGATAAGATCTAGAATCCCAATTAAGCTCGAAATTTCTAGTCGTAGTACAAGCTACTAAAGGAAACAAAAAATGTAAGAGAAACAACAAAGTGAATAAGCGAAATTAAGCTCTTAATATGGGCATTTGAGCCAAACAAGTGATAAGCCATATTGACCCGTTTGACCCATTTGAGCCAAACACCCTTAAGGTGGTTGTTTTGAGATCTCAAAGTGAAAATATAAATAACAAGAAGCTAAAAGTTAAAATTACCTAAATTTAAATAAGAAATGTATAAGAAAGAGTTATACAAACAAGAATGAGGATTGTCATTGATTCTTAACAACTAATTTTACATAAAAGCAGAGACTATTATTATTTAGCTAATTGAAATCATTAAGCTTCTTCAACTGGATCTTCTTCATCGGCAATAACTAAGTCATTGTTGTCCACAACGGTTCCATCGAAACCACCTCTAACCAATTCAATATCCATTGTTTCGTCATGTTGAGGACACATAAATGAGTCACCCCGCAAATGTGTTTCCACGTCATCAAGACTTGTTTGTTCATCCATGTCATAAACATGTCCGGGCGTTGTCTTGATCACAACTTGCCATCCTTTGTCAACACTATCTCGCAATGTAAAATACTTGATGTGCTTGAGAAGCTAGTATAAAAGGCTCGTTATGAGCCTTCAATTCAAAATTCAATAGAGTAAACCCGTTGTCATCTTCTTTTTCCTTGAACCATTCGAAATCCAATCACAATCGAACAAAACTACTTTCTTGTCAATACCATACTCCAACTCAATTATATCATTCAAAACCACGTAGTAAGTTACATCTCCGCGATAGGATTGTTATCTCAGAGCACTCGAGTAACTATTTGTCATGGCCTCAAGATTAACCCCACTATTCGTGTTTTCCTATTATGTTCTACATCTTTTGTGTGAAATCGGAAACCATTTATGATAAATCCCTTATATATTTTTCACATACTCGGATGGACCACTTGCCAAGCACCTTAGACTTTCGTGATTACGTGATCCCTCAGCATGTAGCTCCTCAACCCGAAATAAGGCAAGATGTGTTAATTGTTTTGTTATTAGTAGGTCAAAATGCTATGTCATTATAATTATTTTTCAAAAGTAATAAACACCGTATATGCCTTACATGATCTTGAAACCACGACTCAAAAGTCTCACTATGTAAACGTTGAATGTCACGCTTACGTTTTCTCCGATTTTGATGATGAACCAACGCCGGATGTTCACCGCGGTGTTAACAGATGATAATGATGATAACAACGACAACTATTAATCATATAATATAATTTATGAAACTCACAACTAATATAATTACTTATGTTTGAAATTCATCAACTTCACTACAATTGAACAACACATATGAATGTGCTTTAGCCAAAATGTCAAGTTCCATCATTTCTACCTTTGTAGCACCAATCGATCGACCCGCCATAGAAAAGATAGGTAAAACATCCTCATAACCATCATCATCATTATTTCGACTTGTCTTATTATGTACGGTCTCAACATCATGGATAAGTACAATGAACAAAACGGCACACACTCTTGACTAGATATCCTTCGCAATGGAACCCTCCGGTTATTCTGTTTTGCACGTAAGATTTTAATGTAGCTAAATACCGAGATATCAAAACCAATAATTTTAGATTCAATAATATTTGTTAATAAAGGTATTTACTATAATAGTAATGTGCACCTCTCGATTGGATACATCCAACGGTAATGAACTGCCCCTCCTAATCGGCCTCAAGCAAGATGAACCATGACATCAAAGAATGATGGCGGAAAAATCCTTTCTAAATCACAAAGTATTTTTCCAATCTCGGTTTCCATTTGAACCAAATCATTAGGATTAAGAACCTTTGCGCATAATTGTTTATAGTAACGACATAGCTTCATCACGATAGCGCACGTGCTTAGGCAACACATTTCGCAAGGCAATGGGAAGCAAGCTGCTGCATCAAAATATGGCAATCATGACTTTTAAGTCCAAATAGTTTTGGAGGTTTTAACTCTACGCATCTTGATATATTAGTCGCATAACCATCGGAACTTTCACCTTCTTAAGCACGACAAAAATATCTTTCTTTTTATCCATTGAGAAACAAGCGGTGGCAAATAAACTTTGTTGATATCTTGAACTATAGGATGAAGTTCGGTCTAATGCCCATTTCTTGTAAATCTAGGCGTGCTTTATATGATCCTTCGTATTCCCATCTAGATTCATTAGCGTTCCAAGGACACCATCACAAACATTTTTCTCAATATGCATTACATCTAGATTATGGCGTAGCAAGTTATCTTTCGAAGACGGTAACTAAAAAATACTTTTCTTCTTCCAATTAAAAGGTAAATTTGGGTTGCTCTTCACAAGTTTTCCAAATTTAACTTCAAAACCATCTAACTCATCAAGTACTTCTTGTCCTCTTAAGCCACGGGGTTGCTGTCTAGTTCTTCCGTGCCATCAAAGAGTTTATATCTCTTCTAAAAGCATGATCAAGAGGCAAATATCGACGATGTCCCATAAAACATTGTTTTTGCCATGACTCAAGCGTGTTGATTTTGTATGTTTATGGCGGTTAGGACATGCAAGTTTACCTTTGGTGCTCCATCCGGATAAATTTGCATAAGCGTGAAAGTCACCGATCGTCCATAACAAACAAGCACGCATCCGAAAGTTACTTTTGTTGATGCATCATAAGTGTCTACTCCTTTACGATCCCACAACTCCTTTAGCTCAAGAACTAACGGTTCCATATAGACATCTATATTATTCCCGTGAGCGGATGGGCCGGTATAAGTAACGTTAGAAATAAATAAGGTTTCGCATGCACATCCAAGGAGGTAGATTATATGGCTTCAAAACAACAGGCCATGTACTATGAGAAACACTCATTGTTCCAAAAGGGTTAAACCCATCACTCGCTAAACCAAGCCCGACATTACGAGATTCTTTGCCAAACTTATCATACTTAAAATCAAATGCTTTCCATGTCGGGAATCTGCAGGATGTCTCAGTAACCATCTTTCGTGCGACTCTTCATGCCATCTCATGGAGGCGGCTATTTTAGATGACATAAATAACATTTGCAATCGTGGTAAGAACGTAAAATGACGCAACACCTTTGCTCCAATCTTCTTACGTGTATCATTGTGGTTGACTCATCCGCACAATCATCTTCACTTGCTTTATACCTTGACATATGGCATATATCACATTCTGTTTTATTAATGTTTTCTTTCCGATCGACATACAATCATTAGGACATGCATCAATTTTATCATAACTAAGTCCCAACTCTCGAATTATCTTCCTTAGTTCATACAATGACTTTGGCATAGAAGCATCGGGAAGGCTTCCTCATTGTATCTAGCATCTTCTTTGAAACCATTATCACTACATTTCCCAACACACTTACCATGAAATAGTCTAATGATAAAATAAAGAACGATAACTTACACCCGTGATATAGTGGTTTCTTTTCTCTCCCAACATTTTATAAAATTTTTCGCCTTTAGGTTTGGCATACTCATACTTTCGGTTTGTGTTCCCATGTCATCGGTTAGTGTGTCATCACCAAACCGATGGAAGGCATCATTCAAAGAACCCTTGCATGTCATCTTGATCCAACATTGGAGCATCACTTGATTTGGAACCGAAAGGTGGAATTGTATAACCTTTCATAAACCCGACACATAACGGATGTGTTGTAGCCTCGTCCGATCTACCCATATCGATTACCACAATCAATACATGGACATGAAATCATCCATTTTACCCTCATTATAGAATATATGATCAAGAAAGTCGTCAAGACCTTTTTATATTCAATGGTAAATCTAGGTAAAGACATCCAACTCGTATCCATCTTAAACCTAATTCAATTAACCACGAAAACCACATATAATTTCAACAAAAGAAAGGGAGCCTAATTCAATTAACCACATATGTTGTTTCATAAAAATTTAGCAAAACGATTAGGGTTTCATTTATGAGGTATTACCGGTCTTGATGATGGTGGTGATTCACATTGGCAATTTTGGATGGTGGAATGATGTGGATTTGGATCTTAAAATTAGAAATACTTTTACAATTTATTTTAAGCTATTTCTTAATTAATTGCCTAATTATTACTTCAAAGCTAGATAAACTAATTTATATCTAAAAATAAGAAATATAAAGTCAAAATTGCAAAAGTAATTTTTACATAAGCTTGCAAAAGTAATTATTACTTCAAAGCTAGATAAACTAATTTATACAAAATTTTGCTAAAAGGTGAAAACTTATAAAAGGTAAAAAAAATTATAAAATTGCAAAAGTAATTTTTACATAAGCTTGAACAAGATTTTTGCTAAAAATTTTGTATTCTTATTAAAACTGAAAAGAAAATTACAGGGCTTGGAATAAAAACTGAGACTTATATTAACTTTAAGAAAAACAGATTACAATGTTAAATTTAGAAAACTAACTAAGAACTACTTGCCATGAAGGCTTATAAGAGTTGCTATTTATACTAGAAAGACAACAAATTGGCTTCTCTTCAATTGTGCTTCTTACGTGAGGTATAGCAGTCCCAAATCAACTTGTGTGCTTCTTTAAACAAATCCTGACCATTTAATTGCTCTATCATCATCTCACCCTTAAATTGCATTTTGGCGCTAAAGGTGAGGATTGCCGGTGTGGAATTGGCAATCTGTGTCTTGTGTGCTTAGTAAAGAGTGAGGTCCGGGGTTCAATCGACCTCGACTTTTTGTAATTTTGTTTTTATTTTCTTTTGCAAACTTAATAAGCTAATAAAATAAGAAACTTTTATAAAAGAAACTTTTTGAAAACTAAGAATAAGCAAGTTATAATTTGAATTTAAAAGCGATTATGAATAAAAACTAAGAAGGAAATTTTGAAACCGAAAAAGCTATAATAATGTTAATAAGCTACATATGGATGAAATAAGCTAAAGGGAGCTAAGGAAACCTAAATAAGCGATCTAATCTAGTAAGCAAACCTAAAATAAGCTAATAAGCAAAATTTAAAAGCCAAAAACACACAAGGGTCAGCTGATGCAACAATGACCACGAACCTAATAACTCGGTGTTGAGTATAAATATATTTGGTCGGGTTTGGGTGACCCATCTAACCGCTTATTAATCGAGGTAGGTTCGGGTTGTGAATAAATTAATTGGGTCGACCGACAACCCGTTTAAGCTTTTTTCTTAATGTGGCAACTTTTGTATCAAAAAGGGTTGATCGTGTCAACCCAAAACCCGCTTAACCTTTTCAACCCGTGTTATGAGCTCAAGTATATGTTTGGCCACTATGTTATCTCGAGGGAGTATGGATGCATCCTATATCTCATTATCTCTGATTAGTGGATTATCCGTTATATGATATGATATGTTATGTTTCGGGCTCGTGTTGGATTACTGTCCTATCTCTGACTTCATGCGAAGCAATACATTCAATCATAATAGTCGGCACTTTATGATCACCTCGCGTATATTGGCCTCTTTTGCCTAGGACAATTCCTCCGTTCAATATGTGTAGAATATAGGCTACAAAGCATCCCGGGAATGTCACGTCATGGGAAGTCGACTTACGTAAAAACTCTTGACGATATAAATGAACGACCGCATCAGTTGAGAGTTATTCATATTAGCTTTTTCAAAGTTATTATTTCATAAACTTTACGTTTTTACCAAATCGATCCCGAATCCAAAGCAACACCCACCAACCAAACGGGCCCTTATTTGATAACCCGAGCAACGACCGGGTAATTATACATCAAATTATACCCTATCACCGATTCATCCCGCCCAGACCGATTACAAGCTACAAGGTGGTCGACCGCCCGACTACTTATTCGCGATTTTGCAACATTGGATATGAACCTTTGATATGACACTGATTATGATATGATATCGACTCCTGTTTCAAACCCGAGCCATTTCATTATTCATAGGGTTCCATGCATGTCCGTCTCATTGATGCACCAATGGCATATATGACTCTAGTGTGGTTTCTTGTCCTACATCTCACTTTATCTTTCGGGTCAACTAGATGCGGATACGCTTTAACAAACGTAGAGCACGTGGGATAAATCCGTCTGTAAGAAAATAGCAACATTTTAAATAACGCATGCGTAAAACAAATGAACTATCTGGAGCCGCTCCATTTGAGGCGAAGATACAACAGATGATTACTACATCACATTGATATTGTTGTTTGACCCGTGAAGTCGGAAAACGAATGCCAAATCTACTTCATTTTAGTTTCACATACAATAAAATACTTATATATTATATATATACAATAATATAATACATTTCATATACTATATACTACTATTAGTTAATTTAATTATAAATCTAATTATAATCTAAAATTAGGGAAAACTTACACACCACGCTCACATAAATCCGCTTAAAATTTTGGGAAAAATTCATATTCATAAATAACTTTTTACTGCGAAAATCAAGCATATCTTTTCGAAATCAAGTATTTGATTCGATTTTATTAATGGAAATCGTTTTTCACGACGGTTAAAATCTCAATTTTGGTTTAGGGTTGTATGTGGGCAAGAAAACAAGGATTGTGGTTTTCACTTTTGAATGAAGATCGACTCAACAGTAATGCAAACCTCTTGTTGTTATTATTATTGTTGTTATTATTATTATTATTATTATTATTATTATTATTATTATTATTATTATTATTATTATTATTATTATTATTATTATTATTATTATTATTATTATTATTATTATTATTATTATTATTATTATTATTATTATTATTATCATTATTATTATTATTATTGGTATTATCATTGTTATACATTGTTATTGTTATACATTGTTAGTGTGGGAAATGGTGGGTTCGGGTATGTGTTTGGTTGACCTCTTGTGATGAGTCTCATATGTGATCATAAGTCTTTGCTTATTTGTGATGTGGTACAAGTTGTATTTAAGTTGCTCTGTTTAATTTAAATCAATGTTGGTATACCGTGTAAAGTTGGGTCAAAGGATTTGGGTAGTGATAGTGATAGTGATTTGATATCGGTTTCTAGCTAATGTATTTCATTCGTGACATGTATCTGAAGGATTTGCGTCTATTTTTGTTTGTAGATAATGTATTTCATTCGTAACATGTAACAGAGATAGTGATTTGATTTCAGTTTTGTTGTTCTCAAATGACTATTGTTCTTTGCAATCTCATAATAATTTTATTTGTTTTGTGCACCGCTTATGGAAAATAACAGGATGCAACGCCAAATCACCACGAGAAATACGAATGATTATGAAATGTCCGAAGGACAAGGATTCAAGAAAACCAACAGAGATTACAAGCTTTGGGGTGAAAAATCTTGCTAAGTCTTTGACAAGTCTAGTAGAGAGTGACAAAACAAAGAAAAGAAAAAGAAACCAACGGATACCGTGAGAAAGATGCAGATTATATGTCCGTTCGACTTCCATCTTAATCTTGAGGAAGATAACCCGAAGAAGCGGCTACACAAACAAATAAAAAGGTACGAATAATAAATTTGGCTACTATATTTTCTTTATGTTTGTTTTCTAACAATTCTACTTGCATGAAATGAATCGAAAATACATTGCACCACAGGTCCATGACTAGATATAAAAATTAGCACAAAAACGAATGAGTGCTCGAATGTCTCCGGTGGGCTAACATCTTGTAATCCCAATCGCAAAAGGGACAACAGATTGATACGAGGGAGGCAATACGTAGTAGGCACAGAGTCCCACCAAGTCCAAACGAAATGATCAACCAAATTACATCAGAGGAGATTAACGCAATCGAGAGAAACTTAGTTGCAATTGACAACGATCATGACCACGGGAGCGTGACTTGAGATCGATGGTAACTATACATAAATTTCAAATACTATATATGATATTAAATTACTATTAAGTGTATATTCGATTAATGCTTTCGGTGCTTACTTGTTTTTTTTTTTGTTTTTTTTAATATAGATAACAATGAAGACCTTTATGATGTTGAAAATGATGATATCGAAGACATACCTATGAATGAAGATATTGAACAACAAGCTACTTGGAAGATGATGTAGATAAAGACATGGATGATTTGGAGAATGAGGATGATTTGGAGAATGTGAGCGATTTAACAAATGACGGCGATGATCTACTCGGAGAAGAGATTCAAGCTAAGCATTCGAAAATGAAGAAAACCATGTAGTTACACAAGCTCGAAATGAAACAGTTAACATGGTCTACTTGATTGCATCGTTTTAAAATCATATATCATATATTGTGTCATATAAGAAGAATATATAATAAAGTTAAATTAAAACAAGACAAAATACAACGCTAAGATATTGCCTCCATTTGAATTATTTAGTATTTTAAATGTATACGTATCTATTGTAAATCATGTTCACTTTTGTAGTTCGGATTGTAAGCAAAAGAAAGAGAGGACCAACGCGTATGGCAAAAGTTTGGGCCCAAGAAAAGGGATAGAATTCCTATTTTAGTTAATGAACACGGACAACCTATTAACGACAAAAATAGTCATCGACTCATTTCATGGGAACACTTTCAAGGAGTGGAAAGTATTGTCCGATTTATAAACCATGGAATAAAGTTGACGCCAAGAAAAAAAAAGCTTTGCTTGAACTCTTAAAGGTACACAATGTTAAATTTGTATGTTAATGAATAAAGTATTTGTTTTCTAATGTGAGCTATTACATTTTTAGGTAATTTGATATTCCTAAGTCGGAGAAAATGGATATTGCAATCATTGGGCGGAAGGTGAAGAACCGGAGGCAAGAGTTAAGGAACACTACCATGATCCGTCTTTGTCGGTTAAGCAACAAATAAGATCTAGGCCAAAGCAAGTGCAAAAAAAACAATGGAAGAAGCTTGTGAAGTATTGGAATAAAGAAAACACTAAGGTGTGAAATACTCTTCCACTTTAAATAACATTACTTAATTTCCCATTATGATATTTTACTTTCTGCCGCAGAGTTTAAGTGAAAAAACAAGGCGAATCGGGCAAAAAGAAGATGATCCAAAGAACCGGTAAAAAGTTATGCTCGCAAAAGGGAAGAGTTAAAGGTAAGTGTATGGAGAAAGTGGGATTGTTAATGTATCCTGTGGATATCCACCGTTAATATTCATTTTCTTTTTATTCATACGAGACATATTTGGGACGAGATCCAACTCGATTGGATCTTTTAGTGCATGCTTCTCCAAAGATGGAAATACCAAAAATGATGACACTACAAAAGCGATTGTAAGTAATATGCTTTTGTGTTTGCAAAAGTGTATTAATAGCATAAGTTAAACACAATATGCTTTTTTTTAATACATGCTTTTACTATATGTTGTTCATGTTTATATAAAATGCGGGATGATATGAAATGACTTAGTGATAATCGCCCGAGGGTTCGATTGATAATCTGGACCGTATGATATTTTTTCTGATTATGGGTAAAGATCGAAATGGTGATGCAGGCATGTATGGTCTAGGTGTTCGTGCTTCGCTGTTTGGGGTGTAATACCAAGTCGTTTAGCATGTCATAGAAAACAACGAATTGAAGTCTAGATGTGGAGAACTTACTAGTGAAAATGAAAAGTTACGAGCCCAGTTATCGAGAGAAGAATGGGTTGACGGATAGTTCCATTGTTCCACCTCTTACATCACAAGATTCTCTGTTGTAACCAATGAACCTCCACGCTACGGGTATGTTTCTATTATAAATCGTTCCTTTCTAGTTGTTATAGCTTATTTTATCTTTGATAGCTAATGAACCTAGGCTACAAGCTTATGTATCGATATTATGATTTAGATTGCTCATTTGCCTTTTAAATTTGTTAACTCGCTTATTAAGGGTGTTTGGTTCTGTGTTGTTTCAAGCTGTGGTAGTTGCCTTTTCACTTGTTTATCTCGCACACTATGACCTCTAGGTGATATTAGAACTAGTAAAACTATAAAACCAATGTTTGAACTAGAAAGTCAAAATCAAATTACCTTCACTCTCACAGTTCCATTGTTGGGATATGTGAGGATCAAATCTCACCCACTTGGTCTAAATCTTGTTCATGTATCTTAAATTAGTGTTATCATAGCTTAAATAATCATAATTAGTGCATACGGATCAAACAAGTTTCATTAAAGTCAAAGTTTAAGTTCAAAATCAAAAAGTCAAAATGGTATGTTAGTGAAACTCGGATCTTGGGAGAATTTTGTGAATTTTGTGTTGAGATTCAAGTCTTGAGATTTTTACATGTTGAAATTCCCCATCTAAGCTTTTGAATCCCAGTTAGCTTATTTTTATGATTTTTTCTCCGGCTTAGGTGATAGTTCAAAATGGCTCATAGCTAACCATTGCCCCGCACTGGGCATCAACTCAAAACCCAACTTTCCATGTGCCTTAGCTTCTTCATTAGTGGGCCACACGGTGAGCTTATTGGTTTTGAAAGCCAATAAGCTCATCTATAAAGTTCAGGCTTATTTCAAACTTTTGAGCTTATTAGATAGGTCTCACAGATAGCTTTTGTTTGTCCATTCCACCCATACACCGAGTGATCGGTGTTGACCACCCAAGTTCAAGCCCTCATCAAGTGCTTATCTCGTGGGACCCAAACCTTTAGTCCTAGCTTTTAGAAACCTCAATAAGTCACCTTTTCATATCAAGTCTCACTTTGGATCCTGTCAACCCTAGTGGGACCCACAAGGTCGCAAGGTTGTTGGTTTTTAGCTGTTTGGCTGTGATATTGATCAAGTGATTATTTTGGTCTATAGCTTATTCCTTTAGCTTATCCGGTAGTTTTAGCTTAATCTAGTTACAACTCATGTAGTTCTGACTTATTTAGCTTATTGTAGCTTATTTGTAACTTATTTAGTATACACCACCTCCACACTGCAGATTACATCGATCAATTTTGACCTCCTTTGTATACCCCACCTCCATACCGCAGATTACATCTGCTTAACCTAATACATGTGTCTTGACTATAAATTGATAAATGTTTGTTGAAACGAAATCTAGGTCGGGATGAAGTTGTCCTTAAAAGCATTCTAAACTCAACCGAGAGGCGTAGCAAAAGGATGGGTGAGGAGCTTGAACCCAAATGATATAGTTGGTGGTACAGATTGGACGAGGATGGTGTGAGGTAAACGTTCAAGTACCAACAAAAGAGATGAAGTGTTGGTGAGACCCTATGGGTTATTAGGCCACAATTGAAGACTGTGTTGGTGCAACCATAGCATGGCCTTGTCCCTTTATCTCGGTATGTCTTTGTTAATCTTGTGATACCAATAATTTTACTAACATGGAGCTTAATGCTTATACATGGGTGTTTATTTGTAGGTGGTCCGTGAGGATTGAGAGAGATGATGCATGATGACCACGGACTAAGCTTCTTGTTGCGTTAATGTATTGTTTAATGTTAATGAGACTTTATGTTAGATTCATCTACCTTATTTATGTTTAGTGATTTTGTTATGACAATTGCTAATTTGAAATACAATTTCGTTTTATTCATTTAATATTTAGTTGATGTTTTATTCATATCGTAATAATAGAGTGTGCATGGTGAAAATAGCGTCCTATCATATGACTTGTCCGGACTTTGAAATTGTCCTATTAAACTTATTAACCGTCTAACAATTAACTTAACATTGTAAAAGTGTCCTAATATGTTGTTATTAGGACGTTATTTAGGTTGTTAATAGACATTTTATACGACCAAAATTTGGTTTCATAATCTTCTTTGAGATATTAGAACCCTTTTCTTGGTGCTAAAATAGCTATAATGTTATATGATAAGCGCCCTAACAATTATCTTTTAAGTACACTTGTATGTGTATCAAAAGATTAAAATTAGGTAACAACGTTTTACAACATTGTAAAAGTGTCCTAATATGTTGTTATTAGGACGTTATAAGGTTGTTCATAGACATATTATGCGACCATAAATTTGGTTTCATAATCGTATTTGGGATATTAAGACCCTTTTCTTGGTGTTAAAGTAACTATAACGGTATATGATAACCGTCCTAAGAATTAACATTAAAGGACACTTGTATGTGTATCAAAAGATTAAAAGTAGGTTACCACATGTTAGAACATTGGAAAAGTGTCCTAATATGTTTTTATTAGGACGTTATTTGTGTTGTTTATAGACCTAAAATGCGACCATAAAATTGGTATCATAATCTTATTTGAGTTATTATTACCCTTTTCTTGGTTGCTAAAATAGCTATGATGTTACATCATAAGCGCCCTAACAATACTTTTAAGGACGTTTTATGTGTCTCAAAAGATTAAAAGTAGGTAATCACATGTTAAAACATTGTAAAAGTGTCCTAATATGGTTTTATTAGGACGCTATTTGTGTTGTTCATAGACATATAATACGACCATAAAATTGGTTTCATAAGGGTTAGGACGCTTTGGACCTATTACAACCGCCTTACATGAAACGCTTTCATCCTTGGTCCTATTAAATGAAAGGTCCTAAAAAGTACCATTTTATGACGCTTATGGGGTCCTAAAAAGCCACTTTTCTTGTAGTGATTTCGTTTACGACTTCAAATTATGATGCTTAGTTGTGAGACACTTTGTATCGTTTTAACTTGTGTGGAAATGTTTAAAGTTTAAAAACAAATGGTTTCAAATGTTTAAGTTTTTGCGGCTTATGTGGATGTTTCATAAGTTAGTTTGATTATCGACGTACATAAAATGTAGTTGTGAAAATTCTTGTAAGTATTGACTCTTGAATAAGTTTGGGAATATATATAATATATTCACGTAAGAGTTAACGAGTGTCGGCTTAAGTATGACCGTAGTAGGAATAAATACTAGTCGTATTGTATTTATTAGATCGTTTGGTTTCAAGTATGAAAATATATATAACCTATATATTTGAGTGCCAATAATATATTTGGGTAAATACATTATTGGTAGCTTACGAGGATGTGGTCGTTAAAATAAAAGGCGTGTCAAACATATTTATTTAACGTAAAGTGGTAACATGTATGAGTTTAATTAACTTATAAAAGTTTAAATGAGAAAGTGTCAAACTTGTCTTAGTTGGGGACTTAAAGTTGTAAGAATTTATATAAGTTACAACATATAATGTATTTAAGAAAATGACAAATTGCTTGAAGTTGGGGGTCGAAAGTGTAAAATTTAGTATAAGTTATGAAACTTATAAAGTCTTTGCTAAAAGTGTAAAGTGGTTTTATTTTAAGGGACTGAAACTATCAAAAATCGAAAGTTTCAAAAGTAACTTAAAAAAAATATTGGCAGCGTCGCTGCTACGAGTCGAGACCTCTGCTATAAAACGCACGCCGAGCCACTAGGCTAATCGTGTTATAGTTTCCCACCCGCTAATATTTTATGCATTATGCATCTAGGCTCAGTTTTGGTTTGACTAGCTCAGTGTATGCTGTGTTCGAATGTATGCATCCCACATATTTTCATTTCGTGTTTTATGAAGAGCGGTAGGTTTAGGAGTATGAAACAAGTGAGCTTAAGGTCCCGGCTTATACATAAGCTCTCGACTAATCTTTTGGTATTTCGAGCTCAATATGGGCTCGGTATGGTTGTGGTTCGAAACAAACTCAAGAAAATTTTAAAGTTTCGAAAATTACTTAGTGTTGTGAAATAAGCTGAGAAAATATTTGAACGCTCGATAAGTACTTCGAATAAGATGTTGGGCTTAGAAGTTCATGAATGGGTTGCGTTAAATAAAGAAAATGAGCTCATTTCTAAGTGACTTGACAAAGACGATATTTAAGAAAATGCATGCAACGTTTAATATTTTACGTCCAATGTATACGTCTTGCTCCCCGTTCTATTTTACGTTAATGTACAATCCAAATGTTGAGTTTTATGCGTTGGGTGGTCATGCATGGTTCAAGATGAGTTTATCGTGGGTTTTTAACGTGTGTGTCGGTGAAATAAAATGATATGTGTTAAAGTTGCGAGAGAAATATATAACGAGACATGAATAAGGTAGTACGTATGAGAAGGACATAGGAAATACTTACTACACCACAAGTGGTGGGAAGAAACGAGTGAAGATGGGACGAGCGAGAACAAACGAAACGAAACTCTCCAATGCTCCCAAGTTCCTAACCCGTTTAGTATAAGATCATAATGAATTTGAGAACTTGAGGTATAAAACAACACCTCTTGCTTCTACCTTCTTTCTTTCTCGTATGGCAGGAACAAAGGAAAGAGTATTATTTGTGTTTTGAATGTGAAAGAGTGGGTACGTATGATATGGAAGGGAGTTTTAAATACAAGTTGGGTACTCAAGTTAGAGTATTATTAGATGGAATAAGATAGAAGTGTGTCAGGGAATCAATTACAAGTTGTGTCAAATGGGATATACATAGGATCGAATAGGAGAAATTGTTGGTTCGTGGAGTTTAAAACACGTGAACGGCTAAGAGTGTGTGAGTCTATGGGGCACACATGATAAACACGAGTACGTGTCAAACGATTTGAACTTGAATAATATTACCCGATATGCATGTATTTGACCCGATCACATTGTACGACCCATGGGCTGTTCTTGGCTTGTTGAATGGGTCGGTTATGGAGCTGCCTTGGGCCTAGAAAATCCATACAATCGGGCATGGGGAAGTTTGGGCTTGAAGCTTGTCGATCAAGCTTTAACCCAAGACAAAGGGTTGTTTGTTTCTGCTATAAAACCAAACGTACCCTACAACTCATTCTGATCCTAACATGCAACATATCAATATACCTAAACTATCACTAAATCCAATCCTACAGCTTCCTGTTCCTAGTCGACTTCCTTATCAAGTCGATTAGGGTTTATTGAGTTTGATCTAATCTTGCATCGTTCTGAGATCCAAGTGTGTTAGAGTTTGTTGATAGTTACTTTTCCCGATTCCTAGTCGAACAAGCAGCAGCAACAAGAAGTCCTTTTGTTTTCTCGGTCGTGATGCGTTTCTCAAACAGAACAAAAGATATCGGACACTTCTTTGTCCGATATTGGGTATTGAAGGGTAAACAATTTATTGGCTGTTTTGTTTCTCGGACGAATGCAAGCACGGACTTGGGGTTCTCTTGTTCGAGTTATTCAAGTGATTATCAAAGGGTTGATTGTGTAACACGTTCTTGACTAGCTTCATATCGAACGTGCTCGCTTTACGTGTTGTGTGTGATACTCGTAGAGGTATCTACTTTAAATACTTTGGGTTTCTTTTGGTTTCTTGTTCGCTCACTTGCGCTCAATTATTGCCAAGGTTAGTTTTCTAATTTACCTTTTATTCAATATTGTTTATTAAATACGTGTTAAACTAATTGCTTAACTAGATCCAATTTCACTGCGTACTCGTGTGCGTTAATTGGTTAACTTAGTTCTAAAATCCCAACAGTGGCATCACGAGCCATCTCGTTTTTGTGATTATAGGTTACACGTTTCTTTTAATAAACATATTTAAAAGGTTGCATGAAACTAATTTAGTTATTCGTTTTATTTTTATTTTGACAACTATATGCAATACTTGTCAATTATTAATAAAAAATAACAAGACACACACAAATTAAATTAAATTGTTAATTAGAATTAATTTGTTAGTTGGAATCAATTAATTTGTTAATTAGAATTAATAGTTAATTAGAATTAATTATTGTTAATTAGAATTATACTGATAATTGGAATTACATATTGTTTATTAAATACATTAAATAGCGTAATTACTTGTTAATTTAGATTGCCATGCTTTTTATGTGTTTTCCGGCTACAAGACCCACTCAATTGCTTTTTCCGATGTATGGGGCGATCTAGGTATTGTATCCTAGTGAAGGTCTTATGGTTCTCCGTTTGGGGAAGACTCGCAAGAGAACTCGGAACAATATGTGTTATTATATTGATGTTTATGCTTATATGTTTGTGATTCCATTATGTGCATTATTACTTGTTTTTTACACCTAATTGTATGCAATATGGAATAATACATATCGTAACCATAACATCAATATTGGTCTTTATTTACACGCCTAAATATCATGCTCATTGTGACCGCTATTTGCTTCGTTGAAAATCGTTTTTAAATAAAGTGACCTAAACTATTGAACAAGTTTTTCATGAATTTAAAATTAGACGCTATGGACACTTGGGATGTACGGCTCACCTACTAGAACAAACTATAAAGGAGGTTTAAAGAGGTGCAAAGTCACACCGAAAGGATGTCTAGATTATTGCTTCACAATGACATGGTCCTCCGCCTCCCGTGAGTTTAATTGAGCTACCGTGAACCATGATGATCACTATGTGTCATTACCAAAAGTTTTAAACTTAGTGTTACAAAGTTGTTTTGCATGCTTCTTTGTACACGACCTTTACCACATTTATGTGCATACCTATATGTTAATTTTAAGTCTATGCCATCCAACTATGAACACGTGCATTTGGATTGACTTCTCTGGTCGACCTAAGGGCCTTTCCAACCCATGGTAATTATTTCGCTTTGGTCGACCTCCGGTTATGTTTACGCTCATACTTGGTCGACTTATTTCGAGTTGGCTTGGTCGGACCTTGAACCCGAGGCATAAGATGAGAACTAAACATGCTCATGACATTACCAAGGTTGTCAAGATCGGGATCCTACCCAGGATCGTTTCGTTTTGCAAGATCGTGATCGTAAGATCGGATCGGGATCTTAAGATCCTACTTTAATGTTATTTCTTAATACTTTATGTAATTTTATAGAAATCTACAAATTCTAATACATTATAACCATAAAATACTATGAATGTTTCATATAAATGTTGTCCTAAATTATGATTATAAAATGTTTAAAAATATTAACATGTTGTTTTTGAATTCTACAAACAAACAACCCATAAATTTGTAGTTTTTAGTTTGTAATCCGAGAAAAGTAAGATCGGATCGGATTAGATCGTAGATCGTATGGTCAAGATCGGGATCCTATAAGATCTTAAGCTTGCAAAGATCCTATGTAGGATCCGGATCGTTTTTGCTTTGCGATCGTAAAATCGTAAGATCCTAAGATCAGGATCGGGATCCTGACAACCATGCATTACTACTTGTCTACTAATGTCTTGATAAGTCTCATAAATCTAAGAGTTGCATTATGCAATTAACGCCGTCGCTACCTCTTGTCCCATTTAGTTACGCATTGGTCGGACCTCTATTAATTAAGTGGAGTGCAAGATGGATCTTAGTCTTAATTAGTAATTAATTGGGTAGTTAATTCTTTTAAGAATAAAATTTTCGAAAATACTATAATTGAACTTTCTATGCTCGATTAATTGTGTTATTGCAACTTAATTCGTAAACAAAGTTGTTTTCTTTAAAAAAACAAACTTAGTTTCTTTTCACGGTAAGAAGAGTGAGACTTATTCGTATCTTTTTCCTTAGTTGACAAACAAACTGTTAAACTCACTGATAATCTTTCATTACCCTTTTGTGGTCTAGAAATTATTGAAAGATAGAATATTTTGTGTAACTAGAAAACATTGTGTTTATAGCTACCAAAATAAATGACATCTGCACTTGTCACGATGTATGAGTTTAAACCGCAAAGAGTAAAGAAATTACTAAAATATTCGCTAGGTAATTTTCTTGGACTCTCATTATTCCTAAAGTGCTAAATACCCTTGGGGCTATGTAGCGATAAAGGATGAATTGCATGCTAAAGATTCAAGTTAATTGAAAGTACGAATGGCTAGTCCACTATCAACAATAACTAGGCTTCATATACTTTGTTCAATACCTAAGTACATGCTACTCGTAGGCATTTGAAGAGAATTGGAAAGTATATAAAACTGCGACAAATCCAGTTGGAGCAATTGCATTTTATTACTGAAATAACATTCATGTAATGTTGTTAATTTCAGTGGGAGCTACGGGATTTATTTTCCTGTGAGTCACCCATGTCGTTTCAAACTTGCTTTGAAATAATTCATCACTTTCCGAATATGAACAACCATTTCTTAAAGGAAAATTGCATTTTATTTTATAAGATAACACGTTGTCTTCTCTCGCCGCCGCTTCTCAAGCGTTATCTATAGAATAATAATCCACAATTCCTTATTACAAAGTTATGGTTCTAAAACTACTTGTTATATCTATGAAATTATTATATTTTTACACAATCAATCACGTGTTGTTTGTTTTCATAATATGATGTTGTACCTTACACAAGTGGGAGAAATCTCAAAGTGTGTGCAAGGAACAACAATATTATTATTATCTCTGATCGCAAGGTACAGAAACTAATAATTCTACTAGGACTTAAACACGCTAGATGTTTATTGCCCTACTACATGTAAATAAGAATTCTACTAGGACTTAAACACGTGAGATGTTTGTTGCCCTACTACATTCTAACAATGATTCTACTAGGACTTGAACACGCTAGATGTTTGTTGCCCTACTACATTCAAATGTCATGATATAGTGTAAAGATACTTCAACATTTGACTACATGTTTTAGTCAACATAATTATAGTTATACAATAATGATCATAATTCTGAAGTATAAAAATAACTTGAAAACACTATAGAACCCAAGAGTTTGCGTTCATGATTACTTTTGTTAGTATAATTATGCTTACATATTAAGACATAATTATAAAGTCCTTGAATTAATCAATGACTTATAACAAAAGGTATATATAGTAAAAGTGTTATGTCTTCTAGTTAACACATAAATATGAGGCCTTTGAATTATTCAAAAACTTATAATGTATTATTGACATGTTATGTTTTCTTGTTAACACATGAACATATAATTCTTGAACAGTTATGTCTTCTTGTGAACACGTGAACATAAGGTTCTGGTATTGTTCAATGAATATACATTATTGCATACACTTGGTTCGTAAATAATTTATATGCAATTTGGCTTGACCCAATTGACAAGTATTTCGTTCAAAGAGAATTAAGTTGTCTATGGAATTCTGATATAGTTTCACAATTCTAATATCATAGAATATCACTTCATTATGGTATGTCTAATGTGTTGGATCAAACCTTATTCATATTGTTTGGTTCATGATAACTTTAATTGCTCTACCTCCAAAACATATCAAGGTTAGAAAATTGCATGTGTCATTGATACACTCAATATAGTTCAAACCTAGAAGGTATTCAAGACAATCTATAACTGAAAACCCTAATTCATTAGGGATTTTAGGTTTTCCACTCAAATCAAATGAATCCTAAATCCCTTTGGATTTTTGATTATTCTACACTTCCTAGCTTGAAGATTGTAGTTTTGATGTTCTTACTAGCTTGACGAAACACAAAATTGTTGCTAGAACTTTTGATTAAAGAGTGATACTAAATTAGAGTTTTTCTATAAACCCTAATTTGAGTTGTTGGAAGGAATTCCATTATATCTTGATTTAAGTTCTGAATTTGTTAAAATCTTATGAAGCATTTTATTAACAAATCTATAGATGAGGACTTAAAATGTATTTTGTGGTTCCCAATAAAGAACAATTTATTGTTGCTTAAATACTTAGTATTTAGATAATTGTCTCTACTTACAAAAGTAAGTGGGAGTATATACATATCTCAAAGTTTTTGAGAACAAAATACTTAACCTTCTAAAATTCACTTATTAATATCATACTAAGGTTAAACATAAAAATGTAGACCAAAGTATAATGATTACTCTCATTCATAAATCTGAAAGGATGCCTCATCACTTGAGTGATATTTTAGATCATTGCTGAGGGATATAAGTTAGAAGATTGTTGTAAATCAGCTAACTACTAAAACACATTATTACATCTTGAATCTGATAAATGTTTTAGAACTATGAATGATAAGATGCAGTTCTTAAAAGGCAAATCAAGTTTTGAACTTGATTTTTATTTTGCCTAACTGTTAACCTATGAGGTTGGAATGAGTTTCTTTTGAAGAAATACTCACAAGGATAAAATTGTATATATATTAATGCATGACATTTAATAAGAAGTTTTTTAATCATACTTAAGCAATTGACTATGATTAAATTCTCTTATATATACACGCATTAATGATATAAAGATAATTAATTGTCATACATGTTTCCTTGTATGAGGAATATGGCAATTAGATTTTATAACTCTTTCTTTATGATTACCTTTTGCGAGGACGGTGTGTAATCAAAAGGGTTATGAATTTATATTATCTTTATGTAGTATACAAAATTTAAGCAATCCAAGTTTTGGATTGTATCGTGCATCTAAGAGCTAAGATCTTGAATTTAATTACAATATGATTATGATTGAATTAAGATAACTCTTGAGTGCATCTGACATTGAGTGGGAGCAATGTGTTTATCCTTAAAATTTATATGTTGAAGATATCATTTGATTTAAGCTAGATATTGATCCTTAAGCTTGGAATGAAACTTCACTTAGAATTTAGGGAATAAAACAAACAACCTAGAAATAAATGTTTATTTGGAATAAAAAATGCGGAAAATTAAGTTTGACACAAATGCAATGTATCATTCAAGCAAGTCTTAAATGATATATTTCACTTGGAATAATTTATTACATGGATGGAAACCTTATGTTTTTAACTAAGGATTTATCATGAATATATTATATTGTGTATAAGACTAGTTGTTGCTTTTGTACAAGAACAAGATGAGCATACAAAAATAATATCTAATTGAGAGTGTTTAGATTAGTGTTAATATAGATGTTTACGAATTATAAAGCATAGTGTTGTATAAGTACAAATGATGCTAGAGGATTATTAATACTAGTTGTAGTAGGATTTCATCATTTATGATAAACTCGCTAACTAGATATGCTCAACATAGAGCATTGTTGCATTACACACTAAAGAATGAGAATACTTTACACTTTTAGCGTAAAGAAGATGATCACAAGATGTCGTTGACTTCTAATACCTCATGCAAGGTAGGCGACATCTCCATACTATAACTCTTGCAATAGTATGAGCATATGAGATAAGACACTCATCTTATATTTCAAATCCTCACTATAAGTGATATTTTGAAATAAGTATTCAAAAGTTTACTCGGATGACTATTTAGTTTTTCTTGTAAAGAAAGGTTGAGAATGTTGGAAACATTGGACTTCAACTTACTAAATTAGTCTCATGCATATCTGTTTTAGTATTTGGATAATTGGGATTGAAAGACAATTTTTACTTTATGATGAATAAAGATACTTGGTATTTGTTATTCATTCATATAATAATTGCTATCATGTATTTGTATGTTTAATTCTTGAATAATTTTATTGTTCTAAATATGTCCATTGTCGGTTAACAGTATTGGAATATTGTTATGTATGGCAAATGTGAGTGTTGGTTATATTCTAACAAGAATGTGGATTGTTCCCGCCAAACTCATGTGTATTCACTAGAGATGCATATTGGATACCCCAACTTTCAAACATTTACTTTTGGATCCTTGTCATAAGTAAAATATTGAAAATGGTTTGTTAAGGTCATCCTTAGACTTTAGATACAAGAAAGTTATGTTATGTGTGGATATCACTTTTGTAAGTATATGCAAAACGCTATCTCGAATAAGGTAGTTATAAAGGCTATATTTGGAGTGATGTGAGCAACATCCACAACACTTGTAGTCAATAAAGGATTTGTTACTCCACTTGATATGTGCGAGAAAGATACCATGGGCCCTCTCCATAATTAATCGATAATTATTTGGCCAAACCCAAAGGGTAATGCAAGATGATACTTGATTACATTTGGTATATCTAATTAAATTCTATAATGAGAATCTAAATGGTTAAACTATATGGAATGAGTTCGGATCCATATCCATGGTTTAACGGTATCTATAATAAAGGATGATTAAAAGCAAGACATTAATAACCATGCTCTCGAGAAAATTTTGAAACTATTCTCTCAAACACTTTTAGTTAAAAGCGGTGAGAGCATTGCTAAGCGTTTCCGTCGTTAGTTTTGTGTGTCATTCGACACTCCAACTCCCAAGTGGGGCTGTTGGTTTGTAAGAGTTTAAACACACGTAAGCGGCTAAGAGTGTGTAGTTTATGGGGGCACACACGATAAACACGAGAAATGCGTGTCGAACGATTTGAACTTGAATAATATTACCCGATATGCATGTATTTGACCCGATCACATTGTACGACCTATGGGCTGTTCTTGGCTTGTTGAATGGGTCGGTTATAGAGCTGCCTTGGGCCAGGAAGATCCATACGATCGGGCATGGGGAAGTTTGGGCTTGAAGCTTGTCGATCAAGCTTTAACCCAAGACAAAGGGTTGTTTGTTTCTGCTATAAAACCAAACGTACCCTACAACTCATTCTGATCCTAACATGCAACATATCAATATACCTAAACTATCACTAAATCCAATCCTACAGCTTCCTGTTCCTAGTCGACTTCCTTATCAAGTCGATTAGGGTTTATTGATTTTGATCTAATCTTGCATCGTTCTAGAACCAAGTGTGCTAGAGTTTGTTGATAGTTACTTGTTCCTAATTCCTAGACGAATAAGCAGAAGCAACAAGAATTCCTTTTTGTTTTCTGGTCGTGGTACGTTTCTTGGACAAAACACAAAAGATATTGGACACTTCTTTGTGCGATATCGGATATTGAAGGGTAAACAGTTTCTGGTTGTTTTGTTTCTAACAAACTAGTAAGCACGGACTTGGGGTTCTCTTGTTCGAGTTATTCAAGTGATTATCAAAGGGTTGATTGTGTAATACGTTCTCGACCGACTTCATATCGAACGTGCTCGTTTTACGTGTTGTGTGTGATACTGTAGAGGCATCTACTTTAGATACTTTGGGTTTCTTTTGGTTTCTTGTTTGTTCACTTATGCTCAATTATTGCCAAGGTTAGTTTTCTAATTTACCTTTATTCAATATTTTTATTAAATACGTGTTAAATTAATTGCTTAACTAGATCCAATTCCGCTGCGTACTCGTGTGCGTTAATTGGTTAACGTAGTTCTAAAATCCCAACAGAAATAAGGTGCAAGTGTTTGGGTATTTCAAATGTCTAAATGACATAGTAAACATGACAGAAAAAAATGAATGAGGGGCTCGTTCAAAAGGAGTGCCAAGTTGCTTGAGTAAGTAAGATTGATAGATTGATCGTAATATGTCCAAGAGGTCTGGTCCCTAGTTTGGTCTACTAAAGTTCCAAGCAACATCTTCAACGTGACCAAATATTAGTTTAGGGGCGTCGTGTACTATAAGGGTCCAAAACAACTCACATCGTGTCTAAATCTTTTAGATAAACATGTTTCGTGACTTAGGGAACCCTCTTGGCTAGTAAGCAAGACGAGGACTTAAAAATATATAAGTTTTGTGAGTTTCGTTAGCATTTAGGGGTGTTTGCAAAACGGTTGCACACGGCCTAGCTTTGGGGTTCGTTTTCCATTCAAACAAACTCGTAAGATAAATATCTTTTTCGTTCTTGAATGTTTGTCATGAGCTTAATCGAGTTGAGTTATTTGTGACATAGTTTATATGTAGAAAACCCGAATAAACGAGCCAAAGTGAGGTGCAATGAATCGCTTAGAAATAAATAATTAAGGAAGTGAACTGTTTTTCGGGGTGTGAACTCACCACCCGACTTTCTTTCGGCCTCGACGCCCTTGAACTCTGCTTTTCTTTCAAACACCGGATGCTTTTTGTCCACCGTGGTTTCTCCATTGCAAGTGTTTTTCTTTGTTTGGTTTGTCGCGCTAACTCTCCTCGGAGAAATGCCGTGGTTACCTTCCACATCTCATCTACCGATTTAGGTATGTTGTCATTGAGTCTCTTGATCATCTCGGATTTGTTATCCCGCATGAAACCCGACACCGCATGCATTCCGGAGCACCATTCACGTACATACTTTCGCCTTGAACCGCTCAACAAACGCTTCAGATTCTCCTCCCGCTACTTAATGTGGCGTAGCTCTATAGGGTCCTTAATGTACTTCTTCCGTTGAAGGAAGTACGACATGAAACTTTTCCTCAATTCCTCAAAATTATCAATGCTTTCGGATGAGCTCATCAAACCAGACGCGGGCATGGCCCATTAGGGTAGAATTGAACATGTGGCACCACGTGGGCATGGGCCAAGATTCCACATTAGCCGTGTCCGAAATTTTGAAGTGATCCTCCGGGTCTCCTGCTCCATCATATGTTTTGACATGAGTTGGCATCCGTGTTCTCTTTGGGAACTCAAATTTCGTATCCTTTGGGTAAAAGGATCTGCATTAGCAATGTCATAAAGACAAGATAGCTCGTCGGCTTGATCTCCCAACTTGATTTTTGAGTGGACTTCGGTGTCCTCCGTGCTTTCCTCACTTTCCGGGAGACATCTCCTAGACCCACTGGGGTAGGAGCGATTGCTTCGCCTTTAGTAGACCTCAGTGAGAAGCACATACAGGTCGAGCTCGCTTCTCCGATGTCTTCGGTTGAGTGCCTTGTGTCGCGTTCTCTTTTTAAGCTTTTGAGCTTCTTTTCTTCGTCGCCGGCGGAGGACGTTTTGGTGGAGCCAAGAGAACATGTCTAGTTTTTGTTTCCCGGTCGGCGTGGTCACATGCGCACGTTCTCTTTCCAAACTAGAGAACACGTCTCGCGCTGATCGCCGACCCTTCTCCGGCTTCTTTCCTGGGCGCTCGGTTTACCGTTGTCGAGTCTCGAGAAGACGCCGTGATTTGGAATATTCCGTAGGATCGGATCCGTGTGGGGCTACTTCGCTTTTCTTGGACCTCCACTTCTTTTCGGACCGACTAGGTGTTCCGGGCGTGTTCCCAAGATCTCTCATTCTGGTCTCATCATCAAAATCCAGACGGGTTTTGACCCGATCTAGCTTTTCTTGATGAACCTTCTCTTCCATTAGAGGTAGAATCGGTTATAGTGCACATCACAGTAACTCCCTTATTGTCGCGTTAGCTTACGTTAGGGAATAACGTTCTATGTCATTATCCTTCTCGTCACTCCGTGTTTCGACCGTAGAAGGTCCAAGGGAGGAGAGGGGTTATCGCATGATTACTCATGCAAGAGTTTCTTTGAACGTTAGTTATGTTAGCGCCCCATGGATGACGCCAACTTGTTAAGACAAATGGGGCTCTTCCGCACAAAGGTTAGTTTAGGCTATCTTTGGTGGAACAGATCTTGAATTAAGTGGTAAAATCTTGAGCTATAGTCGCTAAGAAAGTGAAACATGTTAGTCTCACCGCGGAAGGGTCTTCCATGGTCAACCTCAGTTGTGAGAGTAAGTATTAGTTTAGTGAGATAGAGTATTCTAGAGAGAGAGTGAGACCAAGTTACCGTTTGAGCAGTGGCTTAGACCCTATTTATATGTTGGACTTTCTTGTCGGGTTCACATGGTCACGTCACTATGAGAACGACAGTTATGGGCGGAAGAGCTAATTCAACTAGAGAGGTTTTCCTATTCTTTGACAATGATGGTTTTGGCGGCAATCCGCGCTTTCCCTTTGAGGACCGTGGCGCGATACCTCATTCCCGTAAGATTCCTTACCCTTTAGGTTAAGCCGTAGCTAGGCCTTCCCGGACGTGCTATGTATCCGGTTACAATCCTTTGTCCGGTGACGTGTTGCGGGAGCGATGACGTCCGGCAAGTCCGGACCGGTAGGTCTTGATCCGGGTTGGACCGGTTCAACTACTCGTGTCCGGGGGTGTCGTACACGATCAATATGAATTGACATTAGATTTCTAATGATATCGAAAGTCAAGGTTGAGCGTGTATGATATTTGCGGTGTCAAGTATTGACCTCTTACACGTGCTTTGAATTTGGAATTATATTTATAACATCGCGGCATCGCCCCGAAAATCTGCGTAAAGAAGAATTAAGGTTGAATTTTCACTAAATGCATAACTCACTCCTTGTTCCAAACAAAAGGGATAGGAATAGGATAATAAGTCACCTTGAATTAACAACTAGTAAGCCAGCGTGCTTTCATGGGATGCTTTAGGCATGCATAGGACAATTGTGGCGTCTTTGGGTTGAAATTGGTTCAAAGTCATTTAATTTATATAATCCAAATATTATTGCAATTGATTCAATGAATCTTTATAAGTTTAAGTATACAAAAGTTTAGTGCCAATCGTGAGTCGTTAACGAATGCTATAACATCATCTGATCCCATTTTACAAAGTACTATTTATCTTCAAAAAGTAGTTATCTTCCTTTTTTCTTGATCAAGATATTCATAACTGATATTTCACGTTCCTCCGGTTCAGGTGACACGCAATCTCAGTATGCTGGACCATAATCGGCAATCGTTAAAGTCGCTTTCGATCCTCTCCTTGGCTCCGTACCAGTTAGTTCACATTCAAAAAATAGACATCAGTTGAGATCATGATTGATCATACATGACTAACGTGAAGTTTAAAAATGAACCAAAAAAGTTATCATTGATCACTTTGCATAAAGAGAATACCAGAGTGCTAAGAACCACCGAAACCCAATCTCACAGTAGTTGTCTTGCTGCCTACTCCCCATCTAAAGGTCCAAGATGCCATAATGCTTATACCTTTCACAAAATAAACAAAAAGGGTAAAAAAAAAAATAGTCAATACAGGGAAGTAAAGTTTAAACTATTATGATCCTAATTACTATAATTATGTAAAGTTTGAACTAAACTTGGAACCATGAAATGTAAGGAAAAACTCTAAATAACTTTTTATAAACACTCCCCTCAAGTACATCATATCGAATGCAACATGACCTTGAAAAATTTACAATTGTTAAATTCTAAATACAACTTGTAACCGAGGACATTTTGGTTTGAAAATATAGTAATCTATATTTCTAAAACAACCAAACTCTCAACAAAAGTAAAATAATCGATTTAACATGTCTTAAGTTACCTTTAGACGGTTTTACTTTTACCTCGACCTTTGAACCGTACATGCATCCTGTTTGGGGCAACACCATCACCGATCACACCACATCCATTTCTCAACACCGGTGTACATTAAACCCATAATCAAAATCTAAAATTGAAACCTTTTAAAGAAAATTGGTTCAATATCTTCATTAACTTAAACCCTATCTTCATTAACCTAAACCCCATAAAAAATCCACCATAACTAAAAACGTTTAAAAACACACAATTCAATTTGACACAATTTAAAAAAGAAACTTACACAGTAATCTATAAACCCCAAAATTAGTTGTCGAGAATAAACACAGCCAAAAAAGTTGATTTTCCTTTGATTTGGGTTTCTTCATATAAAAATCTAACAACCGTCATCAATTACTTTTTCCCCCCTCTTTATAGGTTTGTGATTTTGATGATCTTGATTTTGCTATTTTAGTTTGTTAATGGTGAGGATAATTGAGTGCTTGGTTTGAGAACGGTGTATTACTGTGAAGAGCATACTAGGAAGCTTCAAGAAAAGGATGATGGTTATAGAATTATTTTTGTCGGGAGAAGAGATAAGCATCGATACTGATTAGGTTAGGTGGTTTAAAACATAACCACGACCACAAAAACCCATTATAGTGAGCAATCGGTACATTGAGTAATTAATGCGGGATTAACTACATGCAAAAGCAGCTTGTTTTACGGTGCACTGATGCACAATAGTGGTTACTACGGTGGTATAACATGTGGTACTATTCATCGTCTAGTGTAGCAGGGACATGATTAATTTTAAAAGCCAATTATATCTCGCTTTTGTCCCACTAACAAAAAGTATAGTCGCTAGACCAATAGGAATGAAAATTAAGATGATAATGACTCGTAATACAAACACTTTGAACCCCGTTCGCTAATGCCATTTAGTATATATATTATAATGTCGTCATCGATCGACGGAAGTTGTAAACTGTAATCTTTGATCACAGCGGTTTTGAGATGACGATCGCAATGTAAATCCTTTCAATATGTTCCCCTTCTCGCTTATAGACAACCATCACACATCCAATTAAAATAAAGTTCCGATTCATCATATTATTTGGTTTACAATATGAGAACAGTGGCATAAATTGGGTCCAAATCTCAGTGGGTGAGTCTTTGTCGCTACAACAATGTTTCATTTTGTTTGTTTTGTGTTAAGCTTTAATAGATTTTAACTTTTAAGTAAACTAAATCATTCCTTATTAATTTTTTCCTCCAAAGATGAACACATTGGAGATGTCATTTTTAAAAATTGCATGAAATTGGATTAAAATTGATGTATCAACTTTGACACATTTGAGATACAACAACAACAACAACAAACCCAATCCCACGGGCAGGGTATGGGGAGGTAAATGTAGATGATCGCACCCTATCCTGTGATGTACCTGTGGAGTAGAGGCGCTTCCAACGAGACCTCCAAGTGCGGTGTGCGGGTGAGAGAGAAGAAGAAGAAAAGAAAAGAAAAGAAGAAAAAGAAAAAGAAGAGATAGCGGTATGCGTTAAACAACATGCAAGAGAATGTAAAGGTAGCAGCAAAACAAACAAAGCAGCGCAAACAGCAAAAAAAAAAAAAAAAAAAAAAAAAAAAAAAAACCAAGAAAGGCACAAAAGCAAAGGACAAGCAAACGGGACCAAGGCACAAACAATGAGACAAACCTACTGGCACACATGAGCAAAGCAAAGCAACACAGGGGTAAAAACTAGGGCATGCATGGGAAACACAAACACCAAGAAAGCAGTACGGGCCTAAATCTACGGCAGAGCAAAGAAGAGGCAACCAAAACCAAAAAGCAAGGGCAACAAAGAGACACCAAAAGCCTAACCTCTAAAGAAGACAAAAGCCATAGAGCACCTACCCTAAAACAGCTACCCACAGATCCTAATTCTATCTCTCCACGTCTTCCTATCTGAGATCATGTCCTCGGACAAGAGAAGCTCCTTCATGTCGAGCTTAATTCTGTCTTCCCACCTGAGTTTGGGTCTACCCCTTCTTCTCACGCCATCTACTAGGAGCTCTTCAACTCTTCTAACTGGTGCTGTTTGTGGCCTTCTCCTGACATGCCCGAACCACCTCAACCTTCCTTCTCTCATCTTTGAGATAATATTCTCGACCTCAAGTTTTGCTCTGAAAACTCCGTTCGGAATCATGTCCAACAAAGTTTTGCCACAAGTCCATCTTAGCATTCTCAGTTCTGCCACCTCAACCCGGTTAGCAAGTGCCTTGGTGATGGGCCAACACTCAGACCCGTACAGCAGAGTCGGTCTAATCGCCACCTTATAAAATTTTCCCTTAAGCTTAATGGGGACGTTCCTATCACAAAGAACTCCAGACGCCGCTCTCCATCTCGCCCAGCCAGCCTTGATCCGATGAGACACATTTGAGATAGATGTAACAATTTACCATTCTGAAAGTATTATCAAAAGTCTCAAGCAACAATAGCTAATAATTTACTATCACATCCATGCATTAGTAATGTAGCTTGTGAAACTCCGTTAGTCTCATAAGATTAACAAATGTTGGACATATGTTAAAAGATGTGGGGAAAAAAATAGCAAGTTGAAAGCTAAGTGTTGCGTAAAATTAGACAAGGCTTTGGGGCGACCTCCACTTGGTGAATCTTTCCTTTGTCTTTTTCGGCTAAAATTTTACCAGTAGTGCAATGTATGTGATCGATCTCCCACTTCCACCGCCTCTGGCCCATCAGTCTTGGCGAACACTGGTGTCGACTCTCGAATATGAATCTGGGCCGCTTTTTGGGCCTGTGTTGGTCACCATCTAGGCTGTAGGCCCATTTATACACTCGGCTCAATCTCTCCACCCGGGCTTGGAGCTAGATGAACTAATAACCAACCTTGTTTCACATATAAACTTTTTCAATAAACCCTGATCGCTCTAATTTAATTATATTCTTAATTTTTTGCAGGTAATCAACAATTCTCAATTATTAAGGTATGCATCATCAAACCCTTATTTACGTTTCAGTAATAGTGTACCTTAGTTTTTTTTTTTTTTTTTTTTTTTTTTTTTTTTCTTCGCTTGAAGTCAATATAGAACATCACCCAACTCAATAGTTTTTTCTAACAATAGGAGTTTGTTTTGAACAATTTTTTTGAAGCGCAATTATAATCTCACAATATATAAACAACAAATCAACCTCACATGTCCTAAGCGACTTAACCCACAACCATTTGAGGAGCTTCTCAAACAACAAGGGTAAACATTGGGACACAAGCCTCATGTTGAATATTGGTTTACTACCAGACAATTTTGCTTCTTTTTGTTTGGTATTGGTTTACACAGCATTAATTAACATTCACTTGGATTGTTATCTAAAAGTGTGTTTTAATCCTCAGGGACTCGAAAGCTACATGATGAGTTCCCATGGTGATAATCTTAATAGGCTTAGCAGCTTGCCTGAAGAGCTTATTTCACATATACTCTCTAATGCCAACAAAATTCGCTGTTCAAACTTGCATTTTATCCAAAAGATTGAGATACAGTTGGACATTGATACATAACCTTGATGTTGATTGTGATAATTTTTACCTTCCCAATCGCTTCTCAAAATTTGTGGATCAGGTGTTAAAGCGTTTCAAACCCTTCCAAGTTAAAAAAATCCGAATGCACGTCCCCAATTCTAGAATTATTCCAGCGTCAGTTGTGTCAAAGTGGATTAGTAAAGCAGTTACTTTCAATGTTTGTGAGCTTGACATAAAAGTCCCTGATGTTGAGTTGCCTTTGAGTCTGTTTACTTGCAAGTCACTCACAAAGTTTAGATTACATTGTACTTTCGATTATTTTTCTTTACCGGATTGCGTATCTTCCATCAATCTTCCTAATCTTATAACCCTTGACATCACTGTGGCCTACACACCTTTTAACGATGCATTCAAACTCATCCAGGGATGTCCAATACTCGTAAATCTATCTTTAAACATAAACTGGTGGAACGACAAAGAAGACTACACTTTCAATATACCGACTTTGAAGCGATTAAAACTATCAACCTTTAGCTCCTCACAAATGGTTAACAAAGTGATTTTAAATGTTCCTAATCTTGAATGCTTAATTGTGGATGGGGTCTGGTGCTCACTTTTTGTAATAGGGAATTTATCATCCCTCGTTGAGGCAAATGTTTCATGTAGAGTAAGATATGAATATTTGTGGTTTGAGCTTCTAAAAGTTATAAGTGAAGCTAAATTTCTTTCCTTAACCACTGAGGTAAGTTTACTTCCTTTAAAATTATCTCATGAGAATTTGTTGCATTTTGAATGATTTTGTTTTATCCTTTCAACTATAGTGCTGGATGTCATTGAACAACCAATGCCAATGGCCCAAATTTCCAAACTTGAAGAGATTGGAGTTACAGGGTTGTGCCAAGGCTGGTCGAAGATGGCCCTTAATCTCTCAATTTCTTGAACGTTGTTTCGTGTTGGAATATTTTCACGTTGAAAAGGTACATGATATGGCTGTTTTAAAAAGCTTTAATTAATATGTTTTCAATTATGGTCATAAACTTCATTTATCCCTATATAATGTTGGGTTTTTTCTATCTTTGTTTGCCTTAAACAAAAGCTAAATGCAGGTAAATGGGTTGATCCATTGTCGATCCCCACTTGTATGCCTATGAAACTTAAGACAATGAGATTTTCTAAATCCAAGCGAAACATAAACAATATACAGTTCTTGAAGTTCATGTTGTCAAATTCAAAGGCTTTAAAGATGTTGACGGTCGAATGTGATGCTACGTTATCCTCCAAAAAAGAGAAACAGTTACTTGCAGAATTGTCAACCCTTGATAGGGGTTCAAGGGATTGTCAAATTCATTTTGTTGGGAGTTTGTGTCGTTACAAACCAAGGAATTTTTGGTTTTGAAAAGAGAAGCGCATCTGCTATGCAATGGCTCGTGACAAATGCTATACTCCTATCACAAGACCGTCATGAGATTGTACATTCTTCCTATGACCCAAATGCTATACTCGTGACAGTGCTTAGTTTATTAGCAGGCTTTAACTATATCAAGGACCTTTTTGATGTTATATACCTATATGCATCTTACTCTTTTACTTGGTTGGCTATATTCATTTAATTGCAAAGTTCACGCGGAATTCGATTTTCTTTCTATGTTTTTATTGTGTTATGGTCAAATGTTGGTTTGCGAAGAGCTTACTCTGACATGTAGAGGATCGAGGTTAGAACGAGGATATGATAATTAGACTTGACACTCATACTGATTATGTAGTTTCATACCAGGTAAAATAACTGAACTCTAAATCAAACATATACTATAATGCTTTCACCTTCACTTAGTATCGTCGTAGTCTTGAAACTACCTCTTTAATATCAAGATAATGATCTTTGGAGACAAGATGGAGTGACGAGGAAGAAGACTACCTCTTTAATATCAAAATAGTTGTTTCCATTACTGTACATAACTTATGAGTATACAATTTTGGTAAGTTCGATACTGATATTCGCCGTAGTCTTAAAACTTTAGTCCTTTTTTTTTTTTTTTTTTTTTGACTAAAAGTACAACACGACTTATAAAATTTAGTCAAGTACCGTGCACAACAACGGGACTTTATAGGGCAAACATTTATCACACATATATTGATTTCGTGTAACGTTTGTAAATTCAACGTAAAACAATCAAAATGTAATTGAAAAAAGTTGTAACATGCGACAATTCTTATATGTATCAAAAACGTATAAAAGCATTTAATGAAATGAAACATGACATCAATTTTTAAATATAGTGTCTTGTAGATAATTTTAAAAAATTATTAATATTGTGATTAAACAAAAAAAAAAGTCTCTTTTCTTTCAAAAAAGAAAGAAAGAAAGAAAAAAAAGCCTGCATTAAAAAAATATTGTCAAAAGTTGTCATGCATAATTTTTAAATTTTTAATTGGAATGTTAAAGCAACATTTTTTGAATTTTTATGTGGGAAAGGAAACCAAATATTAAAATATAAGTTTTAAAGAGGTATTTTGAGGTATGAACATTTCTAATTTTTAGGTTTTTAAAATTTTAAGTAAAAACATTTTTACTTAATATGTAGTATAGATAAGCAACCACTCTTTAAAACAACGATTCTTGAGCTTAAATCTAAGCCATGTGTAGTGTTAGTTGTTTAACGTAGAGGTGTAAATGAGCCGAGTTGCTCGTGTGACTTCATATAGACAGCTTTATGTTACGGCTTGAAGTAATGGTCTTATAGATATACTAATTAACTTTGGTTTCTAGTTAACACAGTTTCATGGTCTTGGCGACAATCCCTCGTCCAGTTTTGTGTATAATGGTGATATCGTTAGAAGAGCCTCATATATATGTGACTTTTTTGAGGATTAGTCATGTTTAGATTTTAGAACCAGATTGTGTTTATTTCCTTGTGACGTAAATACGCCTATCGTTGTCCCAATTACATCCATGCATTAGTATTGTAGCTTGTGAAACTCCGTTAGTCCCGTACGACATATACTTGGCATCAATTCAAGTGTTGTAAGATTAAGAAATGTTGGACACATATTAAAAGATGTGTAAAAAACAATTAGCAACTTGAAATCTAAGTTTGGTCTATCCATTTTGTCTTTTTCGACTAAAATTTTACCAACTGTGCAATGTATGTGATCAATCCCCCACACCCAACGCCTCTGAACCATCAGTCTCGGTTAACACTGGTCTCGACTCTCGAATATGCATATGGGCTGCTTGTTGGGCCTGTCTTGGTCACCGATCTAGGCAGTAGGCCCAATTATACACATATAAACTTTTCCTATACATTGCTAGACGTTCTAAACCCTGATTTCTCTAAATTATTATTTTTTCAAACTTTTTGCAGGTAATCAACAATTCTGAAATATTAAGGTATGCATCATCAAACCCTTATTTACCTTAGTTTTGACACTTTTTTTTTTGTTTCAAGTCAATATAGAATTTTGACTAGTTTCAAGTGGAATGAACTTTAGAACATCACCAAACTCAAAAGCTTCTTTATGACAAGTTTGTTTTATATGATAGTTTACTATCAGACAATTTGTCTTCAATCTCTTATTCCTCGAAATTGATACGGATTATTGCTTATTTTTGTTTGGAATCGATTTTAGACACCAATAATTAACATTCACTTGGACTGTTAGATTTGTGTTATCTAAAAAGTGTGTTTTAATCCTCAGGAACTCCAAAAGCTACGCGATGAGTTCCCATGGTGATAATCTAGATAGGCTTAGCAGCTTGCCTGAAGAGCTTATTTCACACATACTCTCTCTAATGCCTACAAAATTTGCTGTTCAAACTTGTATTTTATCCAAAAGATTGAGATACAGTTGGACGTTGGTACATAACCTTGACTTTGATAGTTTTTCCCATGCCCATCGCTTCTTAAGATTTGTGGATAAGGTGTTGGAGCTTTTCAAACCATTCCAAATTGAAAAGATCCGTATGAACCTTTCCCAATTTCTCATTCCAAAATCAGTTGTGTCAAAGCGGATTAGTAAAGCAGTTACTTTCAATTTGTGTACATAAAAGTCACTAATGTCGAGTTGCCTTCGAGTCTGTTTACTTGCAAGACACTCACAAAGTTTAGATTACATTATTCTTACTCACATTGTTTTTTACCTCATTGCGTATCTTCCATCAATCTTCCTAATCTTATAACCCTTGACCTCAATGTGGATCCCGCACCTTTTTACGATGTAATCAAACTCATCCAGGGATGTCCGATACTCGTAAATCTATCTCTTCAACTATTTTTGTGGGCGGACGACAAAGAAGACTACAGTTTCAATATACCGACTTTGAAGCGGTTGAAATTATCACTATTTAAATCCTCAGAAATGGTTAACAAAGTGATTTTAAATGTCCCTAATCTTGAATACTTAAATGTGGATGGGGTCTGGTGCTATCTTTTTTTAATAGAGGAACTGTCATCTCTTGTTGAGGCAAAAGTTTCATGTAGAGTAAGATATGATCATACGTGGTTTGAGCTTCTAAAAGTTATAAGTAAAGCTAAATTCCTTTCCCTAACCACCAATGTAAGTTTTCTTGCTGTATAATATATTAATTGGTTATCTCTTTAGAATTTGTGGCTTTTTGAAAGATTTCTGTTTTATCCGATCAATTATAGTACCGGATATCATCAAATGACCAACGCCAGTTGCCCAAATTTCCAAATTTGATGCGATTGGAGATACATGGTTGTGCCAATGCTGCACGAAGATGGCAATTAATCCCTCAATTTCTTGAACATTGTCCCGTGTTGGAATATTTTAGCGTTGAAAAGGTACATGATTTGGGCTGTTTTTAAAAGCTTTGATATGGTTTAAATTATGCTCACAAACTTTATTTATTAATGTTGGCTTTTCTCTATCTTTGTTTGTGTTAAACAAAAGCCATACTCAGTTGTTTGGGTTGAACCACTGTCGATTCCCCCTTGTATGCCTATGAAACTTAAGACAATGAGATATTCTGAAGCCAAGGGAGACATGGCAGATATAAAGTTTCTGAGGTTCATCTTGTCAAATTCAAAGGCTTTAAAGACGTTGACAGTTGAATGTGATGCTACGTTATCCTTCAAAGAAGAAAAACAGTTGCTTGCAGAATTGTCAACCCTTTATAGGAGTTATAGGGATTGTCAAATTCATTTTGTTCGGAATTTCATGTCTCGTGACAAATCCTATACTCCTATCACAAGACTGTCGTGAGATTGCACATTATAATATATACTAACACCCATTTTTCGATGGGGCAAACAGTGAATTTTTAAGGCCTCCGTTTTCTGTTAAAAGGCAACATGATTGGTCCATCGAAATCCAAACAGTACATTCTTAGGCCCAACAGTAGTGTTATGGGTCATGTGTTAATTTCTTATTGGTTGTAATGTCTTTGTAAAATTCCTGTTCACACCCGTTTTACCGTAATTAACTCCGTAATATCCACAAAAGGTCATTAAGGCTTTGTAAAACACCTAATTTCTGCACGATGAAAGTATAGCCACAAGTGTATACCAAAAGCTTACTTTTAACATAGTAAGAATGTCTAATCATTTTTTTTTGTGGCTGAGAACTTTTCCTTGCTAAAAAACCACACACAAGTGTATATTCATCCAGTATGTTCCAGATTCATCTTCCACCACCGCCTTTATGTTTTTTGTTAATTTGTTATGAAGACATATGTGTTTTCGATTTTGTTCCTAAAGAAATCAAATCTAATGGTGTGCTCTTCATCACAAACAAACAAACAAAGCCCCTTTTGTTTGATGGGAATCAAAGTTTGCAGAGTTGGCGGCGGCGGCGGCACAGGAGGGATTCCGGTGGGGTCACTGTTAATCGTGTCTTATGTCAAGGTTTGATTTTTTTTACGAAGATTCAATCTTTTGTGATATAAACATAAATTTTCAATAGTTTTGTGGGTTTCATATTTGTGTCGAACTTCCTGATTTCATAACAAAGATAATACATGTGTGTATTTGATATAGATAATTGTTCTAATTTCAGTAAGCTTATTAGACAAGAAATGGCATTAACATGGTGCTATGGTCATTTATACATCAGCCTCCTATCAATTTGGACAGTTGCCCAAACAATTATGGTATTTGGTATGAAGTTGGTTGATCAGATGATGATGCTTATGTTTGTTCCATGAACACCAATTGTTTGATGAAATACCTAAATAAACAAAAAAGTTTCAAATCTTAGAAACATTTGTGAACAGAAAAGTGTGAAACCTTTAATAGAAGTGAAAATTTGTTTTGAATAATTATAGTTTTTAAATATGTTAAGGTGCTCATATACACTAATTACTATTTTTATCTTGCAGAAAGATCCTTGCTTGGAGAATGTCATTGTCTCTCTTTTTCATATGACATGATTTTTGAAATCAGGTATACAAGATGTTTTTGCTTATAGTTATGAATTCCTAAATTTTGTTTAAGTTATTTCAGAAACCGTTAAATGCTAATATAAATTGATGATTTTGTTCATATGTTGAATTAAATTTAGTACTAATTTTTTTCTTGACATACTTAAGAATTAATTGATGCATGAATTTTTTACCCTTATTTTGACTAATGAGTAAAGCAGTGATATGGTACTAATTTATTGGGAACCCTGTTAATTCGTATTGTGATTAATTTTCCTAACATAGTTTTGTTTGAGTTACGACTTATCCATACTTACATTGTAGTTTATATTAAGATAGTCTTATTCTAATACAAGCAGTAGTTTACATCTGTAAGATAGCATGTTTTATGAATCATGAATTCATTGGCAAAATATATAATAAAATAAAATCAGTTTTACTATGATATTGGTTTCATTGGATAAAAATTTTGTTTCTGATTTTGAATCTCTAAAATTGAAACTCTAATGATAGTGTTTATGTGGTTCTTTAGAAACTGGAACTTAGTTGGGCTATGTTACTAAGTAGGTCGTTTTTAACCGCTATGTTCATCTTTTGCAGGTGAAGATTAATCAAACTTTGTTTGGATCATGTACTTGATGCTATATTTTTCGATAAGCATGGTATGTGCTTTCAATTTAAGTTTTTTAGATTATGTCTTTTAGAATGTTGTTCAGTACATCTTTTCTAGAAATCTAAATGGGGCATGACGGTCGGGTCGGGAGGGTTTGTAACGGGTCAAATTGGCCAGACCTGGGCAAGACTCCATACATATGCCCTGGTAAAGCCGGAATTTAAGCATTGAATTAAGATTTAAAGAGTTGTGATTATGATGCACCCTCTAAAAGGTTTGTTATGATAGTGCAAGCCCTGATAAAAAAAAATTACCACATCTGCGTTGATGTACCATGACAATTCATTTGGCCCGTAGTCATGTTACTGTGTCGGGTTGGGACAGGGATTAAAAGTAATACCTTAAAAAAGTTTACAGGACCAAAATTTTACCCAAAAAAAACCGCACATATTCCTTCATGTAAATATTAGCTAAATGATACACACTAAAAAATTGTGAAAAAATGGTGATGCAATCTATTTTGTGGATGTAGGTCTATGATCACGGCCGTTTTCAAAACCAGTTGATTGAATGACCTGATCAATCGAGGTTGGTGGACTTATTTGTACACAATTTCTATTTTCTCCATACTATATGTAAGTCGTTTTTTAAGTTGTCTTGAACGACAATAAACTACATTAAAAAAAATACTGACACACATTTTTACAGATTCTTGATTGTGCTTCACTGTCATGTGATTCAGAATCCAAACAATCTTGCAAATCAAGTGTCCTTAATCTTTTGTCTTTGTTTTCACTTTCAGAGTTGAAGAACAAGAGCATGGGATACAAATATACAACCAGGGTGCATGTGTAATAGAAGGGGTTCAGGGTGACCAACCGCAACATTGTTCATACGTACCTTGGTCAGCAAATGCCAGCGAGACCGATCGCACGAGGATATTCGACATTCAGGTTCAAGGTAAATGCAATTTGTAGTTTGTTTTACCATGTTGTTTTCAAAATATGGTGTTCTGACCTATTGGAACATCCATTTTCCTTTTCTATTCATTTGCCTATTCCATTTTTGGATCAGGAGAGTTGTATACTGATATATAGAATGATGCATTTGTCATGTGTCTATGAAGTCAGTTAACCATAGGTGAAGTGAATCGGGATGTCATAAACTTTGATTTGATTTATCTTGAAACGTTCTGCGTGTATGAAAATAGTTTCATCTTATATTTTACACGATGCACATTAGTGCATCATTTTAGGACAACATGGGCCCTTTTTTATTGGTAATTAACTGAGCAATAACTTACTGTTGCAGGATCAGATTTGCATATGTGCAATATTTTTTACATGCTCTGGGTAGGAGGTTGACCAAGATGCGTAACTGGACGGTCAGAGGGGGTACCTCTAAAGATTTTCATGCCAAGCAACTGCAAAATTGCTACATTTCAGAAATGGTTTTGAGATACATTTTACCCCGTTAAACAATTGAAAAATCATTTCCGATCATGGGAATATGAAATGTAGAAATGATTTCCGATCATGGGAATATGAAATGTAGCAATTGTGCTACATTTCATGAAAAGTAATCTTTTTAAGATATGAGATACCTTTTACCCGTTCAAGCTATTTGAATGTGATTAGTGTAGTCAATGCATGATCCTATTTGCCATCAACAATGATTTAACGAGCTCTCTAACAATCTAATTCTTTGACAGTTCATGAAAAATAAATGGTTGCCACATATTTCTCATAAACATAAACACGGCCGCACCGCAGCAACGCGCGGGCTCATCTGCTCGTTCCTCCTATGACTCAAATGGTATATGTGTGAGTGTGTGACAGTGCTTAGTTTATTAGCAGGCTATAACTATATCTAGGGCCTTTTTTATGTTATATGCATCCTACTCTTGTACTTGGTTGGCTATATGCATTTGACTGCAAAGTTCATGGAATTTGATTTTCTTTCTATGTTTTTATTGTCGTTTTTATTGTGTGATGGTCAGATGTTGGTTTGTGAAGAGCTTACTCTGACATGTTGAGGATCGAGGTTAGAACGAGGATATGATATTTAGACTTGATACTCATACCGAGTATGTAATTTCATACAGAGTAAAATAAGTGAACTCTAAATCAAACATATACTGTAATGCTTTCACTTTTACTTAGTATCGTCATATTCAATTAACACGTGCTATATGTCTTGACATTATCTTTGGAGATACATTTTTAATATCAAGATAGCTTTTCCAATACTGTACATAACTTATGTATGAGTACATGATTTATAAAATTTTGGTAAGTTTGATACTTATATTCGCCGTAGTCTTGAAACTATAGTCTTACAATTTTGATGTTGTGCAACTAATTAAAATTATAATACGGCTTATAAAAAAAGTCTACCGCTCTTTAGAAACGCCATTCTTGATCTAAGGCTTAAATTGTTGACTTTTTGAGTTCATGAAAAGACCATCTCATATCTCCCTCTTTAACAAATTTAAAATGACTTGTTTGTTTTTTTGTTTGGGATAGTAGACTAGTAGTTATGGTTGGAAGTTATACTCTTACATTCGGGTTTGAGTCTTACTCATTTCCGTGGTTAGTTGTTTAGCGTGGAGGTGTAAACGAGCCGCGTTGCTCGTGAGTTCCTATAGTTAGCTTTATGTTTGGTTTGAAGTAATGTCTTATAGATATAATAGATTAACTTCGGTTTCTAGTCATACTGAGTTTCTTGGTCTTGGCGACACTCCCTCATCCAGTTTTGTGTATAATGGTGATATTGTTATAAGAGCTTCATATAACATTTCACAGCGCATTACTTTGACAATCTTTATGTGAGCATATATATGTGACTTTTTTGAAGATTAGTCATATTTAGATGTTAGAACCAGATTGTGTTTGTTTCCTCGTGACATAATTCAGATGATCCCTGTCGTTGTCCTCATTACATCCATGCATATTGTTGCTTTTGAGTCTCCGTTGGTCCCCTACGGCGTATACTTGGCATCAATGTTAAGTGTTGTACTTATAAAGTGTCTATAGTACTTATAAAGTGTTTAAGGTTCGTTGTGTTTCTTTTTTTCCTTTAGCTAAGGGAGTGGGTCCACATAATATTTAATAATACTTCTTTTTAAATAAGACCCACTAATTTTCCCTTACTTCCTCTATATACACAAGCCAAAAAATGCTAATCTCTCCTCATTAAGATGCTATTATAAATGTGGACCCCACTATTCCTTCCTCATATGAAAAAAAGAAACAGCCCCTAAGACCATCTATCCTATTATATATTTTAGAACCACTATAAATAGATTTTTAAGCAATACTGACTTATAAGCATTATTTACAAGTACTTAAAGCACAAATAAAAATAAAAAAAGCACTACTCATCTAATACAATTATTAAAAACACCCTTTCACTCAAAAATACAACTATTTAACCAAAATATACAAAATATTAAGCTACCAAAAGAAAAATCTGAGATCCAGCACCAAAACAACAATTAGAGATCGAGTGACAATCTACATCCTACTTCAAACAAGAACGAAACAACCCGATGTGTCGGCCTATTTTTTTTTTTTTTTTTTGGCTGGTCGTTTTATTTACATTGCCGTTATTTTTTTTTCCTCCCAAATCCGTCTCACATTAACATCAAACAACCACAACCCGTAACACTTTCAAACAACACCATATACTATCCTAATCGCACCCTCCTCAAGACACTATCTAACTACACGAAGACTCAAAATTAAAAGGAAAAAAAAAAAAAAAAATTATCTCAGTTTGATCTTTGAGAAGGTCAACTTTTTTTTTAAAATTTTCGAATCATATAAAAAAATAACCAAACAAATTTGTTTAATTATTTCTTTCGTTCGTTCATCGAAAAACAACAAGAACAAAAGATCTAGGGTTGTTATTTCGTTTCAAGAACAGATCTTTAAAGATCTCTACAACCCATCGTCGACCTTAGAAAACGGAAAACAAAACAAAAGAAAACTATCTTGGACCTTTGTTATAAAAGATCTTGAAGCCATTGGAACTTTGTTTGTCATTCGGTTACGAAAGAAAGAAAAGAGGGTGAAGTTTGATGAAGTGCTTGGCATTGGATTTTACAAAAGGAGAAGTTGGGTGACTTTGTTTTGTGGATTAAGGGTTGCAAGTGTTTAGGAGATACAGGGTTAGTCTAACATTATTTTGGTTACTAGATTGGTGTTGAGCCTTTTTGTATAAAGTGATTTTGGGCTAAACAAAAATACTATTCGAATTTTGGCCGAAGAAAAAAACAAAGGAAACTGAAGTCGAAAAAACTCTGAAGCTGGAAAAATGTCGAATATAGTTATTTTAATTAAAAATTATCATTCTTTTGTAAAGTTATTTTTAGAAAAAACGTAGTATAAATGAACAACATTTGCTCGTTACAAAATTTAATCACAGGATACCCCGTCGCATTCTTGTGGTACCTGCTAGTTTTAAAGATGTAGAAAACAATTAGCAAGTTGAAATCTAAGTTTTGATCCATTATACACGGGTTTGGGGCGACCTCCACTTTGTGAATCTTTCCCTGGTAATTTTTCGGCCAGCAGTGCTATGTATGTGATCAATCTCCCACACCCACCGCCTCTGAACCATCAGTCTCGGTTAAGAATTGTCTCAGACTCTCGAGTATGCATCTGGGCTGCTTGTTAGGCCTATGTTGGTCACCGATCTAGGCAGTAGGCCAATTAAGAGCTAGATGAACTAATCCACCTTGTTACACATATAAACTTTTCCATATTTAACAAAAGTTTATAGTAATTAAACATCTTGGCGGTAGGAAAAAGTCTATATATATTCGTCAGAAGGGTTACGCATTCGTCATCATCATTCATACGAATTCTCACAAACAAGTACATATCTCTATTTTTCATTAGTCCATGTTTCTTTAGTTTAATTCCTTTATTAGTTATTAATTTATTAGCTTTTGAACTAGTATAATTTACATTCTATAATTGTTGTGATTGGGAACCAAGCCAATTTTAAATTGTTGTTTGAGTTGTGCGCTTATGCTATGTAAAGTTTGAATAAATTAGAATCAGTGGAAGGATTTAAAACTTGATACACTGATACAATAATATATAATTCACTTTGTCATTATAATCAATCTCAACATATAACATCACTTAGTAAACAAGCAGTTATCTAGTTTTCGTTATGCAATAACGCCTATGATTTATAAGTACTAATTTGTCATTGATTTAGAAAGTATGGCTCCTATCTGAAAATATCCATCCGGAGATAATAAACGTAAAAGGAAAAAAACAAGAAGTGATTCATAGGCACTCAAAAATGATCCATGTATAACTATGGAATTGTCGAAGGAGCAACACAAGTTCCTTTTCACAATAAGTATGTCGGTGATAATAATGTTGACGGTGATGAATTTATTATAATATTATGAATTTATTTTGCATTAGCTTAAGATTTTGGGTTTAAGGAGGGTCTCTTTTGCGACAATGGCACAAGGGCTCAAAATTCACGGGACGGCCCTGCTTAGTTTTAACACTTTTATTTTTTGCTTGAAGTCAATATATAATTTTACTTAGTATCAAGTGGAATGAACTTTAGAACATTAACAAACTCAAAAGTTTTTTTAAGATAGAAGTTTGTTTTGAATGATAGTTCACTATCACACAATTTGTCGTCAAAGTTTCTTTATTTCTCGAAATTGATACGGATTATTGCTTATTTTTCTTTGGAACCGATTTTCGACACCAATAATTAACATTCACTTGGACTGTTAGATTTGTGTTATCTAAATAGTGTGTTTTCATCCTCAGGGACTCCAAAAGCTACGCGATGAGTTCCCATGGTGATAATCTAGATAGGCTTAGCAGCTTGCCTGAAGAGCTTATTTCACACATACTCTCTCTGATGCCTACAAAATTCGCTGTTCAAACTTGTATTTTATCCAAAAGATTGAGATACAGTTGGACATTGGTACATAACCTTGAGTTTGATAGTTTTTCCCATCCCAATCGCTTCTCAAGATTTGTGGATAAGGTGTTGGAGCTTTTCAAACCTTTCCAAGTTGAAAAGATCCGTATGAACCTTTCCCAATTTATCATTCCAAAATCAGTTGTGTCAAAGTGGATTAGTAAAGAAGTTACTTTCAATTTGTGTGAGCTTGACATAAGAGTCACTGATGTTGAGTTGCCTTCGAGTCTGTACACTTGCAAGACACTCACAAAGTTTAGGTTGCATTATTCTAACCCGCGTTGTTCTTTAACGAATTACGTATCTTCCATCAATCTTCCTAATCTTATAACCCTTGACATCAATGTGGATTATGCACCTTTTTACGATGTATTCAAAGTCATCCAGGGATGTCCAATACTCGTAAATTTATCTCTAATAATAAGGAGGTGGGACAACAAAGAAGACTACACTATCAGTATACCGACTTTGAAGCGATTAAAACTATTACTCTATAGTTACTCAGAAATGGTTAATAAAGTGATTTTAAATGTCCCTAATCTTGAATACTTAAATGTGGATGAGCTCTGGTGCTATCTTTTTGTAATAGAGGATTTATCATCTCTCGTTGAGGCAAAAGTTCCATGTAATGCAAGATATGATCATATGTGGTCTGAGGTTCGAAAAGTTATAAGTAAAGCTAAATTCCTTTCCTTAACCACCGAGGTAATTAAGTTTTCTTCGTGTAAAACATATTAATTGGTTATCTCTTAAGAATTTGTGCCGTTTTGAATGATTTCTGTTTTATCCGATCAATTATAGTACTGGATTTCATTAAACGACAAAGCTGGTCGAAGATGGGATTAATCCTTGAAGTTCTTGGCGTTGTTCAGCGTTGGAATTTTTAGCGTTGAAAAGGTACATGATTTGGGCTGTTTTAAAAGTTTTAATATGTTTTCAATTATGTTCACAAACTTCGTTTATCCCTATATAATCTTGGGTTTTCTCTATCTTGGTTTGCGTTAAACAAAAGCCAAGTGCAGGTGGTTGGGTTGAACCACTGTCGATTCCCACTTGTATGGCTATGAAACTTAAGACAATGAGATATTCTAAAGCCCACGGAGACATAAACGATATCAAGTTCCTGAGGTTCATCTTGTCAAATTCAATGGCTTTAAAGACGTTGACAGTCGAATGTGATCGTACGTTATCCTCCGAAGAAAAAACCCAGTTTCTTGCAGAATTGTCAACCCTTGATAGGGGTTCTAGGGATTGTCAAATTCATTTTGTTGGAAATTTCATGTCTCGTGACAAATGCTATACTCCTATCACAAGACTGTTATGAGATTGCACATTCCTCCTATGACCCAAATGTTATACGTGTGACAGTGCTTAGTTTATTAGCAGGCTATAATTATATCTAGGGCCTTTTTTATGTTATATGCATCCTATTCTTGTACTTGGTTGGCTATATGCATTTGATTGCAAAGTTCATGGAATTTGATTTTGTTTCTATGTTTTTATTGTCGTTTTTATTGTGTGATGGTCAGATGTTGGTTTGTGAAGAGCTTACTCTGATATGTTGAGGATCGAGGTTAGATCGAGGATATGATAATTAGACTTGATAAGTGAACTCTAAATCAAACATATACTGTAATGCTTTCACTTTCACTTAGTATCGTCATATTCAATTTACAAGTGCTTTATGTCTTGACATTCAATGATGATCTTTGGAGATACATTTTAAATATCAAGATAGCTTTTCCAATACTGTACATAACTTATGAGTACATGATTTATAAAATTTGGTAAGTTTCATACTTATATTCGCCGTAGTCTTACAATTATGATGCATTGCAACTAAAATTATAACACGGCTTATAAAAAAAGTCTACCACTCTTTAGAAACGCCATCTTGAGCTAAGGCTTAAATTGTTCTTTTTTAGTTCATGAAAAGACTATCTTATATATCCCTCTTTAACAAATTTAAAATGACTTGTTTGTTTTTTTGTTTGGGATAGTAGATTAGTAGTTATGGTTGGAAGTTATACTCTTACATTCGGGTTTGAGTCTTACTCATTTTCGTGGTTAGCTGTTTAGCGTGGAGGTGTAAACGAGCCGAGTTACTCGTGAGTTCCTATAGCTAGCTTTATGTTTGGTTTGAAGTAATGTCTTATAGATATACTACGTAATAGATTAACTTCGGTTTCTAGTCATACTCAGTTTCTTGGTCTTGGCGACACTCCCTCGTCCAGTTTTGTGTATAATGGTGATGATATTGTTACAAGAACTTCATATAACATTTCACAGCGCACTACTTTGACAATCTTTATGTGAGCATATATCAAGGTTGTAAAAATCGCTAGGCGCTGGTGAGGCGGTTGGGTAGGGCCTAGCGATTAATCGGTTAGGCGGGGATTAATCGGGGATTAATCGGATTGGACTTTTTATACAAAAAATTGTAATATTAGATATTATATTATATTATATGTATGAGATAAGCATAGAGCATCAAAGTTCAAATATTTAGTGTTCAAATATAAGCATAATACACAATTCTTCAAAGTTTAAAGTCAAATATAGATATTATTCTATTTGTTGACCATTTTTAAGCAATCTTTGACCGGTTTTATCCGATTAAATGGTTTGTTGACCAATTTTAAGCGATTTTGTCCGATTTTTAAGCAATTGTTGACCGATTTTTAAGCGATGTTGTCCGATTAGACCGATTTTGTCCGATTAATCGGTTTGTTGATCGATTTTTAAGCGATCTTTGACCAAACTGATTAAATAGGCCGATTATGATAAATCAAGGCGCTTAGTGAGCGATCAGCGATTATGCGGGGATTAATCGGCCGCCTGGACCGATTTTTACAATAGAGGCATATATATGTGACTTTTTTGAAGATTAGTCATATTTAGATGTTAGAACCAGATTGTGTTTGTTTCCTCGTGACATAATTCAGATGATCCCTATCAGGGGCGTCTCGTGGATTTTAGTGGCCCCGTGCCATTACCACAAAGAGGCCCTCAAACACACACATAATATACATATGTATAAGTAGTGCATGAATTAATTAAGCTCGAGTCTCATATTGTGTTCATATATATAATAGAAGTGCATGAAATTTGGTGGCCCTCGTCAAACGGTGACCCTGTGCAATCGCACCTCTTGCACTCCCTAAAGCCGGCTCTGAATTCCCTATCATTGTCCCCATTACCTCTATGCATTAGTATTGTTGCTTTTGAGTCTCCGTCGGTCCCTACGGCGTATACTTGGCATCAATGTTAAGTGTTGTAAGATTAGGAAATGTTGGACATATCTCTACTAGTTATAAAGTGTTTAAAACCCTCTCTCCTATTAAATATTTTAGAACCACTATAAATAGATTTTTAAGCAATAATACCTTATAAGCATTATGTACAAGTACTTAAAGCACACATAAAACTAAAAAAACACTACTCATCTAATACAATTATTAGACTATTAAAAACACCTTTCACTTAAAAATACAATGATTTAACCACAATGTACAAAATATTAAGCTACCAAAAGGAAAATCTGAGATCGAGCACCAAAACAAAAATTCGAGATCGAGTGACAATCTACATCCTACTTCAAACAAGAACGAAACAACCCGATGTGTCGGCTATCTCTCTTCTTTTTTTTTGCCGGTCGTTTTATTTACATTGCCGTTACTTTTTTTTCTCCAAAATCCGTCTCACGTTAACATCAAACAACCAGAACCCATAAAACTTTCAAACAACACCGTATACTATCCTAATCGCACCCTCCTCAAAACACTATCTAACTACATTAAGACTCGAAATTTATAAAAAAAAAAAATCTCTGTTTGATCTTTGAGAAGGTCAACTTTTTTTTTTTTTTTTTTTAATTTTCGAAACATATAAAGAAATAACCAAACAAATTTGTTTACTTATTTCTTTCGTTCGTTCATCGAAAAACAACAAGAACAAAGGATCTAGGGTTGTTATTTCGTTTCAAGAACAGATCTTTAAAGATCTCTACAACCCATCGTCGACCTTAGAAAACGAAAAAACAAAACAAAAGAAAACTATCTTGGACCTTTGTTATAAAAGATCTTGAAGCGCCATGGAACTTTGTTTGTCATTCGGTTAAGAAAGAAAGAAAAGAGGGTGAAGTTTGATGAAGTGGTTGCCGTTGTTTTTACAAAAGGAGAAGTGGGGTGGCTTTGTTTTGTGGATTAAGGGTTGCAAGTGTTTAGGAGATATAGGGTTAGTCTAAAATTATTTTGGTTACTAGATTGGTGTTGGACCTTTTTGTATAAAGTGATTTTGGGCTAAACAAAAATATTATTCAAATTTTGGCCCAAGATAAAAAATAAAGAAAACTCAGAAGTAGAAAAACTACGAAGTGAAAAAATGTCGAATATATATATTTTAATTAAAAAATATCATTCTTTTGTAGAGTTATTTTTAGAAAAAACGTAGTATAAATGAACAACATTTGCTCGTTACAAAATTTAATCACAGGATACCCGTCGCATTACGCGGGTACCCTGCTAGTTTTAAAAGATGTGTAGAAAAATAATTAGCAAGTTGAAATCTAAGTTTTGATCCATTATACAAGGGTTTGGGGCGACCTCCACTTTGTGAATCTTTCCCTGGTAATTTTTCGGCCAGCAGTGCTATGTATGTGATCAATCTCCCACACCCCACCGCCTCTGAACCTTCAGTCTCGGTTAAGAATTGTCTTGACTCTCGAGTATGCATCTGGGCTGCTTGTTAGGCCTATGTTGGTCACCGATCTAGGCAGTAGGCCCATTAAGAGCTGGATGAACTAATCCACCTTGTTACATATAAACTTTTCTATAAATTCCCTAGACATTACAAACCCTGCTCGCTTTTTTTTTTTTTTTTTTTTTTTTCATCTTTTAGTAAACTTTTCCATATTTAACAAAAGTTTATAGTAAACATCTTGGGGTAGGAAAAAGTCTATATATTCGTCAAAAGGGTTACGCATTCGTCATCATCATTCATACGATTTCTCACAAACAGGTACATATATCTATTTTTCATTAGTCCATGTTTCTTAGTTTAATTCCCTTATTTGTTATTAATTTATTAGCTTTTGAAGTATAATTTACGTTCTATACTTGTTGTGATTGGGAACCAAGCCAATTTTAAATTGTTGTTTGAGTTGTGCACTTATGCTATGTAAAGTTTGAATAAATTAGAATCAGTGGAAGGATTTAAAACTTGATACACTGATACAATAATATATAATTCACTTTGTCATTATAATCAATCTCAACATATAACATCACTTAGTAAACAAGCAGTTATCTAGTTTTCTTTATGCAATAACATCTATGATTTATAAGTACTAATCTGTCATTGATTTAGAAAGTATGGCTCCTATTTGAAAATATCCATCCGGAGATAATAAACGTAAAAGGAAAAAAACAAGAAGTGATTCATAGGCACTCAAAAGGGATCCATGTATAACTATGTAATTGTCGAAGGAGAAACACAAGTTCCTTTTCACAATAAGTATGTCGGTGATAATAATGTTGACGGTGATGAATTTATTACAATATTATGAATTTATTTTGCATGAGCTTAAAATTTTGGGTTTAAGGAGGGCCTCTTTAATTTTGCGACAATGGCACATGGCCTCAAAATTCACGGGACGGCCCTGCTTAGTTTTAACACTTTTATTTTTTGCTTGAAGTCAATACATAATTTTATCTAGTATCAAGTGGAATGAATTTTAGAACATTACCAAACTCAAAAGTTTTTTTAAGATAGAAGTTTGTTTTCAATGATAGTTCACTATCACACAATTTGTCGTCAAAGTTTCTTTATTTCTCGAAATTGATACGGATTATTGCTTATTTTTCTTTGGAATCGATTTTAGACACCAACAAGCGGGTTTGCCCGCGCGTTGCTACGGGGTGGCCGTGTTTATGTTAAAACATTTAGGCAAACTACAACTTAAATTGTTGATATATATGCATGCCGAAACAACACATATGAGTATGACAATTAGCTATGTAGCAACTGAAACTAATCCAAGTTGCTATATGTTATGTAACAAATGACCAATATTAATGGGCTAATCTTAAAATCCGAAAAGTGTGCGACTGATGAAGATACGTACATGAACAAATACATTTACTTAGCAATGAACTGAAACATGAGTACATTTATTCTACTATGAGTGGAAATATCATTCCAAACTGAAACAGAATGTACAGCAGTAGACCAACCAAACTTAGTTTACTGTTAGCACTTTTGTTCAAAATGGTTAAATCTAAACATGTTCTTGAAATTTATTAGGTACATGACCCTTCTAGCTTTCTAGATTCTTCAAAATAGTTTCTTCTTGTTGGTGTTTGACTGATGATTTCTTCGCATATGCAGCAATTCTAGTAGGCTAATAAGATTGAGATTAAACATCAAAATGTAAACCTTCAAACTCAAAATGAATAATAGTTAAGTTGCGTTATGGATCAGAATGGGTTCTAGTAAAAGCAGTGCTTGTTTTGGTATGGGTTGGGATACCTGTAACCTTTCTAATTGTTCTACCGCTTTAACCCATTGAAGTTGTACCATCACGTAAATCTATTGCAGCCTAAAACACACTGATATAGCTTTGCTTGGGTTCGTGTCAACCAACTGTCAAGAGTAAAACATGAAAAGATCACAAATCAAGCCAAAAAAATCCAAAAATCTCAGCTCTCATAGCGATTTAAAAAAAACTAACCTTTCTAACTTTTCATATGATATTTTTTGATTGAAGTTGTCGGTTCTGTTTGTACTTCACGCCATGAAAATCTTCTAAGTTGCGGAAGGAAAGTTTACTATCATCTTCACCTACAATGAATCAACTCGTGAAAAGGCTAACCATTGTTAATGAGATTACAAAAAATGTGATAAGAATAACTAACCATCTACGTCAAATATAAGTGACGGTCAAGTTTACAATGACATTCACTTTTGTTTATTGTAATTGTATGATATGATATTGGATGGTTTGGGATTGCTTATTGATAAGCTTATATAATGTCACATAAGCCATAAGATTGCTGTATAAGCTTTAACAAACACTCCCAAAATACACCTACAAAAAAAATCATGTATACAAAATCACATATACTGCAGTTTATATCACAGCTGTGGTATATTTCATTTCGAAGCTGTCGCATGAATCACTTATACATGAAGCTGTGGCATGGATATATGGTGTGGCATACCTGTTGTTGGCCCTCATCCGGTGTATACTCCCACCAACTTCGGTTTCATCCCAATCTCCACTCCACCGCAGATATTTCACAAAAACGTTTGTCTTGGCTCCAACCCGGCTGACCCCTCTCCACCACCTTCTACACGGTTCGACTTTCCCATCGCATCCTCTTAATAATCCTACACACACGTATTAACATTACATCACCAATTCCTGACCAAACTTACATTTTCCGAATAACAAAGTTAAAAAAGTTAACCTCAGATTTGGCAGCAAGTTCCATTTGTTGTTTCATCAAAGCATAACTCTGACTCCTTTGAGCTCCAGCACCACTGTCACGATCCAACTTGTTACCTTTCAGCCAAAGCATATAACATTTCGTCAAACACATTGTAAGCACCATTCAACCCGACATCAAACAATTATATTTTGTTAACATCCTAAATATTATTATTACTTCAATACAAACCAATATCATCTAAATTACCAAAATAAATAGAGCCCAACTAAATTGCAAACTGTATAAATCAACACAAATCCGTATTTCAATGTTTTTTTTTTCTTTGCTTTTTCGTTAGCTGAAAGTCTAAACTCAAATAAACTCTTCTCACTCCTGAAAACTAACAACCCAACTAATCAATCACACAGAAAATACAGAAGAAAGAATTAATCAGTACCTCTTCTATAATCACTTGCTCTTCTTCATCCTCTTCCATTTTTTCAATAGGTCTATGATTAACGGTATCAAACGGTTCTTTTTTTTGCAAACAAATTCATAATTATTTTTTATTATTACTAACCTTAAAACCCAAATCAAAGAACAATACTCCGACCTTCAAGAAGAGTAATGTGAGATAACGTGTGGTATTCCAAACAGTTTTTTCCGGGGTTTGGGGAGTTTCCTCTTCGATGATTAGGTTTGGCAGTTGTGATAAGATCTGAAGACTATCTTGAAAAGGAAGTGGAAGCAAGGTATAGAATTTTATAGGAAGTGGAAGAAAGGCGGTGGGAGTGGTAGATTTTGTATCTGTAATACACAGCACGTATATACATTGGTATTCACTTTGTGGCCCTTGTGAACAGTAAAACGCTAAACACATCATGACCAATAAGAGAGCGCCACATAAGTGTAAACATGTATTATACCAATTATAAACCAATGGGCATTTGACAGCACTGCATGTATAAGCCGGATTTCTGTACGATGCCAAAACGGCTATTAGTATATATATATAATAATTAACATTCACTTGGACAGTTAGATTTGTGTTATCTAAAAAGTGTGTTTTAATCCTAAGGAACTCCAAAAGCTACTCGATGAGTTCCCATGGTGATAATCTAGATAGGCGTAGCGGCTTGCCTGAAGAGCTTATTTCACACATACTCTCTAATGCCCGAGAGATTCATTGTTCGAACTTGTATTTTATCCAAAAGTTTGAGATCTGATTGGACGTTGGTACATAACCTTGACATTGACTCGATTATTTTACGTTCCCAATCGCTTCTCAAAATTTGTGGATCGGTGTTGGAACGCTTCAAATCATTCAAATTAAAAAGTCCGAATGGACCTTTGCGGTTAGCCTTCCGTGGTCAATCAAGTCAAAGTGGATTAGTAAAGCAGTTACTTTCAGTTTGTGTGAGCTTGACATAAGTGTCACTAATGTTGAGTTGCCTTCGAGTCTGTATACTTGCAAGACACTCACAAAGTTTAGGTTGCATTATTCTAACCCGCATTGTTCTTTAATGGATTACGTATCTTCCATCAATCTTCCTAATCTTATAACCCTTGACATCAGTGTGGATTACGCACCTTTTTATGATGCATTCAAAGTCATCCAGGGATGTCCAATACTCGTAAATTTATCTCTAATAATAAGGAGGTGGGACAACAAAGAAGACTACACTATGATCAGTATACCGACTTTGAAGCGATTAAAACTATTACTCTATAGTTACTCAGAAATGGTTAACAAAGTGATTCTAAATGTCCCTAATCTTGAATACTTAAATGTGGATGGGCTCTGGTGCTATCTTTTTGTAATAGAGGATTTATCATCTCTCGTTGAGGCAAAAGTTCCATGTAGTGTAAGATATGATCATATGTGGTCTGAGGTTCGAAAAGTTATAAGTAAAGCTAAATTCCTTTCCTTAACCACCGAGGTAATTAAGTTTTCTTCGTGTAAAACATATTAATTGGTTATCTCTTAAGAATTTGTGCCGCTTTTGAATGATTTGCTTTATCCGATCAATTATAGTAATGGATTTCATTAAGCGACAAAAGTCGGTCGAAGATGGGAATTAATCCTTCAAGTTCTTGAGCGTTGTTCTGCGTTGGAATTTTTAGCGTTGAAAAGGTACATGATTTGAAATTGTTTTATGAGTTTTAATATGTTTTCAAGTATGTTCACAAACTTCATTTATCCCTATATAATCTTGGGTTTCTCTATCTTTGTTTGTGTTAACGAAGCCAAGTGCGGTGGTTGGGTTGAACCACTTGTCAATTCCACTTGTATGGCTATGAAACTTAAGACAATGAGATATTCTAAAGCCCACGGAGACATAAGCGATATCAAGTTCACGAGGTTCATCTTGTCAAATTCAATGGCTTTAAAGACGTTGTGATCGAATGTGATAAACGTTATCCTCCAAAGAAAAACACAGTTTCTTGCGAATTGTCAACCCTTGATAGGGTTCTAGGGATTGTCAAATTCATTTTGTTGGAAATTTCATGTCTCGTGACAAATGCTATTCTCCTATGACAAGACTCTCATGAGATTGCACATTCCTCCTATGACCCAAATGCTATACGTGTGACAGTGCTTTGTTTATTAGCAGGCTATAACTATATCTAGGGCCTTTTTTTATGTTATATGCATCTTACTCTTGTACTTGGTTGGTGTTGAAGCAAAATCTTGTCTCCGTCCAGTCCTAGCGGTCCGGTAGTTAGATGGTCTTCTCCTGCACAATGTACAGAAGCGTTAGCCTCGCCTCGGGTGTTATCCCGAGACCAAGCTCCGGCGTGAAGATGAGTAAAGGGTAATAAATGCAGTAGAAATGTAGGTGTAAAACTTAATGCAAAGTAATAAATGTGTTGGGGTATTTATACTACCCCCACTTCCTATTCATGTTACTATTCTTCCATTGTTCACCATCATTCCACGTGCCCATAGCTATTCTACTTAGTAGGCCACGTGATAGGAAATCCCTAAAATCTGCGACATGGTCGGTGGTTATTATTCTTTGACGGACGTCGAATGATCGTCCGACTGTGTGTCTTGACGTCCGGCGCATGTGTTCGACCGGATGTTGGACCATCTCGCACATGCGTCAACATGTCCCCGGTATTATATTATTGGCAAGAAGCCGATGATGTAACACTTAGTATAGTTCAGCCTATCAAGGGAAAAAATGTGTTTGCACCATGCCGGTCAACTGGCTGAATCCATGAGAATGGGCCGGTTAGTTGGGCCTGGTGGCCTTTTGGGCTTTTCAGCGCCGCTATCGCTTCACCTTCCGTCGTGTACGGCCCACGAAGCCCACGCCACCACTATCTCGGTGATTGGACGCCTTGTCATCATTAGGGTTTCCTCAGTATATATATATCCCCTTTCTCCTCATTTGGTTTTTACTTTTCACACACATACAAACTGTTTTCGTATCTCCGGACGTCTTCTTCACTTCTTTTAAGGTTTGTCTTGCCCTTTCTCTGTTAATACCTGTAAATTGTCTCGGCATCTTTTAGAAATGGCCGATATTGGAACCGATGGGAACATTCCAGTTAGAGAAAACACTTCCGTCCGTCCGACCGAAGAAACCAATGAAAATACCGTACAGCCGGTCGTTCCTAAGTTTGATATGCATGTACATACTTCTAGGTTAACACAATCTGAGTTAGATGATATAGTAGCCGAGTATGGCATTCCCAGCGATCTCGTCGGTCTTACCACCGGACGATATGACTATGGATCGATTCTTGGGAGGATAAGATAGGTATTTACCCTAGCGATTAGAGATGGGGAGTTAGAATTCCTTTCTCGACTTTTTTGCTGAACGTGATCAAACACTTTAGGGTGCACATTTCTCAGCTAGTCCCGCTAGGATTGAACCGGGTGATGCTTTTCGAGATTAGATGTTACAACCTCAATATACAGCCCAGGGTCTCACTCTTCCGGGCGTTCTACCGGTTGTGTAAGCAAGGACATTGGTTTTCCTTTGAAAACCGAACGGGTAAAGGTTCGTATAAGTGTTTCAAGGAGGTTCTGTCCAGCCTAAAACACTGGAAGGAAAAGTTTTTCTTGATCGACAGGCGGGCCATCCCTATTGCTATGGCATGGAGGCACGAGGACTCAAAAATCACGGATACTTTTCCCACCGGCTTTTCCCAAACGGACGCCGAGAGACTTAGTGAGAATCTTATTAAGTTGCGCAGTCCAACGATGAGTCTTTTATGGATGTGCCATCTCTCCTCGGTTTTCAAGAATCCTGGGTTCGAGCCCGTTCTAAAAGATGCCGGGGTCATGGTAATTACTTGTTTTAGTCTTGTCACCCAGGATTGACGTTTGTCTCCCCGGTTCGTCCTTTGAAGTTTCTAATCAACTTGTTTTGTTGTTGCATTCTTTCTTTCAGTTGTTAATATGTCGAGTATCTTGAGCTTCCTGACCGGAAGGAGCGGTGGTGAGAAAAGGTCCGTGATTGACCCGACAGGAGATTCAAAAGAACCTCCGACCCTCCGGTCGTGGGAGTGGACCTTCCTCCCAAAGATGCCCTGACCAGGAGGGCCGAGGAAGCAGATGCCGAAGTTGTTGCTCGAGGAGAAGAAAAGAAGGAAGCCCTGGCCCGGCAAGCAAAGAAAAGGAACGCCGGAGAAGGGACCTCTAAAGCACAAGGCAAGAAGAAGAAGTCACGCCGTCAATTTGTTGAGCACATATCTTCTGGAGAGCCTATCGATAACCCGGACCCTTTGAATCAGATCCGTCCGGAGGATGTCCGGCAGACGGATCTGAATGTTGATGCGGAGCAGGGGACCCCGAACATTGTCGCCGAGGATGGAGGAGGCAACGTGGCCAATGAAGGGATGGGCGATAATGTTGCTGGCGGTGGTGAGCAATTGCAACAAATGCATACCCCTCCGGTTGAGGGAGGCGGTCAAACGCCACCGGTCGAGGAAGGTACGTATAAATTGTTCAGTTGTTCATACTTGTGATTTCTTCCAACTTATTATGTTGTGTCCTTCAGGTTTTTTGGCCCACCACTCTCTCGGCCTTAAGCGGATTGATAAAATCAACCTGGACTCCGGTACGTTTTAGCCTTCCGCTTATCATCTTCTTTTTTTTACGCTTATGCCGATTATTTTCTTAACTCCCTCTATTTATTATGTAGATGAAGCCACGAACATCTTCATCCCTCCTTGGGCCCTTCGAGATGACGTTCGGATAAATTCTTATCGGTCTTGCAAGGAGCTCCTTGATAATCTTCCCACTCCGGCCGAGCAAGAAGCTTTAGAACAAATGAACAACATTGAGCTCACTCGCCGGGCCTATGAAGAATTTGGCAAAAGTGTGATAGCCCAAGGCGAGTTGCTGAAGAGGTTCACCGGCATGTCGTCTACATTGTGGGAGCTCTCTCAGACTCATCAAGGTTGTCAGGGGTTGGCGGATAGATTGATAGCCACCGAAGGTGAAAACGAGAGGTTATCCGGAGAGTTGAAGAAACTGGAGACCGAGTATCAATCTATCCTAGATAAGGGGAAGAACCTGGAGGATGAGGTGGACAGGGTGACCCGTGAAAGGGAAGAGTGGAGAGAAACCTCTGCTGCTCAGGCCGAAAGGATCAGGAAGCTTGAAAATGAGCTAAATGCTAAAGATCAGGCCTTAGAATCGTTGAAGGTGGAGAAGGGGAACTTGGCAGCCGAGGTGGCCCAGTCGGAGGTAATAAAACAAAATGTCGTCCGCTTTCTTCTTCCGGGAGCTGTTCGTCGACTATTCGGCAGTGTGGAATACAAGAAGAGTATGGCTAAAGTTTACAGCCTGACCTACCAGGATGGGTTTGTAACTGGGGCAAGTGTGGGTAGAAAAGAGGAGGAGATCGTTGAGGCTCTGAAGGGTATTGCCAACATCAACAGGGATGCTCCAAAATTATGGAAAGCTGAGTTCAACAACCTTTTTGTGGCCGAGTATCCCTATATCCAGAAGCTAGCGGATTCCTATCAGCTACCCTTAGGCGATCCGTTGAGCATGGAACCCGATCCTCCTCGCAAAGACCCTGCCGGTCCTTCTTCGACCTCCGGTCATCATCGGTCCGGTGGCACTCGACCACCGAATCCAATGCCAATGCTTGAAGCTTTGTGACTTATGATTATAAACAACAATTTGAACAATTATAATTGTAATAATTAACACTCTACCTACATGACTCATGTTCGTCACTTTTTGAGACGTAATCAAGTATTTAACTTAGATAAATCTTTTTGTGTTGTGTATTTCGTCTTTTGTCCCATTTCACATTGATAAACTTCCTTTAAGCTTTCTAAAGGGCATCCGCGCATTGCCGTGCATCCGTATATCCGGCAACCTAATATGTTTTAGGGCATCCATTATTCGGGCATCCGGCAAGAGTGCTCGGGCATCCATCATCTGGGCATCCGAATAACTTGTTTCGGGCATTCGGGATGTTATCCGGGTATATATCTAGCAATCATACTCGACGGGGGCCAGCCTTCGGAATAACCATGTATCACATTGTCTTTCCAGAAAATTGTTTTCCTTATCATAAGAAAACTTTCATCATTAAACTAACATACATGGATAGGTGATATGTGCAAAAACACATATCATTTCTTTATCAAATAAAACCCAAAATAACCAAGAAAGAGCCGCTTATTGTTAATATTTGCGTGTTTCTTAAGTTTATGCATGTGCAGGTACGGATATGAGAAAACAGACAAAAGAAAGCCAAAACCGAAGAAAACCGAGCACGAGAGAAAGAAGAATGCAAAAAGCCGAGGCTGGGAAAGGAATTTGCAAGTTTGGATCATCTTTTCTCAAAATGACAACTTTAGTCCCTGAAGTTTCAGAATTTACAAATTCAGTCCTTGGAGTATTGGAGATTTACAAGACTAGTCCTTGGTTTACTTTTCAGAAACTACAAGATTGGTCCCTTGAAAATCAGATTTTACACATATGGTCCTTAAGAGTATTACATGATTACCATATTAACCCATATCCATATCTACACCTTAAGCCCAAAAATCAAAAGCCCAAACCCATTACCCGTATTTTACCCATTCCCACACCGGTTTCCATTATCCAACCCGATACCCGGTCAACTAGTCAACCAAAACAAATAAATATAAAGAAACACTCGCGCCCAAACCCACTCCATCTTTCTGTTTATCCTTTCCCATTTTACCCGATTACACCACATTTACCTCACTTAAAATGCTTCTAGAAAGACTCGACAGCGTGTCGAGGTATGACACGAGGATCGCCACGGTGGGACGAATGAAGCCTTATTATTGGTCTGCCGCATCACAAGAGTGATCCAAGGGCTCTGATTTGATATGATGACAAGAGAATGAATCAAAGGTCGAGATTAGAGCTCTAGATGCTTCTAATGATTAATCCCAAACTCCTGGATCAGCTATAAAAAGCCCTTTCTCCTCATTGAATAATTCGTCCATTTTTTCATGCATTAGAAAAATGTTACCATTTTAATTGTTTGTTTTAAATATTGTTTAAGTTGTAGTTATGATTTCAGTTTTGTAAACTTTCAGTGTTAATTGCAATTTCAGTTTCATTATTACCTTGTCTCATGTTTATTTCAATTTCTCAAAATTACTATAATTACTGTTCCTTGAGTCCCTTTCCTGTTTACTCAGCTCACATAAGCTTATAAGAGCTTATGTGAGCTTGTTATTGGTTCAATTGTTCTAATTCTAAGTTTTTGCAAATCAGTTAACATCAGTCAACGAAAGTCAACTTTGGTAAAAATTTAAAAGTCAAACTGTTTTGAGCTTAATTTCTGTTCTGAATCTGTTAAAAGGGTGATTTTAATGTTTGTTTCGATAGATCATTTCAGTTTATGTCATAATCCATCAAAGTTTTAAGTTTAAAGTTCAAATGGTTCACTAGAAGGGGTGTTTGGATTTCGAGATTTGAAGCATTCTGAGTTCCATTCTTACATGATTCAGTTCTGAGTGATAGTGCATTTTGGTTTTAGAAGCTGATTGGAGTTTTGTAAGTGCAATTTCTGTCCATTGTAACTACTGCATTCAGCTATTCCATATCAGGTTCTACTTGCAACTTTGTAGGATATTGTTTAGTTTAGAATTAATACTTAGTTGATTTCTTTCGCTGATAGAGTAGTTAATTTGCTAGATTCTAGTTTATATTGTTATGATATATTTTATTTTATAGTGCCTTATTTGATCCTAAGTTGTCCATCTTAACTGTTTCTTTTAGTTTACTCTGCATTAGTCTAGTTGTAGTCCTAGAAGTTTAGTTTCAAGTAATTAATCTACTTAGCCTTAGGAATTTGGAAGTCGGTTTGTATCCCTCCAAAGAGAGTAGGCGTATTTTAATGCTTTTAGGTTTATCGGGGACTTGAGCTTATTTTCATTACAAATTCAGTTCTGCATACTTATCCACTGCTTCTGCATCAGGTCCTTTATGTCCCAATCCCTTTAGTTGTTGAATTTTAATTTCTTCATCGTTAGTCCTCTTAAGCTGAAATTTTGAACATCTGATCTTTGGTTGGTTGTGGATATCATGAGCATTTTAGTTTATTTTTGTAATTTTTTCTAGCTAGCTATTTTAGTGCTCAAAGTTGCCCCTTAAGGGCTGTTTGGCATTTTGTGGTTTTGTAGCTTTAATCATTTCTGCTTGTATTTTTTGGCTCCCCATCAGCTGCAATAGCTTAGTTTCAGTTAGAACAGGGTAGTTTTAGCTTATGGTAGCTTTGTGTAGCTTATTGTTGCTTCTTGCTTATTTTCGAGTGCTTATTCATTCTAGTAGTGTGTCCAAATCATAGTTCTTGTACTCCAAATTGGTTTTCGTTATTTTCCCTAGTTCTATATATTATTTTATAGTAATCTGGAAGTTTTCATAATTTTCTTGTTCATTTGCTATTTTTACGCATTTTAGGTCATTGTCTAGCATTTTAATTAGCATTTAATCCTAAAATTCGGAAAATGTTCGAAAAATACAATTTCAATTTTCTTAGTTTCAGAATATTCAAAAGTCATAAAAGTATTTTCCTGAATTTTCTTAGTTAAAATAGATTTTCTAGCATTTTAATTTGTTTTAACTAGTATTATATTCATAATAAATTCATAAAAAGTCAAAAAAATGTGATTCCAGTTCTGAAAATTCTTTTTAGTCATTTAAGATTTTTGAAAAATAGTTTTGTAATTTTCTAGCTTATTTTCCTAATTTCTAGTATTTCAAGTCTATTTTAAATGTCTTAAATTAGTTTTTAATTCAAAATAAATCAAGAAAAATCCAAAAAAATAGTTTTAAATTTTAAATAATTTTCAAATATCATTCTTAGTTGTAGAAAAATAGAATTTCAATTTTTACGAGTTTAAATTAGCATAGTTGCATTTAATTAGCGTTTCTTTAATTACGTTTTATGCGTTTTTAGTTTAAATTTTCGTAATTAGTTGTTTTCCCTTATTTAAATCATAGATTTAGTTGTTATAATTTCTTTCCTTTATATTTCCTTGCCTTGTAGATTAGAAAACATCCAAATCCCTTTTTCATATTCGAATCCCGAATCGCGACGTGAGTTGTCAAACTCCATTCATCCCTCGTTGGGAAAACGACCCGGGAAATACATACCTTTGTATTTCTTCGGAAAATATCTTGTGTACGAAAATGACAAATCAAAAAATGGCGCCGCTGCCGGGGAGGGCATGAAGTGAGTTTTCGTATTCCGTCTCAATTCGCGTGTATTTGAAGATCCTTCCTCGTGAAGTTACCGTTTTGTACATATTAATTTTATAAAAACCCAAAAATATTTTCCTTTTCATAATTTGTTTTCCTTTTATGTTTGCTTTTTATAAAAACCCAAAAATAATCTTCGATTTCCTCTATATGTTTAATTCTTATCTCTTCACCTCTATATTGTTTAATTCTCCACCATGCTCGATTCTTCACCATTTGATCCCCATGATCCTCGGACCATGGAGGATTTTTATCATCCATCGCTTATCGGTAGAGGAGGACCGATCGTTCCGGGAACCAAGTTTAGATTGAAAAATCGCATGGTTCGTCTTCTTCGACAGCATTGCCCATTTCATGGATTTAACGACGAAAATGCAAATGAGCACTTGAACAAGTTTTTATCTATTACTCAATCCATGAAACAACGTGACGTTTCTCAAGATGATATCCGATTGAATCTCTTCCCCTTCTCTTTAACCCACGAAGCTGAAACTTGGTTTTATACCCTTGAAAAACATTCAATTCATACTTGGGAAGAGATGTTCAGCAAGTTTCTTTCAAAATACTTTCCATATTCGAAAACGATGCAGCTGAGGAAAGAAATTCTAAATTTCCAGCAATTACCTAAGGAATCCGTATTTGAAGCTTGGGAAAGATTCAAATCGTTATTACAGAAATGTCCCGATCACCGAATTTTGCTTCTTGATCAAATCCTAACTTTTTATCATGGTATCACTACGATTGATCGAGACAAAATCATGTTGGCAGCTGGTGGAAATCTCATGCGGAAGACTCCTCAAGAAGCTTATGATTTGATCGAGAATATGACGCAACATCATTATCAGTGGGATGCTGACGTTCCTTACGATTCTACCACTAAGTTGAGTGATCATTATTCCGAGAAAATTTCTGTTATGAATGAACAAATTGACGTCTTTGGCAAGCAAGAAAGCTATATCAATCAACAAAGATCGAGTCATCCACCCACCTTTTACTATTCCGACTCTGACGATAGTGATGACGATGAACCGTTTGAAGAAGTGAACATAAATATCGATTCGCTCATTAACAAACCTTCGTATACCTTGTCAATGGGGGACAAGGAAGTCGAATGCACTCCTCTTGAGAATATTGATGACCTTGTTCCAATCCCAAGGGTATCTGAGACACCTTTCGATTCGATTTCAGAAACTTTCAAAATGACCTTCACAAATCCTTTGTTTGAATTTGATTCTGAATGTACTCTAAATTTTGACAATCAAATCTTTGATGAGTAAAGTGATGAGTCCAACACGGAGACCATAATGGAAAAGGTGCAAGTTCATAGCTCACAAAGTACCGCACAAATCCCACCTTCGTTTGTCTCGCTTGAAGAAATTAAATAAGTAGAGCCGTCTAACGGTAATCCTCCGGAGCCCGAGCTCAAGGATTCGTCTCTTGATTTACTTCTCGAGGAGTTCGCCGATGAACTCGTTCACATTGATCCTCTTCCACCGGGAAGTGAGGACGATGACGTTGATTTTGAAGCCGATTTAAGAGAGATTGAAAGTTTGTTGAATGAAGATCCGTTAAATGAGCCGCCACGAAAGATTAATGATAATTATCTCGAGGAGTTCTCCGATGATCTCTCTCATTTCATATCTCCTCCTGAATATGATCGCGTCTATTTTGATCTTGAGGAAGATTTTAGTTTGGGGGAAGAGCAGCTCTCTCAAAAGAGTTCCGTTATTGATGACATCATCCCACCTCTTCCTCCTGATATTTTTGTTGAAAATCACCCTATGAGCTTAAATGATCAAATTCAAATGAAAGCTTATATAAAATGTGCTTTTGAAGATGAAGAATGGATCCTAATCGTTATCAAAATCTTTATTCCATTTCTTTCATATAATATGATTTCTCCTCTTCTTCACTCTTGCGAGAGTGAGGATACCATCTTTGACCCCGGTATCACCGCTTTTCCTTTTTAAGAACCGTGGGTATCTCATCGGAGTGGAACTTTCTTATGTTTCAATGTTTATCCAAACCTCTTGAATGAAAGTCCGATGGAGATTATCTTTTCCACTTGCTTCCCCAAGGACAAATGAATTCGGGGCGGGTCAAGCTAACGACTCGATAACAAAACAAGCGTTTCTATCTTCTTTCTATTTTCTCTAATAAGTGACGTGAAGGGGTTAGCCTCTTCGATTTCTCGTGTTTGGTTGTTTGTGATGTTTTTGTCCAGGATTTTCCCGATATGAAGACTCTCGTGCTCAAAGTTGCTTTTCTCCACTCGAGTTTCATGATCGTTGCTTATGGAATCCGATATCCGAAATCTTATAGACTAACGTTTATCTTTGAGTATACTTAATAAACGGCTTTTAGATTTTCGTTGATACCCTTGCCTTTAAACATTGAGGACAATGTTTCGTTTTAGTCTGGGGTGGGTAATCTTCGATTTGATTTGACCGCACTTGCTTATTTTTTGTCGTGTACTCTCGTAACCCCGTTTTTCCTTAGTAAATGAAAAAATTGTGCAAAAATGAGAAAAATTTAAAATTTTTTATAAGCTTTTGCTAGTTTTATGATCGAAAAGTTCTCGCTAGTTTCTTAGAAGTTTCTTTAAATATGCGTTTTTCTTGACAAAGCCTTTGCTAATTGCTTAGACAAGAGGCTATAAAGTGCGATTCTAGCTCACAAGGCCAAGAACTTGCAAGTCTCCCTAAGTGATTTTATATATGCGAAGCTTAAACAAGATTTTGCTAGTTTCTTATAAGTGACTTTAAAAATGCGAGACTTGAGATTATTTGACAAGCATTCGCTAAGTTAATATATGTTTGACACCTTGTTGACTTTCCATTGGTGAGAGTAGGAATAGAATTCGACTTGATAGGGCGTGTTGAGCCCTAGCTTGTTCCTTAACCATAGATAATCTATAAATTATCGGCTAAGCATCCATGGATCTCATTATTTAGGATTTTAAATTTGCGGAGATCGAGAAATGATAGAGTTACTTATGAGTTTAGATGCTAAGCGTGGAGTAGTTGGTTCTCTTTAGAGCCCATCGAAGGTACTTATGGCTTTTGTTCCCACAAAATTGTTTCACCCCATATCTATCTAATAAATAATTAGAGATGTTGAGTTTTTGGCGATAGTTAGTTCTTTATCTTCTTAAAAGAATATTTGTTTTAAAAATTGGGTACACATCAAGGATCCGTAATAAATAAATAAATAAGCAATAAATAAATAAGTGAAAAATAAGTAAAGTTATGAGCTGCGGTGTCGAGATCGGACCCTTGGATCTTTAGCCGGGATTGAGTAAGGTCTTAGTCTAGCCAACCGGGATCCTCATTTCATGAAGCCTATAGTCTTGGAATTACCCTGTGAAGCTCCGTGGTTCATAGCTCATATAAGTAAAAGTATAAGTGTTAAAAAAAAAAAATGATGAAAAAAAAATAAAATAAAAAAATAAAAAAAATGGGAAAGTAAAAATTATAAGTGAATAAAAATTCCTTGATGTGGACCTCATTTTTGAGACAATGGTTCTTGAGAGAATACGGATAACTAATTATCGACTTAGCTTTGTATCTTTATCGAATAAAAGTTATCGAAACGAGAAATTTGAAGAAATTCATTTCTCACAAAAATAATATAATCTAGATGAAAATAGGAAAATGGGAGCAAAAGGTAATTACACAAGTAACTTCCATGGGTAGTGTTAGCATCTAGAGTCATACTTAACAATGATTTCGGTTTTACGCTTAGTTTGGGACTTGTGAAAAATCAGGGACGATGTATTCTATCCGTATGGTCACTTCACGCTGTGTTGTGTTTTCTACTCCGTGATCCTTACGTGTCTTTTGAAAAATGTTGGAGTTATTGATCGATATGAAAGTTCAACAAACCGTCATTCATAACCGGAATGTGCTTAATCGTAATATCTATACATGTGAATTAAAAGGTAAGCAGGCGTTTTAGAATTAAGGGCTTAATCTCTTTTGAGGAATCTTTGCTACTTCTTCATAGGTTTAGTAGAAAGAGATTGAAATCCTTGGTTTTAGGAGCGTGAGTTGATTGCATTGCGTGAGGACACGAATAGGTCAGTTACATAATGACCATGGGATTCTTATCACAATAACAATTATAAGAAACAGTTTCTTAAGTTTATGGCGTGCCAGGTCCGAGGGACCTCCTTTTCTTCCATCATCTGTAACTTATAAGAGCCATTCTGACTTGCTCCTATCACCCGGTAGGGGCCTTCCCAATTGGGTCCCAACTTTCCTTGATTTTCCGCCCGGCTGGCTTCGTTCTTCCGGTACACGAAGTCGCCTACTTTGAAATTCATCGGTTTGACCCTCCGGTTGTAATAATGCTCAACCTGTGTTTTGTACTTGGCTTCTCGTATAGCAGCACTTTCCCTTTTTTCTTGCAGGAGGTCCAAGTTCAAACGCTGCTCTTCATCATTAAGTCCTCCCGGAACATCATCGTTCGGTATGTAGGCATCCCAATCTCCGCCGGTATCACGGCCTCACTTCCATATGTTAAACTGAACGGGGTCTCCCCGTTGCTTGTTTTAAGTGTTGTTCGGTGTGCCCATAAGACGTTAGGTAATTCATCCACCCATCCGGTCCTCTCTCGTCCTAATCTTGTCTTTATCCTTCCATCGGACTTTTGTTGGCTCGTTATACTAATCCGTTGGCTGCGGATGTGCAGCGGCCGTATTATCTGTAATTTTTAGCCCTTCGCACAATTTTTTGAGCGAATTCGTTGACAAAATTAGTTCCATTATCGGTGACTATGATCCCGGTAGACCATACCGCTGCGATATTTTCGTAGACAAATTTTATAACGTCTTTTCCGTCGTTTTACCAGTGACTTTGCTTCTATCCATTTTGTAAAATAGTCTATTGCCACGATCACATATTTGAGGCGACTGGTGCTACGGAAGGGCCTAACACATCCATTCCCATTGATAGAAAGGCCATGGGGCCATGATGGAGGTTAGTAATGTTTTGGGAGTTTGGGTGCGGAGCATGTATCGGCAGAGTCACACTTCCTAATTTCTTCTCGTGTGTCTCGGTGCATAGTGGGCCAGTAATATCCTTGCCTCATAAGCTTCGCCACTATGGTTCTTGGTCCGGAATGCATCCCACAACATCCCTCGTGCACCTCTCGTATTATGTAATTTGCTTGCAACGGACCCACACATCTCAACATTGGTACTAGGTATCCCTTTTTAAACAGAACTCCTCCTTCCATAGTATATTGCGGAATTTTCATCCGTAGACTCCTGGCCTCATTGGGTTCATCCGGCCAAACCCCCTCTTCCAAACATCTGATGATCGACGTCATCTAGTTATCCGCCTCTTCTTCCACCACATTTTCAATTCTCCGTTCCTCCCACGAAGGTTTTTCCAGGACTTCCACTAATACCTTTTTAGTGAGATGGTCAAAAGCTACGGATGCTAGTTTGCTCAGTATATCTGCCTTTTGGTTTTGAGCCCTTGGTATATTGCGGATTTTGAAGCTTTGGAATCCCACTATGTGTTCTTTCGCTTGAGCCAAGTATTTTTGCATGCTTTCTTTGGTAGCTGCAAATTCTCCGTTGATCTGGCTAGCAACCAATTTGGAATCAACTCGCACATTCAAACTTCTGATTTTTAGCTTCTTTGCAATCCGGAGTCCGGCTAGCAGTGCCTCATATTCGGCCTCATTATTGGTGCTGGGAAAGTTGAGCAGCGAGCATAAGTAAGCTCCTCCTTGTCCGGACCGATGAGGACCAAACCCTGCTGGCTCCCTTGCTATTGGGCCTTCATCGTACACCTGTGACCATTCTCCTTCCTCCTACCTCCATTACACTCGTATCCTTTCCACGGTGCTGGGTGTCCGGATTCAACTTGTACTTCCGTGAGAAAGTGCAATACTTGACCTTTGACCGCATTTCTAGGAGCATACGTGATGTTGTAAGCCCCGGCTCTACGGCATACCGCAAGCTTTCACGAAGCTTCCGGCATACAATATCTCGCTAACGGGTTGGTCGGTGATGACCCGAATGGGATGGGCCTCAAAATATCTTCGCAGTCTTCGTGATGCATGTAACAGACATAAAGCTAACTTTTCCATCGGAGCATAGTTCCTTTCCGCTTCGTGCAAGGTTCGGCTTACGTAATGTACCGGCAACTGCCTCCCGTCTCTTTCTACCACTAGAACCGCACTAACGGCTCCTTTTGATGCTGCTAAGTATGTGGATAACTGTTCTTTCGGCCGTGGGGTGGTTAACAAAGGTAATTATAATATCAGGTTCTTCATCTCTTGGAAAGCTGCCTCGGCTTCCTTCGTCCACCGATATTCATCCTTATTCTCCTTTGTGATATTCTTCAAAGTTTCGAAGAAAGGCAAGGACCTCTCTGCTGATTTTGACAAGAATATGTTCAAGGCCGCTAGTTTCCCACTCAGACTTTGCATTTCTTTCAACGTTCCTGGAGATTTCATCTCCATGATGGCCTTCGTCTTCGGGATTCGCCTTATACATTCGGATGTTACCATGTACCCAGGAATTTCCTTCTTCCACACGAAGGAACATTTCCGCGGGTTCAGCTTCATGTTGATCCTTCTGAGGTTGTCAAATGTTTCCGCTATGTCTGCTATCATATCTCTCTCCGTCCGGCTTTTTATGACCATATCATCGTGATCGCTTCCAAAACAGTCAAGAAATATTGACCAAAGGTTTTAGTCAACAAAGTCAACTATTATGGACTCAATACAAATTTCCTTGGAATATAGTGGATTCCCGGTCGTTAAGTCCCGGAGGTTGAATGGTGTGAAAGCGTTCGGGGCGTAGAATGATCACTAAGGATAATGATGCATAAGGATTTTGGTTGATAATTACACTCTTGATTGATTGGAATTGTATTTGGATACGAACTATAAAGCACAACAATCGATTAAACAAGCGTAAATACGCACGTTTATTAAATTTTATGTAAACGTACAAATTAAAACGTAAATTTAAAAGAATAAAACACCTACGGATATGAAAATGATATTTTACAATCCTAATAATAAAAGAAAATTATTAGAAAATTAAAATTATTTTTATGACTATTTACTTAATTATTATTAATTAAAAACTTTTTTTAATTATTTAATAATACCCTAAAATATAAGAAAATATGAAATAAAGCTAGAAAAATGAAATTATGACTTAGAAAAATCTAAAATATTATAAAACTTATTTTAAAAATTAAAATATATTTATTACACTTTTTATCTATTTATTATTAATTATTTAATACTTTTTAACTATTTTAAATTCTAATAAATACTAAACAAGTTAAGAAAATTCTGAAATTTTTTCTATAAATATCCTATGATGATGTAAAGCTAAGAAAATTATAAAACAGAAAGTACTTAATAATAAGTGAAAAAGAAAATTAAAAAGCTAATTTATATTAAATAAACGCTATCACTATTTTTAAAATGATGTTTTGTGATTTTCTTTTACAAAACTATTATACTACGATTATAAGCAACTTTAATGAAGACAAAAATTTTAAACTTGAAAATAAGCGGTTTAAAAGCTCAAAAGCTTAACGAGTTGAGCTTATGGCTTATTTTGATGTTTCAAGCTAAATTAAGTGGCCAAATAAGCTAACAAGCTAGAAACAAAGGTGAAATAAGATGAAAGTAAGCTAAAGGAACTTAAATTAAGCTAAAAGACACAAAGAGCCATCTTGAAAAGCTTGGAATAAGCTAATAAGCACTTGGCTTCTTTATGTTCTAAAACGATTATGGGACGAGTTTAAATGACAAAACAAGTGGGTCCCAGAGCTTAAGCTCTCAAACTTGGTTGAAACAGATAGCCGGTGGGTTGTGAGCTTAAAGGAACCAAACGACCCCTAGGGTCCTTTGGTGGAGCTTATGACAAGCTTTTGAAAAGCTTGTAAACCGATTCTCGGTGTATACTAACTCGATGTATCTTGAGAAATGGACAAAACTAAAAGCTTATTGCAGCCCTATCAAATAAGCTAGAAAATGGAAAATAAGCACTGGACTAAAGAGACAGCTAGGTGGGCTTTCCAAAAAGCTAAGATACACAAGCTGGGACTCACTAATAAGCTCTGTGTGAGCTTGTGAAATTAAGCAGATACAACCAACTCTATTGGTACAGGGGAGGTTTTTGAACAAGTGCTTAAAAGAAGCTAGAAAATAAGCAGTTTAACTAGCAAACTAAAAATTATAAAAATTACTATGATAAAGATGAACAGTTAAATATTATAAACCTAAAAGCACAGATTCTGAAAGCTAATATTAAGTCCTATAAAAAATTATCTAGTTTATTCAAAAACTGCAAAGAAGAAAATTTGACTTTTTAAGTTAAACTAAATAGTTGACTTAAATGAACTTTTGATTGATCCTACTCACTGATTATGTTATATTAACCTAAGTTGAGATGAATTTAAGCTAGATTAACAGGTTATGAACAACTATGATGAATTTTACAATCTAAATCCTCACAGTGAGCTCATAGATGAAGATTAAAGGCTATTTTGACTTTCTTGTAAACAAGGTCTGAATTTTATGGTTTCTATGAGTTATTAAGTACTAATATGACATATAACAACAACAAGTGACAACACAAACAACCTTTAGCACGAGATAGCACAGTGAATCCAAACAACCTTTAGCCAACTGATTTTGTGATTTCAAAGGGTTTCCTGATTAAGACCATGCAATCGATTAAAAACCTTATATTATCATATAATGAGACTAAATAAGCATTAAACAACAACAATAACAACATAAAACTCAGGTATGACAATTATGCTATAATAAGCTGTTAAAATAAGATTTTTTAGTAACTACAAATTTTAAAGAACAAGCAAACTGTTTTATTGTTTAATTCTACTTAACTATAACTCAGAACATAAAACACAAAGATTTAAGTTTATAAATGACTTAAGCATTGAAATGCTAAAATGGAGTAAAAAGCTTACAAGATGGAATCCAAATGGCGAGAACCAAGGCTCAAGACCACTTCCTATAGCTTCCCAAGAAGCTTCTAAACCCAAGGCAATCAAGATTCACCCCGCCCGGTGAGATCATCTTCTTCATTGATTTTTTTATTTATAACTAATTTTTTGTATTTTGGTAATTTTTCTTTTGATACTAAACAAAGTTTTAAGGTTTCTAATAGCTTTATTAAGCTATCTAGGAGCTTATATGAGCTTATTGATCCATATTAACAACTAATAACAACATTAGGCTAACATGAGATTTTGAACTTGAAAATTGCATAAACTTGAAATGAAATCGAAACTTGAAATTGATTACTGAAAAAGTTGTACAATACACTGAAATAACTTACTTCAAGACTTGAAAGCTTAAATATACACTGGAATTTGAAAATTAACTAAAACGACATACATTAACTAAAAATTAAAAACTAGATATCCTTCACATTGCTTCTCCTTTCTTTATAAAGATCTTTTTGAGCTTTGTCGACATCTCTGAGACTTTCCCACTTCATCTTGACCATTGGATCCTTTGAATTCATCATAACTGTCCATTTGGCATTTTGGCGCCAAAAGTCATTTGAGCAGGTTTTTGCAATTAAAGAAGTTTGGGAGGATGTGGAGGTGTTAGGGGAGTGGTTAAACAAGTGGTGTGATGAGGTGGAAAGGTGGTAGTGAAAACCATGGTGGTTTGAGGAGGTGTCTGGTTTTGGCGTGATTTGTGTGAGAGAGATGAACAGTGGAGCTGGTATTTGACTTTCGTTGACCCCGTATTAATAATAAGGGAAAGGGTTCAAAATGGGAGGTTCAAGTGAGTTTTGGCAGGGATCAAAAAGCTCAAGGTTCAAGGGTCAAGGTTCAAGTGATTGGGCTTGGGTTTGCATTGGGCCAGCTGGGTTAATAACAAAAGAGGGTCCGGTTTGGTTTTGTAGCTAATAAACACAAGGACCATTTATGTAATTTCTCCAAACTTGAGGGACTGAATTAGCAACTTTCCCAAACTTATCAAAAGGACCAATTATGCCATATATGAATAGTACAAGGGTAATATTTGATAATTTTCCATTTTAAATATCAGGGACTATTTTGACATTTTTCAAAGTTGAGGACCAAAGTTGTAATTTTGTAATTTTAACTTTGTAGGGTTTGTTTTGACAACTTTTAATCCCATGGACCTTAAATGATATTTTCTTTATTTTGATTTACAGGGACTAATTTTGACAACTTTTGAAACTTGGAGGACTAAAGCGCCAATTATGCAAACTTGATACGTTTTTACACGATTTTGGTATTTTGCATTTAAAACACATAAAACACTTATTTGTGATATTTTATCATTTTGATGCATTTAAAGTGTTTCGGATGTTTTTGGCGATCAAAGTGCAAAAATGATGAGTATTGCATACTCATCAATCCCCACACTAAGATATTGCTAGTCCCTAGCAATCTTTTGAGAAAACTTAATGGATTTTATCTCTTTACCAAAAGCCATTACTTCAAGTAGCCAATTGTTTCGGTTCAAGTAAGAACCTTGGTACATGATAACCAAATGATTTTGAGCAAATCATAAGCTTTCAACGGTTTTGATTTGTCTTTACCGAGCCGTTTGCTTCGGACTAATAACTCTTAGATAAAATATCTTTGGTGGTGATTACCAATTATGGCTTTCAATCGCCTTTACCACAAGCCATAAACTTGCGGGCTAGCCAACTCTTCACTTTTAAGGATATGGTGAGTCGAATACCATACAATTTTGGGCAAATTGCAAGCCATCAACGGTTTGAGATATCTTTACCAAGAGCCCTTTGCTCTGGATTAGCCAATCCTTTTGTTTGTTAGACATGGCGGATGATAACAGTAGATTTGAGTAAGTGAAAACACTTACTCCAAAAAAATTTTGGCCAAAATGGGGAATTGGGTGGTATAATACATGATAAAATTCGTGAGAATTTCCCCACACTAGAAATGAATATTGCCTCAATATTCAAAGTCACCGTTATGCTTAAACCGAGAACGTAAAGGGAATTACTACGGCCATTTTTTTTTTTTTTTAGAAAACTTATATACAACAATGGGCAACTCCCCACACTAGGGTGGTAGAAAGTAGAAAGAAATCGAAATATGGGTGAAAACCCATATGGTGTGCTCTTGTTTTGATTTCGAGTCGCTAGCTTGACTCGATCCCGCATTCATTAGTTCATGGGAAAGTTTGTAGATCAGGGACAACCACGGTGGAATGTCCTCTCCAAAATAGTGCTTTAATCGATGACCATTCACTTTAAAATTTGGACCATCGGGTTGAGATAACTCAATGGTTCCATAAGGAAATACTTTAGTGATGGTGAATGGTCCGGACCGGTGAGGATTTTAGTTTTCTGAGAAAATCTTCAATCTTGAATTGAAAAGAAGGACTCGATCACCAACGTTGAAAACGCGGTTCTTGATTTTGGAGTCATGAATCTTCTTTGTCTTTGTTTGTAGATTAAAGAGTTCTCGTATGCTTGATCACGAAGTTCATTTAATTCATTCATTTGAACTTTTACGTGATCACCGGTATCTGAATATCGAAGTTGGCATGTTTCAAGGCCCAGTATGCTTTGTGTTCAAGCTCAATCGGCGGATGACATGCCTTTCCGTACACTAGTTTGTATGGAGTACACCGATGGGTGTTTTATAAAATTGTCACGGAAGGCCCGAGTGCATCATCTAGTTTATCCGACCAAGATGCACGGTTTTCGCCTCTTGTCCTTTCAAGAATTCTTTTTATACCTCGGTTAGAAACTTCCACTTGCCCACTTGTTTGGGGGTGGTATGCGATGAGAGGCGGTGTGTTACACCATACTTTTGCATGACTCTATCAAATTGGTCATTACAGAATCGCACCACGATCAGCGATTAGAGCTCGTGGAGTTCCAAACCTAGCAAAAGAGATTTTAAAAATTTCACAACAACTCGAGGCATCATTAGTAGGTAAAGCTTTCGCTTCAACCCATTTTGACAAGTAGTCAACAGCCACAAGTATGTATTTGTTTCCTCGAGATGATGGAAATGGCCCCATAAAGTCAATGCCGCAGATGTCAAAGATCTCACACACTTGAATGGCGTTTTGCAGCATTTCATTTCTTTGAGAGATATTTCCGTGACGTTAACAAGCGTCACAGGTTTTGACAAATTCGTGGGTATCCTTGTAAATAGTGGGCTAATAAAATCCGAAATCAAACACCTTTTTGGCAGTGTAGTTTGGACTATGATGGCCCCCGGTGGGTCCATCATGGCAAGCTTTGAGAATGTCCATAGCTTCCTGTCCATAAACACACCGTCGGATGACTTGATCCGCATGATTTTGAATAAGTAGGGTCGTCCAAGTAATGTTTAACATCCTTGAAGAATTTGTTCTTCCATTGGGTCGACATCCTTTCACTATGAAGTTACCCGCATGGTAATTTCGAAGTCAAGAAACCATGGGGTAGTAGAGTTTCCACGAAAAGAAACCGCATTGAGTGTCTCGAGAGGAAATGTTTCATTTATTTCCTTTTCTCATAAACATCTTGGTGAGGGTTTTCTAGACGGACAGATGATCGTGACGGGTTCTCGGCTCCTTTTTATCACGTATAATGATATCAAATTCTTGCGGAGGAGAACCCAACGGAGCAATCTCGGCTTTGCATCTTGTTTTGCAAAGAGATATTTGAGAGCCGAGTGATCCGTATACACCACGCATTTGGTCAAGATTAGTCATGGCGAAACTTTTCAAACGCATACACCACGGCTAGTAGCTCTTTTACGTAGTGGTGTAATGGGTTTGAGCTTGATCATAGTCTTACTTGCGTAGTGGATAGGTGAAAATGCTTGGATCTACGTTGCCAGGATCGCACCAATAGCAAAATCACTTGCATCGCACATGAGCTCAAAAGGTAAATCGATCGGGGCAACGAGAATGGGTGCTTGAGAAGCTTTTCTTTAATGTTTCAAAAGCTTGATGCACTCATGTGAGAAGATAAAAGAGCATCTTTTCAAGAAGATGGGTCATAGGTCGAGCGATCTTAGAAAAGTCTTGTATGAATCTGCGATAAAAACCGGCATGACCTAAAAACTCCTAATACCTTTGATGGTAGTAGGATGAGGCAATTTAGCAATAACATCGACTTTTGCTCTATCGACCTCAATCCGTTTTGGAAATCTTATGGCCAAGGACTATGCCTTCTTTGACCATAAAATGGCTCCTCTCCCAATTTAGACAAAGATTGGTGTCTTCACACCGTTTAGCATTTTATCTAAATGGGAGAGACATGTTTGAAACGAGTCCCCAATGACCGAGAAGTCATCCATAAACACCTCCATTGTTTCCCGATCATGTCGTGGAAAATTGCCATCATACATCGTTGGAGCGTGCGGGAGCATTACATAGGCCAAAAGGCATACGTGCGTAGGCAAAAGTTCCGTATGGGCGGTGAATGTGGTCTTTTCTTGATCTTGTGGATCAATGGGTGTCTGAAAATACCCGAGAAACCATCAAGGAAACAATAGTATTCGTTCCTGCTAATCTCTCAAGCATTTGGTCCATGAAGGGTAGAGGAAAATGGTCTTTTCGGGTGGCGTCATTCAACTTGCGATAGTCAATACACACACGCCATCCGTAACCAATCGAGTTGGAATTAACTCGTTTTCTTCATTGTGACAACAGTTATGCCACCCTTTTAGGAACACGTTGAATTGGGCTAACCCAAGGACTATCGAGATCGGGTAAATTAAACCGCATCAAGAAGTTTGAGAACCTCTTGTTTAATAACATCATGGATTTTGGATTCACCCTTCTACGATGTTGGATCTGGCGGCTTGAAATCATCCTCCATCAAGATTTTGTGAGTACAAAACTCGGGGTTGATACCTTAATGTCGGAGAGTTTCAAGCAATTGCTTGCTTGTGTGACTTCAAGACCTTTATCAAAGCGATCTTTTCATCTTTACTCAAATCTCGAGCAATAATGCGGGTAATTTATCATAACGTACCCTCAAGAAATGCATACTCGAGATGAGGTGGTAAGTCCTTAAGTTCGACTTGAGAAATTCTTGATTTTCTCAATGACTTGACTTCCTTGTTATGAAGTTCTTGAGGAGGAGTGATGAAGGATCATCATTGAGCATCTTCTCGATGAGAAGAATATCTCCTCGATGTCAATTGGGCGTGATCAATTTCCCATGAAACCGAATCACTAGACAAGTATGCTTCAATCTCTTCCAAGATGAAGTTACTTTCCTCAAACGGGGTGAGAGAATGAGTAGAATTGGCAATGATGGGTTGAGATGAAGGGTGAGATTATCACTCGAAGAATTATGAACATAACCGAGAACTTCTTGAGAGTACTCTTGAAGCAACATCAATGATATCTATTCGGTTAACCGACTCGGAATCATAGTTTGCGGAGTACCTCAAGTTTGATCAAGGTTAAAGGTGATGACTTCATTACCCACACGTAATGTGATTTCTTGCTCAAATACATCAATGAGAGCACGACTGTTCTCGGGAATCCTCGTCCAACAATGAGAGGAACCCGATGATCGGCATCGAAGTCAACAACCACAAAGTCGGTGGAAAATGGAACTTTCCTACTTTCGAATCGTCCTCGGCAATGCCAAGTGGACGGGACATTGTCGATCTGCAAGCTCGAGAGTCATGCATGTAGTAGTAAGGTCCGGAAGAAAGTTTCTTCCATCTTGAAAGAGGCATCAGTTGATGCTTGCACCAAGATCGGCTAAGGAAAAGCATTCAACCATTCTTGGAAATACACAAGGTAAGAGAAATTTTCCGGGATCTCCAAGCTTCTCGGAAGCTTCTTTAACTAACGAGCGGTTCTCATTCGAAGGAGTTTTGCCATCTCAAACAGACTTTTCCTTGTTGCTTAACATGTGTTTGAGAGTTGATGCAAACTTGGGCATCGACATGATAGCATCCATAAGCTTATGTCAAAATGTAGTTCTTGGAAAATTTGAAAAAAATTTGTCCATTTGATGGTAGCTTTTTCGGAGCTTTGCTCATTCAAACGTGATGGGTAAGGAATAGAAGATTTGGATTTGGGGTTTTCAGCGGAGCTCTTGGAGGTTCAAAAACAACTCACGGATTAGATTTGGGTTTCGGACAACTTGAGGATGGACATCGTTGGTACCTCCGTTATTAGTAGGAAGTTCCTTGTTCTTTGTCGCCTCGGGTTCACTTTACACTACCTTCGGGAGAAGAAGAAGAGGTAGTAGGAATAGCGGGTCCATCGTATGATACACCACTTCGGTTGTGATCGCCTTTGCATCGCCCCTCGGGTTAGCGATCGTGTTGCTCGGAAGTTTTCACGAGCCGAGGGTTGATCATTTAAAGACTTCTTTAGATCACCGATCCGTGACCAACAACTGTTCATTTCATCTTGGGATTTCATGAATTGCTTCAATAACTCATCGGATGATGGTCCGGTTGGAACAATGGCTTGAGTTTGATTAGGAAAATTCAGCCTCTATTGTTCGGATTAGGGCCTTGATTTTGAAAATTTCCTTGGTTAGGATTCATATTCCCATGAAATTGATTCCTCGATTGAAATTGTTTTGATTAAAGTTTCCTTGATGTTGGAAACCTTGATTTGGTCGGGATAGAAATTACCTTGGTTTTGATAACCTTGGTTCATTCTAGGTTGGTTATGATTCGGTTTTGTATGTTAGGATTACGGTTAAAACCGGGTGGTCACGATAAGTATTAGCACGGTGGTTTGGTTCATTTTGAGGACGGTATTGATTACCTCCACGATGTGAAGTACCGGCTATAGCATTGCTTCAAACGGACTACCATTGGTGGCGATCTGGTTGTAGTATGCATGAGGGCCACCACAAGTAACACAGACCTCGACTTTCTTCACTTCACCATGTGATGGTGTGCGTGTGAAAGTGACTTTCTTTTGGTTTGCAAGAACCAAAGCTCGAACAATATCCGTGAGTTTGTCAATCTTAGCATCGGTGCTAGATGTACTCACTTGAGATGAAGTAGAAGGTCCCGCATTAGGCGAGATTGATATGTCTTTGTTCGGAAAAAGGCGGACACGGGACTTGTTTTCTATGATTTGCAAGGCTTCTTTTGTGGTCTTGCTCAGAAATTACCTCCCGGAGGCATTTAAAGAGTCTTGGTTAGTTTGGTTCAAACCATTGTAGAAAGTATCCATTTGCATTAACTCGGTAAAACCGTGATGTGGACACTTTGAGCAACTCTTTATAACGATCCCATGCCTCACCGAATGATTCATCAACTCTTTGAGTGAATTTCATTATCTCATTCTTAAGACTTGTAGTTCGGGATGGAGGATAGAATTCGTTAACAAACTTAGTGACTAAATCCTCCCATGTCTCAATGGAGCGAGGGGTTGTTTCTCAAGCCAATTCGGGCTTGTCCTCTAAAGAGAATGGGAGCGAAGAAGCTTAATTACTTCATGTGGGACATTCTTGTATTTGATGGTCGATGCAATCTTGTTGAACCATCGAATATGTGCATGAGGGTCGTCCCGCTCAAAACCATAAATTGGCTTTGGGTCACCTGATTAAGCAACCCGGTTTTGAGCTCGAAGGTATCGACCACGATGGTTGGGACAACAATGGCATCTCCGTAACCCTCGATGGGTGCTTGGAAGCTCATTCATCGGTTTATCTTACGCCATTACGACGGGGGTGGTGGTGCTAGGCGTTCCTCGATCGCGGTGAAGGGCGAGCGTCCTCGTCTACGTGGAATCTTTACAAGCTACGAAAGTGGACTTGTGGAGTGGAAGAGCGAGTCGCATGCACTAAGTATAAAAATCGGTTTTCAAAACAAATGCGAGGCAAAACGACAAGTGAACTTAAACCGATAATCACAAATGAAATGGCTTCTTTGAAAAAGGTACACCAAATCACAAGGACACAAACGTAAGTTTTGATCTTTAAGATTGGGAACTTATTAATGTTCACACCCAGGTTGGTAGGTGTTACGCCTTGGTTTGCGGTGGTTGATTTTATGTATTTATTAAGTACCACTAAAAAGACGTAGGTATGGATTTGTGCTAAGGGTTTAAATACTTTTGGACAATATTTTTGGTATCGTCTCGTTTAACCAAATCGTACCTCTTTAAGAATCACCTTAAAGAAAATACAAGATAGAAAACGTTACGATTGTTTTGTTGTTTTATATTTTTTTGGTGTTGTTAACACTTTAGGAAAAGTGTTAATGAACTTTTTGATTTTGATAACTTTACAAAAAAACTGTTTACAAAAGGTGGTATATGTGCAAGTATGGGTCTGAAAATGTTTAAAACACGCTAAAGTCTCCCCGGCAGCGGCGCCAAAATTTTGATCGCTTCCAAAACAGTCAAGAAATATTGACCAAAGGTTTTAGTCAACAAAAGTCAACTATTATGGACTCAATACAAATTTCCCTTGGAATATAGTGGATTCCCGGGTCGTTAAGTTCCACGGAGGTTGAATGGTGTGAAAACGTTCAGACGTAGAATGATCACTAAGGATAATGATCTGTAAGGATTTTGGTTGATAATTACACTACTGATTGATTGGAATTGTATTCGGATACAGAACTATAAAGCACAACAATCAGATTAAACAAACGTAAATACGTACGTTTATTAAATTTTATGTAAACGTACAAATTAAAACGTAAATTTAAAAGAATAAAACACCTACGGATATGAAAATGATATTTTACAATCCTAATAATAAAAGAAAATTATTAGAAAATTAAAATTATTTTTATGACTATTTACTTAATTATTATTAATTAAAACTTTTTAATTATTTAATAATACCCTAAAATATAAGAAAATATGAAATAAAGCTAGAAAAATGAAATTATGACTTAGAAAAATCTAAAATATTATAAAACTTATTTTAAAATTAAAATATATTTATTACACTTTTATCTATTTATTATTAATTATTTAATACTTTTTAACTATTTTAAATTCTAATAAATACTAAACAAGTTAAGAAAATTACGAAATTTTTCTATAAATATCCTATGATGATGACTAAGAAAATTATAAAACAGAAAGTACTTAATAATAAGTTTGAAAAGAAAATTAAAAAGCTAATTTATATTAAATAAACGCTATCACTATTTTTAAAATGATGTTTTTGTGATTTTTATTTTACAAAACTATTATACTACTGATTATAAGCAACTTTAATGAAGACAAAAAATTTAAACTTGAAAATAAGCAGTTTAAAAGCTCAAAAGCTTAACAGTTGAGCTTATGGCTTATTTTGATGTTTCAAGCTAAATTAAGTGGCCAAATAAGCTAACAAGCTAGAAACAAAGGTGAAATAAGATGAAAGTAAGCTAAAGGAACTTAAATTAAGCTAAAAGACACAAAGAGCCATACTGAAAAGCTTGGAATAAGCTAATAAGCACTTGGCTTCTTTATGTTCTAAGACAGTTATGGGACGAGTTTAAATGACAAAACAAGTGGGGTCATGAGCTTAAGCTCTCAAACTTGGTGAAACAGATAGCCGGTGGGTTGTGAGCTTAAAGGAACCAAACGACCCCTAGGTCCTTGGTGGGCTTATGACAAGCTTTTGAAAAAGCTTGTAAACACCGATTCTCGGTGTATACTAACTCGATGTATCTTGAGAAATGGACAAAACTAAAAGCTTATTGCGACCCTATCAAATAAGCTAGAAAATGGAAAATAAACCTTGGACTAAAGAGGCGACTAGGTGGGCTTTCAAAAGCTAAGATACAAGGTGGGACTCACTAATAAGCTACGTGAGCTTGTGAAATTGTGATACAACCAACTCTGTTAGTGCAGGGAGGTTTTGAACAAGTGCTTAAAAGAAGCTAGAAAATAAGCAGTTTAACTAGCAAACTAAAATTATAAAATTACTATGATAAAGATGAGCAGTTAAATATTATAAACCTAAAAGCACAGATTTAAAGCTAATATTAAGTCCTATAAAAATTATCTAGTTTATTCAAAAGCGCAAAGAAGAAAATTTGACTTTTAAGTTAAACTAAATAGTTGACTTAAATGAACTTTTGATTGATCCTACTCACTTGATTATGTTATATTAACCTAAGTTGAGATGAATTTAAGCTAGATTAACAGGTTATGAACAACTATGATGAATTTTACAATCTAAATCCTCACAGTGAGCTCATAGATGAAGATTAAAGGCTATTTTGACTTTCTTGTAAACAAGGTCTGAATTTTATGGTTTCTATGAGTTATTAAGTACTAATATGACATATAACAACAACAAGTGACAACACAAACAACCTTTAGCACAGATAGCACAGTGAATCCAAACAACCTTTTAGCCAACTGATTTTGTGATTTCCAAAGGGTTTCACAGATTAAGACCATGCAACTGATTAAAAACCTTATATTATCATATAATGAGACTAAATAAGCATTAAACAACAACAATAACAACATAAAACTCAGGTATGACAATTATGCTATAATAACTGTTAAAATAAGATTTTTTTAGTAACTACAAATTTTAAAGAACAAGCAAACTGTTTTAATGTTTAATTCTACTTAACTATAACTCAGGAACATAAAAACACAAAGATTTAAGCTTATAAATGACTTAAACAGTGAAATGCTAAAATGGAGTAAAAAGCTTACAAGATGGAATCCAAATGAAAACTGAGAACCAAGGCTCAAGACCACTTCCTATAGCTTCCCAAGAAGCTTCTAAACCCAAGGCAATCCAGTATTCACCCTGCTCCAGCTGATATCATCTTCTTCATTGATTTTTTTTATTTATAACTAATTTTTTTGTATTTTTGGTAATTTTTTCTTTTTGATACTAAACAAAGTTTTAAGGTTTCTAATAGCTTTATTAAGCTATCTAGGAGCTTATATGAGCTTATTCACTCCATATTAACAACTAATAACAACATTAGGCTAACATGAGATTTTGAACTTGAAAATTGCATAAACTTGAAATGAAACTGAAACTTGAAATTGATTACTGAAAAAGTTGTACAATACACTGAAATAACTTACTTCAAGACTTGAAAGCTTAAATATACACTGGAATTTGAAAATTAACTAAAACGACATACATTAACTAAAAATTAAAAACTATATATCCTTCACATTGCTTCTCCTTTCTTTATAAAGATCTTTTTGAGCTTTGTCGACATCTCTGAGACTTTCCCACTTCATCTTGACCATTGGATCCTTTGAATTCATCATAACTGTCCATTTGGCATTTTGGCGCCAAAAGTCAATTGAGCAGGTTTTTGCAATTAAAGAAGTTTGGGAGGATGTGGAGGTGTTAGGGGAGTGGTTAAACAAGTGGTGTGATGAGGTGGAAAGGTGGTAGTGAAAACCATGGTGGTTTGAGGAGGTGTCTGGTTTTGGCGCGATTTGTGTGAGAGAGATGAACAGTGGAGCTGGTATTTGACTTTCGTTGACCCCGTATTAATAATAAGGGAAAGGGTTCAAAATGGGAGGTTCAAGTGAGTTTTGGCAGGGATCAAAAAGCTCAAGGTTCAAGGGTCAAGGTCAAGTGATTGGGCTTGGGTTTGCATTGGGCATTGGGTTAATAACAAAAGAGGGTCCGGTTTGGTTTTGTAGCTAATAAACACAAGGACCATTTATGTAATTTCTCCAAACTTGAGGTGAATTAGAAACTTTCCCAAACTTATCAAAAGGACCAATTATGCCATATATGAATAGTACAAGGGTAATATTTGATAATTTTCCATTTTAAATATCAGGGACTATTTTGACATTTTCAAAGTTGAGGACCAAAGTTGTAATTTTGTAATTTTAACTTTGAAGGGTTTGTTTTGACAACTTTTAATCCCATGGACCTTAAATGATATTTTGCTTTATTTTGATTTACCAAGGACTAATTTTGACAACTTTTGAAACTTGGAGGACTAAAGCGCCAATTATGCAAACTTGATCGTTTTCACACGATTTTGGTATTTTGCATTTAAAACACATAAAACACTTATTTGTGATATTTTATCATTTTGATGCATTTCGAGTATTTTCGAGATGTTTTGGCGATCTAAAGGTACAAAATGATGAGTATTTGGTATTGCATACTCATCACATCGACATCGCCTCAAGTTTCTCCCTATCTGCGATTGGAATCGAGAGTCTACCAGTTACCGATATGTTGCTCCTGCATTCTTCGGTCCGTAGGGCATTTTGGTGTAACAGTATGTCCCTTGTTCCGTATAGAATGCTGTTTTCTCCTCGTCATCTCTGTCCATCTAAACTTGGTGGTATCCTTTGTAGGCATCCAGAAAACACTTATACTTATATCCCATAACGGATTCAATCTTCCAATCGATTTACGGCAAAGGATAGTAGTCTTTTGGGCGGGAGGAATTGATTTTGAAATCAATGCACATGACTTCAGTCACATTTCTTCACCAAAGACCGGATTGGAAATCCATGTAGGGTATCGGCCGGACGAACTATTAGGCTTTAACCCACTCTTCAACCTCTCTTGCAATCACTTGGTTTTTCTCTGGAGAACATCCTCCTTTTTGGGCGATCGGTGTGTGCAAAGCGTTCACATTAAGAGAGTGTTGGATGAAGCGTCTTGGCACCCGGTCATATCCGGTTGGCTCCCAAGCAAACACTTCTTTATTTTTCTCGGGACTCGATGAGTTGTCTCCTACACTCCGGAGAACCTGTTCCCTATTGTCACATCACTGCATTCGAGTACGCGGCATTAACCAATATGTCTTCCGTCGGTCTTAACCCTTAAATCTCGGTTCGCTGTCTCCATCTCGCTTCCGGAGAGAAATTGTCCAGGGTCCCGGCTTTCCTCAAATCTTCTACACTTCATGACAAGCGCCCTCTTGGTGACCAAAGTGGCTACCCCTCAGGGAGTGGGAAACTTCATCATGGCGTGGATGGTTAGGGTATGGCCTTAACTCCTTAGACCCGTCGTCCTAGAATCACGTTGTAAGGTGAAGGAGATCTTACGACCGTGAATTTCATCATGTGATTACTGTACAAACCATGATCCCCAAAGCATACCTCCAGTTCAATCTTCCCTAGAGGTTGGATGACTTCCGGAGAATCCCACTAGTGGTGAATTACTTTCTTGCAACTGGATTGAATGGATGGACTAAAGTTGTTAAGCGGTGCTCATACATCACTTGGTGAAGCACGTTCGTCCACAAATACCCGCCGGACGAAATAACCTTCGATTTCCGCCTCCAAAATAAGTGGTTCCTCCGATAAATCTTCCGTGGCTATGCGTGGGAAAGATATAGAGGCGTTCACCACTCCTCGTCGTACTACCGAGCCTCCCACTGCGGTCTTCAACATAATGATTAACCATGTTAATCACTTTTCCTTTCCATTATTGCCTCTACGCTTTCTCGTCCCTTTGTTGAACATTCTTCACCAAATGATCCAATTTTCCGACTCGGGGCCGTTTCCAAGCTGTTTCTTCAGTGATAACAATCGTTGGTCGGTGACCTTTCTCCCATGATATTCGCGAGAATCATCCTCATTTTCTTTGCTTGGTTTTCCCTGTAGCGGTGGTGGTGGAGGCGAGTTCAAATGATGCTCGGTAGCCAAGATTTCCTTAGGTTGTTTAGATGGACGGAGAGCATGACCACGTGATTATCGAGCTTCTTTGAGATCGTTCGTCGAAATCGTTTGGGCCGAGCGTCGCCGGGGGCCACATACGGGAGAACACTTCCCGTGTCTAAGTCACCTCTTTCCTGAGCTCTCCTATCATTCCTTCTCTGTCCGGTCCCCGAGGTTCTTATCCCTTGCGGCTGAAGGTTTCTCTCGGGACCACTCGCCTGCGTTCACCCTTCCGCATCTCGGTGTTCTTGTAAGCCTCTTCCGCTCGAATGAAATCGTCCGCTAGTCATCATTTCTTTCACGGATTTGGGACCGATCGAAAACTTTTAGACAAGTCGAGGCACCGATGGCGCCCATAAACGCCGATATTTTCATGAGCTCGGAACTCCGGAATCCGGCTAGCCTCGTCGGTCCATCGCTCTTTGAATCTAGGAAGTGTCTTGTTTGCGCCTAACAATCCGAGTGATTTCCATGGGATCCTTGAGTTCTTTTGTCGTAGGGCAAACCTTGTGGTGGTGCTCTCTCGGTTCACCCCAGTATCAATGCTTCCGGTTCTAAATTCTTGAACCACCTTGTCTTGCTCCATCCATGGTGCATTGGAACATCACGCACCATATCGGCATTGGCCATTCTCCTTGATTCATTGCTCCAACGGCGGTTGATGTGATCATCCGAATCGGCCGAGCCGTCGTACAACTTCAAGTTAGTAGGCATTATGCACTGGGACGGCGAACTCTACTATCCTTCTTGTGAAGGGTGGCCAAGACCAATTCCTTATAAGGTTTCTTGAGATCGTCTTTTGGTTTTGGCGCGGTGTCTTTCTCCGTCTCATCGCCGTGCGTGAAAGTGGAGCCGAGTCGGTTTGATAACACCGGTCCCTGTGGCATTGTATTTTCTAAAGAGAGCCTCCAAAGATGCCATTTGGGCTTGTATTTGCTCCGGTAATCCGGAGGTTTGAGTATTGAAGACCCCACTTCCCCCTATATGTTCCGGAGGAGAGGTGGGTTCCGGCGGAGGTGGTGGTCCCGCACCTGTCATTCGATCCTCTAGTAGAATGAATCAGTGTCCCACGGATGGCGCCAATTTGTTGAAGCAAAATCTTGTCTCCGTCCAGTCGTAGCGGTCCGATAGTTAGATGGTCGTCTCCTGCACAATGTACAGACGCGTTAGCCTCGCCTCGGGTGTTATCCCGAGACCAAGCTCCAGCGTGAAGATGAGTAAGGGGTAATAAATGCAGTAGAAATGTAGGTGTAAAACTTAATGCAAAGTAATAAATGTGTTGGGGTATTTATACTACCCCAACTTCCTATTCATGTTACTATTCTTCCACCGTTCAGCCACTGTTCCACAGGCCCATAGATATTCTACTTAGTAGGCCACGTGGTAGGAAATCCCCTAAAATCTGCTGACATGGTCGGTGGTTATTATTCTTTGACCGGACGTCAGAATGATCGTCCGGCCTGTGTGTCTTGACGTCCGGCGCATGTGTTCGGCCGGATGTTGGACCATCCGGCACATGCGTCAACAGTTGGCTATATGCATTTGATCGCAAAGTTCATGGAATTTGATTTTGTTTCTATGTTATTAATGTATTGCAACTAAAATTATAATACGGCTTATAAAAAAAAGTCTACCACTCTTAGATGTTTACAGGTTCTGAGTGGGGTTTCTAGGATCGACATGATCAGACAACAATTATGACAACATCATTCAAAAGAATTGATAAATAGAAACAAAGAAGATGGGTGAACCCTCAATAATCTCATATTATAAATGAATGGGTTACCTTGAATTACATAATATAGATCCTATCTATACTAATGAAACATTGCTTCATAAAAGACACAACGATTCATAAAACGTTATAATTATTCTAACCGTTGTAACCCTAAAACTAAATAATCGTTTCTGCCTAATGGGTTTGGTGGCCTATTGGCCCAAACCAGAAACTTGCAGGCTTTTGGCGTCCAAAGACATTAAGCAGGGTCCAACAATTCATCTCTAATGTCGAGATGCCAAAACCTTCTTCTTTGTGAATCTTTTATAATTCCTTGATGCCTTCTAGAATATTTCTTTTAATCTTTATGTCTTCAAACATTTGGTGCGTCAATGGATCTTCATGATCTCCAAGGCAGGTCATTTTGCCTCTTGAAACATGTTCTTCTGTTTCAATTTGTGACTTCAAGGCAAGTAAATTTCTTAGCCTTCTTCCTACACCGTTTTCGTGCTATAATAGCAATTTGAGTACATCTTCATGGCTTTTGGTTTGAAGCAAAGGAAAAACCAACAAGCCTTTTTCTTTTTCTCTTCAAAACGGCATCCATCATTTCCATGGCTGCTCTTTTCCTTTTGATATTTTAAAATGCATCTTTGATCTTGAATGATGATTGTAAAACATGATTTGGGTGTTGTTTGATCCCATGTGCTCTTATACCAATGTTTACACGTTCTGAGTGGGGTTTCCAGGATCGACATGATCAGACAACAATCATGACAACATCATTCAAAAGAATTGATAAATAGAAACAAAGAAGAAGGGTGAACCCTCAATAATGTGATATTTTAAATGAATGGGTTACCTTGAATTACAAAATCTAGATCCTATTTATACTAATGAAACGTTGCTTCATAAAAGACACAACGATTCATAAAACGTTATAATTATTCTAACCGTTGTAACCCTAAAACTAAATAACCGTTTATGCATAATGGGTTTGGTGACCTATTGGCCCAAACCAGAAACTTGCAGGCTTTTGGCGTCCAAAGACATTATATAGGGTCCAACATTAGAAACGCCATCTTGAGCTAAGGCTTAAATTGTTGACTTTTTTAGTTCATGAAAAGACCATCTTATATATCCCTCTTTAACAAATTTAAAATGAGTTGTTAGTTTTTTTGTTTGGGATAGTAGACTAGTAGTTATGGTTGGAAGTTATAATCTTACATTTGGGTTTGAGTCATACTCATTTTCGTGGTTAGTTGTTCAGCGTAGAGGTGTAAACGAGCCGAGTTGCTTGTGAGTTCATATAGCTAGCTTCATGTTACAGCTTGAAGTAATGGTCTTATAGATTATAATAAATTAACTTCGGTTTCTAGTCATACTTAGTTTCTTGGTCTAGGCGACACTCCCTCAACCAGTTTTGTGTATAATAGTGATATTGTTATAAGAGCTTCATATAACATTTCACAGCGCATTACTTTGACAATCTTTATGTGAGCATATATATGTGACTTTTTTGAAGATTAGTCATATTTAGATGTTAGAACTAGATTGTGTTTGTTTCCTCGTGACATAATTTAGATGATCCCTATCGTTGTCCCCATTACATCCATGCATTAGTATTGTTGCTTTTGAGTCTCCGTTGGTCCCCTACGACGTATACTTGGCATCAATGTTAAGTGTTGTAAGATTAGAAAATGTTGGACATATCTATACTATTTATAAAGTGTTTAATACCCTCTCTCCTATTAAATATTTTAGAACCACTATAAATAGATTTTTAAGCAATAATGCCTTATAAGCATTATTTACAAGTACTTAAAACACACATAAAACTAAAAAAAACACTACTCATCTAATACAATTATCTAACTATCTTATAATAGAGGGATGAACTTCCTTCATATTAATTATTTTAAGATTTCCTTATATAGAATTTTAAGCAAATACAAGTAAAGAAGCTTCATTTACAAGTATTTAAAGCACAACTAAAACTAAAAAAACACTATTCAACACATACAATTAATATACAATTAAATTTACCCCTTCAACAAAATATACTACTACCTAAGCACATTGTACAATCTAATTAAGCTAACAAAACAATATCTTTTCAAATTGCACAAATATAATTTTGTATGTCCATTAATTGATAAAGTATCTTCGAGAATACACATTGAAAAAATGACAATCTCATGGCAAGTCCAAAGAGGTAATTGCAGAGAATCTGCTCCCCAAGGTGAGATGGATATGAGATGTCCCGACTTTTTCAAATCTAAGGATTACTTTTCGACAATTTTATTTTTGGGTTTTACAAATATAGAAAAACTTGCCCCAATTTTATAAAAATCGTCGTTAAAATCTAAACAAGCATAAATAAATTCCTCTTCAGTTCAGGTCTCCAATATTGTTTCCACATGATATTAATCTCGGAAGAACGAAAGTTATATTTTGAATCATCATCAAAGGTTAAAAAATGCAAGATAAAAAGATCTAAAAAATATAAAAAATTGTAAGGAAAAAAGTTTGTAAACGACTAGGTGACGATTTGGATAGAAACACGAGCAAAACGACCTAACAACCTTTAAAACCTTCGATTTCCTTTCATCTTGACTCACAATAGAAGTAGGCACGACGGAGTAATGGTGGCCGTGTGATTGTTGTGGCTGAAGGCCGTGGTGGCCATGGTGGCCGGCTGTATCACCAAGAGAGGGAGAGACAAAAGAGAGGCTATGTGTTAGTAACTTTAACCCTAGGTATGACTTGTTTTTATATACAAATACAATTTCCACTCTTGACCCTCTCTTTTTTGTTTATTTTACATATTTTACATCCATTAATTAAAAACGGGCTTAAGCCCAAACTGCCGTGGGCCAAACGGGTATGGGCCAACGGGCTCGAGCCCGAACGGGCACGGGCTAAACAAAATTCTTGATATTCATAAATTTATTGTCAAAAAAAAACATAATAAATTAAAAAACATGATTCACCCGAAAATTTTATTTGGTAGCACCGCACAAGAACGCTTGGTACTCGCTAGTTAGACTAATAAAACACTCTTTCACTAAAAAATTCAACTATTAAACCACAATGTACAAAATATTAAGCTACCAAAAGAAAAATCTGAGATCCCGCACTAAAACAAAATTCGAGATCGAGTGACAATCTACATCCTACTTCAAACAAGAACGAAACAACCCGATGTGTCGGCCTTTTTTTTTTTTTTTTTTTTTTCGGTCGTTTCATTTACATTGCCGTTATTTTTTTTCCTCCCAAATCCGTCTCACGTTAACATCAAACAACCACAACCCGTAACACTTTCAAACAACACCATATACTATCCTAATCACACCCTCCTCAAGACACTATTTAACTACACGAAGACTCGAAATTAAAAAGGAAAAAAAAACAAACAAACAAATAGAGATCTCAGTTTGATCTATCAGAAGGTCAACTTTTTTTAAATTTTCGAAACATATAAAGAAAAAACCAAACAAATTTGTTTAATTATTTCTTTCGTTCGTTCATCAAAAAACAACAAGAACAAAATATCTAGGGTTGTTATTTCGTTTCAAGAACATATCTTTACAGATCTCTACAACCCATCGTCGACCTTAGAAAACGAAAAAACAAAACAAAAGAAAACTATCTTGGACCTTTGTTATAAAAGATCTTGAATCGCCATGGAACTTTGTTTGTCATTCGGTTAAGAAAGAAAGAAAAGAGGGTGAAATTTGATGAAGTGGTTGCCGTTGTTTTTACAAAAGGAGAAGTGGGGTGGCTTTGTTTTGTGGATTAAGGGTTGCAAGTGTTTACGAGATATAGGGTTAGTCTAACATTAATTTGGTTACTAGATTGGTGTTGGACCTTTTTGCATAAAGTGATTTTGGGCTAAACAAAAGTACTATTCGAATTTTGGCCCAAGGAAAAAATAAAGAAAACTCAGAAGTCGAAAAAACTCTGAAGCTGAAAAAATGCCGAATATAGTTATTTTAATTAAAAATTAACATTCTTTCGTAAAGTTATTTTTAGAAAAAACATAAATGAACAATTGCTCGTCACAAAATTTAGTCACAGATATCACAATCGCATTCACTTGGTACTCGCTAGTTTTAAAAGATGCGTAGAAAAACAATTAGCAAGTTGAAATCTAAGTTTTGATCCATTATACAAGGGTTTGGGGCGACCTCCACTTTGTGAATCTTTCCCTGGTAATTTTTCGGCCAGCAGTGCTATCTGCTATGTATGCGATCAATCTCCCACACCCACCGCCTCTGAACCATCAGTCTCGGTTAAGAATTGTCTCGACTCTCGAGTATGCATCTGGGCTGCTTGTTAGGCCTATGTTGGTCACCCATCTAGGCAGTAGGCCCATTACGAGCTGGATGAACTAATCCACCTTGTTACACATACATATAAACTTTTCCATATTTAACAAAAGTTTATAGTAAACATCTTGGCGTAGGAAAAAGTCTATATATATTCGTCAAAAGGGTTACACATTCGTCATCATCATTCATACGAATTCTCACAAACAAGTACATATCTCTATTTTTCATTAGTCCATGTTTCTTTAGTTTAATTCCCTTATTAGTTATTAATTTATTAGCTTTTGAACTATAAATTGTTGTTTGAGTTGTGCGCTTATGCTATGTAAAGTTTGAATAAATTTTGAATCAGTGGAAGGATTTAAAACTTGATACACTGATACAATAATATATAATTCACTTTGTCATTATAATCAATCTCAACATATAACATCACTTAGTAAACAAGCAGTTATCTAGTTTTCGTTATGCAATAGCGCCTATGATTTATAAGTACTAATCTGTCATTGATTTAGAAAGTATGGTTCCTATTTGAAAATATCCATCCGGAGATAATAAACGTAAAAAGAAAAAAACAAGAAGTTATTCATAGGCAGTTAGGCACTCAAAAGGGATCCATGTATAACTATGTATTTGTCGAAGGAGAAACACAAATTCCTTTTCACAATAAGTATGTCGGTGATAATAATGTTGACGGTGATGAATTTATTACAATATTATGAATTTATTTTGCATGAGCTTAAAATTTTGGGTATAAGGAGGCCTCTTTTATGACAATGGCGCGTGGCGCCAAAATTATGGGACTACCTCGGTTTTAACACTTTTATTTTTGCTTGAAGTCAATATATAATTTTACTTAGTGTCAAGTGGAATGAACTTTAGAACATTACCAAACTCAAAAGTTTTTTCAAGATAGAAGTTTGTTTTGAATGACAGTTCACTATCACATAATTTGTCGTCAAAGTTTCTTTATTTCACGAAATTGATACAGATTATTGCTTATTTTTCTTTGGAATCGATTTTAGACACCAATAATTAACATTCACTTGGACTGTTAGATTTGTGTTATCTAAATAGTGTGTTTTCATCCTCCGGGACTCCAAAAGCTACACGATGAGTTCCCATGGTGATAATCTAGATACGCTTAGCAGCTTGCCTGAAGAGCTTATTTCACACATACTCTCTCTGATGCCTACAAAATTCGCTGTTCGAACTTGTATTTTATCAAAAAGATTGAGATACAGTTGGACATTGGTACATAACCTTGACTTTGATAGTTTTTCCCATGCCAATCGCTTCTCAAGATTTGTGGATAAGGTTTCCCATGCCAATCGCTTCTCAAGATTTGTGGATAAGGTGTTGGAGCTTTTCAAACCATTCCAAGTTGAAAAGATCCGTATGAACCTTTCCCAATTTATCATTCCAGACTCAGTTGTGTCAAAGTGGATTAGTAAAGCAGTTACTTTCAATTTGTGTGAGCTTGACATAAAAGTCACTAATGTCGAGTTGCCTTCGAGTCTGTTTACTTGCAAGACACTCACAACGTTTAGGTTAGATTATTCTAACTCGCGTTGTTCTTTACCGCATGGCGTATCCTCCATCAATCTTCCTAATCTTATAACCCTTGACATCAATGTGGATTCCGCACCTTTTTACGATGCATTCAAACTCATCCAGGGATGTCCAATACTCGTAAATCTATCTCTAAAAATAAAAGGGTGGCACGACAAAGAAGACTACACTTTCAATATACCGACTTTGAAGCGATTGAAACTATCAACCTTGAAAACCTCAAATATGGTTAACATAGTGATTTTAAATGTCCCAAATGTTGAATGCTTAATTGTGAATGGGGTCTGGTGCTCACTTTTTGTAATAGAGAATTTATCATCTCTCGTTGAGGCAAATGTTTCATGTAGAGTAAGTCATGAATATTTGTGGTTTGAGCTTCTAAACGTTATAAGTGAAGCTAAATTCCTTTCCTTAACCATGGTAAGTTTTCTTCCTCTAAAATATATTAATTGGTTATCCCTTAAGAATTTGTTGCGTCTTGAATGATTTATGTTTATCCGTTCAATTATAGTGCCAGATTTCATTAAACAACAAATGCCAATGGCCCAAATTTGCAAATTTGAAGCGACTGGAGTTACAGGGTTGTGCCAAGGCTGGTCGAAGATGGGAATTAATCCCTCACTTTCTTGAACGTTGTTCCGTGTTGGAATATTTTAGCGTTGAAAAGGTACATGATTTGGGCTGTTTTTAAAAGCTATGAGATGGTTTAAATTATGCTCACAAACTTCATTTATCCCTATATAATGCTGTGTTTTCTCTATCTTTGTTTGTCTTAAACAAAAGCCAAATGCAGGTGTTTGGGTTGAACCACTGTCGATTCCCACTTGTATGCCTATGAAACTTAAGACAGTGAGATTTTTTAAGACCAAGGGAGACATAAACGATATACTATTCCTGAGGTTCATCTTGTCAAATTCAAAGGCTTTAAAGACGTTGACAGTCGAATGTGATGCTATGTTATCCACCAAAGAAGTAAACCAGTTGATTGCAAAATTGTCAACCTCTAAAAGGGGTTCTAGGGATGGTCAAATTCATTTTTTTTACAGGTATTGTTACAAACCACATAATTTCTTGTTTTGAAAATAGAAGCGCATCAGCTATGCAATGGCTCGTGACAAATGCTATACTCCTATCATCACAAGACTGTCATGAGATTGCAAATTCCTCCTATGACCCAAATGCTATACGTGTGTGACAATGTTAGTTTATTAGCAGGCTATAACTATATCTAGGGCCTTTTTAATCTTATATGCATCTTACTCTTGAACTTGGTTGGCTATATGCATTTGATTGCAAAGTTCACAGAATTTGATTTTGTTTCTATGTTATTATTGTCGTTTTTGTTGTGTGATGGTCACAAGTTGGTTTACGAAGAGCTTACTCTGACAGGGGATCGATGTTAGAACTAGGATATGATAATTAGACTTGATACTCATACTGATTATGTAATTTCATACAAAGTAAAGTAAGTGAACTCTAAATCAAACATATAAGGAAGTGACTCGACCGATAGGTTGAGGAAGTCTGGCAGGTCTAGAGGTAGTGCCTCCTTAGAGATATGATAACTGCACTATTCAAGATCAATGCTTGCATCCGGAGATAGATGGACGAAAGCCCTTGAGAAACTGATTTTTATTTGGTTGTTCAAAGCCTGCCTACTTTTGCTGACACTATAATGGTTTCACTTTCACTTAGTATTATCATATTGACATTTAATAAAGATCTTTGGAGATACATTTTAAATATCAAGATAGTTTTTCCAATACTGTACATAACTTATGGGTATATGATTTATAAAATTTTGGTAAGTTTGATACTGATATTCGCCGTGGTCTTTAACTATAGTCTTACGATTACGATGTTTTGCTGCTAAAATTATAATATGGCTTATAAAAATATATTCTACCACCCTTTAGAAATGCCATTCTTGACCTAAGGCTTAGATTGATGACCTTTTTAGTTCATTAAAAGACCATCGTACATATCCCACTTGATAGTGTTTTGTTTGGGACTAGCTAGTAGTTATGGTTGGATGTAATAATCTTACATTGCGGTTTGAGTCAAACCCATTTTCGTGATTCATTCGACACTCTTTCAACCATTTTTGTGCATAATGATGAAATAGCAGTTATGGTTTCACTGCATTTCTGAGCACATTAACTTGACAATCTGCCTTGTGAACAAAGAGATGTTGACTTGTGTGAAGATTACTCATGTTTAGCTATTGAAACCAAATTTTGGTTGCTTTCTAATGATATAAGATTCGAGGATCACAATCGTGATTCGTGTCCCCATCACATCCATGCATTAGCTCTATAAACTGCTATCCCAAACCACCCATATTCACCTTAAAATTCACCGAACTATAACCTCATGACTACATTTCCATAACAAAGGATCCATACTAGATCACTGACTAGCGCAGAGTGACCTATAGAACCCATTGAATGGCATCATCATGTGGGTTATAGCTATCCCTTACTCACCACTGGAAGGTCACTTCAGAACTAACTTAACAGACTGACAGGCATCATTAGCACTGATAGATCAATCCAATGTGAAACCAACTTTAACTCCTATGAAAGTGCATTGCTAGGACCATGTAGTTTCATATTGCACAACTCATAATTCCTAGCATCATGCACTGATGGACTCCTCTGCCAGTTCACTTACCCTCCTCATCATGCAACCTACATAATGAAAATTATACAGTACTTTGTTACTAAGTTAGTTCAATCTATCGGTCTATCCATTACCCAACAAGGGCCTATAGATAGATTAAATGAAAATCCAAAGTAAACAAAAGATGTAAGTTCCAAAGTACAAGGCCCTCTGATGAAGTGAACTCGATATCTCAATCTTTAACATCGTTCGGTGCAGAATTTCTTGAACCTCATCTCTGCAATAATAATGAATATCATCTTTGACAGGTTGAACAGATCCAATCAAAAAGTAACACTTTATCTGAATTGAAATAGCAGACAAAGTACTATCCATACATCACCGACAATGCAACAGGATACTACCTTATGTCCACATTCCAATCTAACCCAGCTATCCATGACCCTTGATGCTGTCCCACAGGACCACACATAAGCAATCAAAAAAAAAATTAGAGATGGACTAGAATGCAGACAAGATATTACCCATCTGCTCTTCATGCTACCATATCCCAAACACCCTCTTATTCCAATTTTCAAAGTCTCCACTGCACCTTTCTAAGCAAGAGCCAGCTGCATATAGTCTCATTTCATCCCCCATTTAACTGCAACGAGAAAAACATCACATCCCTGCATTAGAATTATTGACGCTGAGATTTTTTAAAACCAAGGGAGACATGGACGATATACAGTTCCTGAGGTTCATCTTGTCAAATTCAAAGGCTTTAAAGACGTTGATAGTCGAATGTGAAACTATGTTATCCTCCAAATAAAAAGAGCAGTTGCTTGACGAATTGTCAACTTGGTTTAAAATAGCGAGAGGCGTCCCGAGGCGACAAGGTCCTTAAAACCGAGGCGAGAGGCGAGGCGAGAGAGGCGACCGCCTCACGTGTCGAGGCGACCAATTCTGCAAATACATTAATATATTGTACATGTAATAGAAAATAACATTTTATAACACAATAAAAGTGATTCCACATCACTAAATCATACTAGTTTGTGATTCTACATTACCAAATGTATAATCAACATAAACCCGACAACAAAAGTAGACACTAAAAGTACTTGAAACCAAATCAAGTTCAAACACATAAAACAACACAAAACATATGATGAAATGGACATAAAGTATGCGTCTCAAAGGCTAAACTAGAAATCATCTTCATCACCCTCGTAATCACCAGTATCAATCCCAACTAGCAGATCGTCAACATCTTCATCAGCATGCCCATCAGTCACTCCAATATCTTCCTCCATCTCTTCATCAATCAACCTAAGTCCACACCCACGAGATGGTACTCTAGAACTAGAACTAGAGGTAGGGGCCTTACCTTTATCGGTTCTTGATGAACCTGGTCTAGATGCTCTAGTGGCATAAACAGGCTCAGATGCCCCGAATACCTATTAACATCACCCCATGTTAGATCATCATGAACAATATCAGTTGCGTCATCATTATCAATGTCTTTGTCCATTCGCCCATCAACCATTCATTACTTTCATCGATTTCTTGTAAAGAATAGGATCATACACATCCGTCCTTTGGGATCGTCGTTTCAAAGCACGATTATATTTCACATGCACCATGTCATTTAATCGACTTTGAGATAACCTATTCCTTCTCTTAGTATGAAGATGTTGAAACACTGCCCAGTTCCTCTCACAACCAGTAGCACTACAAGTGAGGCTAAGAACTCGAATAGCAAATCTTTGCAAGTCCGGAGACGAGGCTCCATATGAACTCCTGTTCTATCTTTCTGTTCTCTTTCTCTTTAATCAGTGAATGGAGCCAAATGCTTCCAACTCTTCTGATGATACTACTGACCGGCTAATAAGTATGCTACCGTGACAAGCCAACAGAAGCAAGTATACTTGCATATTCTGCCCAAAAGTCACGAATGGAGGCGTGTCGTGTAAAGCAACACTTGGTTGGAGGATTTGCAAATGTAACAATATGTCCCAATTGTCCCGAACATGTTCGAGAAGAAGTAAAGAACTTTATGATCAGAAAACAACAGATGATACAAGCTAAAAATCTGATGTTGAATCAAATGAACCCGATGATGAATCAAATGGACGAAGACTATGATGATGATGAGGAGGAGGATGCAGATTGTGTAGTCACATCTGCTCCCTCAAATAAGACTGGTAGTGTCAACCCTTGAAAGGGGTTCTAGGGATTGCCGAATTCATTTTGTTCAAATGTATAAACTACGGAGTAATTTCTTGTTTTGAAAAGAGAAGCGCATCAGCTATGCAATGGCTCGTGACAAATTCTATACTTGTGACAGTTCTATTAGCAGGCTATAACTATATCTAGGGCCTTTTGGCGTTATATGCATCTTCGTCTTATACTTGGTTGGCTATATGTATTTGATTGCAAAGCTCATGGAGTTTGATTTTGTTTCTATGTTATTATTGTGTGATGGTAAGATGTTGGTTTGCGAAGAGCTTATTCTGGCATGCAAGGATCGAGGTTAGAACGAGGATATGATAACTAGACTATGATACTCATATACTCGTACTATTTTGCTTTCACTTTCACTTTAGTATATGTCATCATATTTAACTCACATGTGCGTTTATGCCTTGACATTCCTTAATGATATTTGGAGATAAGATGGAGTATATGTAGTATAACATTTTGGTAAGTTTGATACTGATACTCGCTGTAGTCTTGAAACTATAGTCTTACAATTATGATGTTTTGCGACTAAAAGTATAATCGACTTAGTATAAAAAGGCTAATAACCTATTAAATCACTATACTTGTCAAAAATGACAGTTTGACGTAGCGAAAAAAAAAAATAGCTCTTCTAGACATTAAACTTGACATTCTTGTCTTTCTTTAAGTATTATGACCATTTTACCCTTCTAAATTACATAAATGGTCCTTGTGGGTTTGCGAAACTTGCATCCATCGTCCCTATGCTAAATTACATAAATGGTCCCTGTCGTTTGGAAATAATTGCGTCCATCGTCCCTTTTTTATCAAAAATTTTTGTTCCAAAATTTTTTTTTTTCAGATTTTTGCATCAAAATTAATATTGAGATCTTACCTGCTTTCCTCTTGTTTCTTTCTTTGTTGAGTAGTAACAAGTGAAGTGATAATTCATGGCTGATTATCAAATTAACCCTCGAGGTATTCTTCTTTTTATCTAATTATTGCTGCTGCTCATTCTTTGTTGATTAGTAACAAGTGGGAGTTGCACGCACTCCAATAGCCGACTTCCTTGGCAGCCTTTCTTCCAGCAACCTCCCTTGGCTCTGCTGCTATTCAATCCTCTCTTCAAAGAGCCAACATCCCCCCCTCCCTTATCATCAACCGTTCATCTTCACTACACCCTGTCAACATCACCACGGCTACCCAAAATGTAATACGCAAACGACGGCGGATAGTTTTTTCCACGGGGTACCGCGGTGTATTGTCAAAAACGATGATTCTGAAGTGGGTTTGTCATAAAAAATTGATCTTTTAACTGTTTTGGGGGTGAAATTTGATTTCACTTTTGATGGGGTTTTATGAAATTGATGTAAATTAATGAAATTGGTATCTGGGTTATGTTAATTAAGGTGAATGTGAAGTGGGGTTGTGATAAACTTTGGATCTTTCACTGTTTTGGGGAAGATCTGGCGGATTGATTATTAGATCTGTTTTGGGGTTACCAATGGACATGAATGGTATAATATATGGGTCATGATACGCATGCACCTCATAGGTTTAGGTGCTATGGGGTGTTTTGGCCGATCATTGGTGGGTTGGTGGTGTCGTTGGGGAATGTTTTTCTCGATTTTCGTAACAAAGTATAAAAATTTGAGGTTATTTGAGGTTTGCCAAAATAAAGTAATATAAATTTATAGTTTTTACAAGTTTTTATTTTTGTTTTACAAGTTTTTAAGTTTTCTAAAAGTTTTTTAAGTTAGTTTTACAAGTTTTTTAAGTTTTGTATAAGTTTTTATTAACTTTTTAGTTTTTTACAAGTTTTTTTTTTTTTCTTTTTTATACCTTTTAAAAAAAAAAACTTGTCGGAGAAAATATTTGAGGCTCGGGTTTTGAAGGTTGCAGTGAGATTTTATCTCACTTTACCGTCCATTCGATTATCATCATCGCTTGGAAAAAATTTTAAGGCTCAAAATCATCATCGCCTTGGAAAAAATTTAAGTCACAATATGTCTCAAACTGCACCGGTCAAGAGTTCACAAAGCGATCTAGCCAAAGCCGCACAAGTCACCCATGTCTCAAAGCGCACGAGACATGTCTCAAACTACATGTGTTCACAACAAGAACACTTATATGTCAAAAGCGCATAGCATAACAGTCTCAAATAATCACCAACCCGTAAATAAGGCAAGAGTTACCCCAACACGTTTTCATTGTGCACAACCAAGCACAAACACGTTTTCATTGTGCAAAAGCAATAGCACCAAAAGCAATCGCACAAGAGGTGCGATTCCTTCGCAAAAGGTTCACGAAAGTAAACAAGTGCGGCATTCTCCTTATAAGCAACAACATTACGGGACCACTAATACCATAACAAACAACAAGCAATATCTCCAACAAACAACAAGCAAGAACTAAAACAAGACCACTAAAACAGACCACAAGCAACAACTGCGACAAGCAATAGCACCACACAAGCAACAAGACCACGATCCACCATGTCTAGTTCACCATTTGACACGAGAGGTAACTTATCGAATAGCTCGATTATTAGCTTTTAGCTCATGTTGGTACGTAAATTAAGTTTTGCCAGCAAAACTCTTAAGTTTTATAATAAATCATCATTGCTTTTTTTATTTCATTAAAGTTGCAAAGTGACCTAAAATGGTCACTTTACCATCCAAGAATTAAACGTTTTAGTCCAAACACAAAGTTTTATCATTAAAGTTGCAATGTGAGCTAAAAAGATCACTTTACCATCCGGTAATGAATAATATGAGGTGTTTGGGAACCAATTCATGGGTGTTGGAGTATCTCCGTGGTCATGTGATACGCTTTACACAGCTGTCGGGGTCAAAGGAACTTCCTTTCGTCGAGCAAGTTTTACAACACCTAGCGTTGAACCTAATCGTTGTAGTGTAGTATTAGGGTAAGCCACGGAATTGATATCGTTCTCAGGGAATAGGAATGCTAGTGAGAAGTTACTACGCTAAGGTTGGGGTTGAGGAAGATTATTTTTATCTTTTATGTTTTTAGAAAAGGAAAAATACGAATCTCGGGGTTTGGATTTGGGGTTGGTATTTCACCGATTACTCTACTATTATCTAATTATCTAAACTAAGTGGTGGTAGTCTATGTCTAATTATTGTGTGCTCGTATGATAGTTTAAAGATGTGTTTACTTAGGTTTTACTACTCCTTAATTATCTCCTATTGGTGGTTGAATTGTCACGTCCTTATTCCTAATTGCGTTGTGTGTCTAAAGTTGTAGGGTATCGTTTCTCCCTACTCTTTGAAGTTACCAAAGGGTCTCGTCTACAAAACCCATGCGGGGATGATAAACTCTAACTCTAAGGCCTCTTTGGATAGTTTAGCTTACAACAACTCAAGGTGCTATAACCTAAGGTTAATAAAGATTAATCAAGCATTAAGTACACAACGAATGACCTATCGCATTACTAGATCATTAATCAACTAAGATAAGAAACAACCAATCAATATTCAATAACTAAGTTTCATATTCACTAGCAAACACACAAATAAATTAGCTGGGACATGGAGAACATGCAAGCATACACACAAATAATTGAAGACATAATTAAATTAATGAAGTAAACAACTTATCTTGGTGTAAGATAGGGTTTAGAACCCTAAAATACGACCTTGGTTCGGTTTAGGTTTTACTCCAAAAGTTTACCCAAAAGACTACCCTCTAAAACCGAAAAATTCGGATTTTATATATAAGATTACATGCGCGACGCGCCACCTTATGATTTGTGACGCCGTCGCCGCCATTGTGGTTTCGCCTCGCTGTTAATCTTGCGACGCCACCTTATGCTTGTGCGACGTCTCTTGACTTTCGGACGGCGTCCGGATTACATCTAGGCCGCCCGAGTTGCGACGGCCTACTCTTTTATAACTTGACGTCGCCACTTGAAAATAGGAGTTTTGGCTTCGTCCCGTCATAAAAATCCTCCGACGGCGTCAGAGACAAGCGATGACGCTGCCCCTTGTAATTTAGCACTGAGTGTCTCGATTCTCGACTTTGACCATTTTCTTCATATATCCGCCTTTTCGTCCAAATAAGTGCCATTACAGATTTGCCTTCAAGAGACCTAAAAGTGAAAATGAACGATATTAAGCAATAACGGATACAAAAGTGATCAAATAAGGGCTTAAACGACCTCAAAAGGTACATTTTAAAACCTTATCAAATATCCCTACACTTGGTATTTGCTTGTCCTCAAGCAAATGTGCTTTTAGCCAATTAATTTATAAGTTGGGGTCATGAAGCATTGGTTTAAAACAATCCACAACACATATAAGCCCAAGAAAGTCATAACAAGCACGGAATTACATACTAGCACCTCACATGGGTGTTTGGATACTCACATCTCTCGGTGTATATGAAATATAACAAATTGGAAATGGAAGATAAACACTCATTAACCGGTCCTAGTACATAGATTACCATAGGCTTGAGAATAGATCAAACCTCCATCGCTTTGGCGTAAGCACCTAGGAAAGACTATCAAAGAGGTCTTTAAAGGGTTGTAACGTAAGGCTTACGGTAGGAAACAAAGGGTTTGGTGGGATAGGCTATTTAGTGGTGGTAAGTCAAAATCTCAATGTTACATGCATACGAAGAATGGCGCTAAGCCAAGACTCGACACTCTAAACTCTAGATAACTCAAATAAACAAACATAAATTTAAAGATAGATGTAGGATGGTAGCCCGTATGTTTTTTTTTTTTTTTTTTTTATACACTTTTACTCTACCATCCTCTACGATAACATCAAAACAATAGGATTTATAGACATCCCTACACTTGAGTTTTTATTACTCTAACACTAATTTGACCCGAATTGAAAAGATCAAAACATTTGGGGTACATTATTATGCAAACAAAGGGATTTTGAATTTAACGCCCTTCCCGTCATTTCATAAACTTTAACTTTTCCCATGAATTTCAATCGTCCCAAAATCAGTATACAAAGGATATGACTCGACTTAGCAACTCATGCAAGCAACCGATAATTGAACTAAAGGTTTAGGGTGATAACAATAATGCACTAAAAGTGAGTGCATACAAGGTAGGCTAAGGCGATTGGGTGTACATTTGGGGTGGTGTAAACAATGCTTCATTGATATTCCGAAAACCGAAACATCACGAGAACCGCGAAAAGGATAGGCTCGAGGGGTTAACTAGGGGTATCGCTTACTAAATATGAGTACAACGCAAAGGTGTGGGGAATTACTCAACCGATGTGGAAGAAGTAATTATATTACGGTATCAAACAAGGGTTATCCTAATGCCTCTTATCATTTAGTTATTCCTAACTACACAAGTGTAGTCTTACTAGCGATCTTGGAATGCATCACAAAACAAGTTCTAGAATCTAATATACTACCGGTTCACACTCTAAGCATTAAAGATGAATGCTTTAATTCCTACTAATCTAAGGGCGATCCTCACATTTTTGGTGGAATTTAAGTGTTAAAGGGTTTTGTGCTAGTCATGCAACTTCCTATCCGTGAGACGTTTTTGTTAAAGCTAATGGCCCACTCCTATATATTATGAAAAATTTTAAATTTGGTGCCAAAATTACCCTAACCGACATTTTCTCATGGTTTATTACGCAAATAAAATTGGACAAAGCAAATAATCAAGGATAAGCATAGTTTCAAAGTTCCCGCTTTATTTTCCTCCTAAAAAAAAAAAAAAAAACCCCCCCCCTTTAAAAAAAAAAAATTTTTTTAAAATTTTAAACCCCCCAAAAAAAAAACCCAAACCCCCCCTTTTAAAAATTAAAAAAACCCAAAAAAAAAATTTTTTAAAAAAAAAAAATTTAAAAAAATTCTTTTTAATTTTAAAATTAAAAATTTAAAAAAAAAAACCCCAAAAAAAAATACCACCAAAAAAAAAAACCAACCCAAAAATTTTTTAAAAAAAAAAAAACAAAAAACCCCAAAAAAAAAAAACCAAAAAACCCCAAAAAAAAAATTTTTTTTTAAAAAAAAGGTTTTAAAAATTTTTTTTTTAAAAAATTTTTTAAAAAAAAATTTAAAATTTTTAAAAAAAATACCCCCAAAAAACAAAAAAAAAAAAAAAAACCTTTTAACAAAAAAAAAACCCAAAAAAACCAAAAAACCCCCCAAAAAATTAAAAAAAAAAAATTTTTTTTTAAAAAAAAAATTTTTTTTTTTAAAAAACCTTTTTAATTTTTTAAAAAAAAAAAAAAAAAAATTTTAAAAGAATTTTAAAAAAAGTTTTTTTAAAAAATTTTAAAAAAAAAAAATTTTAAAAAAAATAAAAAAAAAAAAAAAAAAAAAAAATTTTTTAAAATTAAATTTTAAAAAAAAATTAAAAGGGAAATTTAAAAAAAAAAAACCAAAAAAAAGGGGGGAAAAAAACCCCCGGTTTTAAAGGGAAAAAAAAAAAAAAAAAAAATTTTTTTAAAAATTTAAAAAAATTTTTTTTAAAAAAAAAAATTTTTAAAGAAAAAAAAAAAAAGGGTTTTTATTTTAAAAAATTTTTTTAAAAAAAAATTTTTTTTTTAAAAAAAAAAAAAAAAAAAAAAATTTTTTTTTTTTTTTAAAAAAAAAATTTGGGAAAAAAGGGGGTTAAAAAATTTTTTTTTCCCAAAAAAATTTTTAAAATTTAGTAAATTTTTGGGGGGAAAAAAAAAAAAAATTGGGGAAAAAAAAAAAATATAAGCCCATGAAAGTCATAACAAGCACGGAATTACATACTAGCACCTCACATGGGGTGTTTGGATACCCACATCTCTCGGGTGTATATGAAATATAACAAATTGGAAATGGAAGATAAACACTCATTAACCGGTCCTAGTACATAGATTACCATAGGCTTTAGAATAGATCAAACCTCCATCGCTTTGGCGTAAGCACCTAGGAAAGACTATCAAAGAGGTCTTTAAAGGGTTGTAACGTAAGGCTTACAGTAGGGAAACAAAGGGTTTGGTGGGATAGGCTATTTAGTGGTGGTAAGTCAAAAATCTCAATGTTACATGCATACGAAGAATGGCGTTGCTAAGCCAAGACTCGACACTCTAAACTCTAGATAACTTAAATAAACAAACATAAATTTAAAGATAGATGTAGGATGGTAGCCCGTATGTTTTTTTTTTTTTTTTTTTTTTATACACTTTTACTCTACCATCCTCTACGATAACATCAAAACAATAGGGATTTATAGCACATCCCTACACTTGAGTTTTTATTACTCTAACACTAATTTGACCCGAATTGAAAAGATCAAAACATTTGGGGTACATTATTATGCAAACAAATGGATTTTGAATTTAACGTTCCCTTCCCGTCATTTCATAAACTTTAACTTTTCCCATGAATCTCAATCGTCCCAAAACTGTATACAAAGGATATGACTCGACTTAGCAACTCATGCAAGCAACCAGATAATTGAACTAAAGGTTTAGGGTGATAACAATAATGCACTAAAAGTGAGTGCATACAAGGTAGGCTAAGGCGATTTGGGTGTACATTTGGGGGTGGGGTGTAAACAATGCTCTTCATTGATATTCCGGAAAACCAAAACATCACGAGAACCGCGAAAAGGATAGGCTCTGAGGGGTTAACTAGGGGTATCGTGTACTAAATATGAGTACAACGCAAAGGTGGGGAATTACTCAACCGATGTGGAAGAAGTAATTATATTACGGTATCAAACAAGGGTTATCCTAATGCCTCTTATCATTTAGTTATTCCTAACTACACAAGTGTAGTCTTACTAGCGATCTCGGAATGTATCACAAAACAAGTTCTAGAATCTAATATACTACCGGTTCACACTCTAAGCATTAAAGATAATGCTTTAATTCCTACTAATCTAAGGGCGATCCTCACATTTTTGGTGGAATTTAAGTGGTAAAGGGTTTTGTGCTAGTCATGCAACTTCCTATCCGTGAGACGTTTTTGTTAAGGCTAATGGCCCACTCCTATATATTATGAAAAATTTTAAATTTGGTGCCAAAATTACCCTAACCGACATTTTCTCATGGTTTATTACGCAAATACAATTGGACAAAGCAAATAATCAAGGATAAGCATAGTTTCAAAGTTCCCGTTTTATTTTCCCTCCCTACACTTAAACTGAACATAGTCCCCAATGTTCCCCGAAAGTATCAAAGTTATGATAAAAGAAGGTAATCAAAAGCGAAGAAACTAATACTCCTCGATTAGCTCGGTAGGATCCGTGTGTGAAGTAGTGGTTAAATCCTTTCAAAGAAGAATGTATGCGTGAAAAGCTCCTCCAACTTTATGTATCTTCTTGATAAACAAAACCTACACACTTGAAGAAAACAAACGAAACCTTCGCGTAAAATCGACGGTAATAATATATATAAGACTCGATTTAAACTAGGATATAATGTTGTGGAATGGATGTTTACTGAATTTCTAAGAAAATTAAGACCGGAAAATTCCAAAAATTTTAAGTAGCTCGTAAAACGAGAAAAGTAATCTGATCTTTTATTCCTTCACGCGTCGGTTGCAATCTGACGCCGTCAAAGTTATCCCGACAAAACCGGTCTCGATTTTCCGGAAAAATTCGAAAATTTACATCTTTAGAATCGGAAAAATTTCGCAAAACATTCATTATGACTCGATACAAGCATTTGATTTCGAACAAACACACAAATATATCTTTTAATCAATTGTTATTCTCATGTTCACGTTTCTTATGAAAACGTGTGTAATCCTCCCTACACTTATCCTTTATGTAAAATACCTTTATATGCAATTAAGACGAGGTTAAAAACAAAATAAAGCATTTTTACAAATTTAAACATGAGAATAAACAATCAATAAAACATATATGACACAAACAAGTAAACAATTAAGCATGGGTTGCCTCCCACGAAGCGCTTTTCTTTATTTATGAGTCTTGTAGCTAGACTCGTAGTCGTGCTCCTACGTGGTCTCGTGCACGCTTGCGTGCTCATACTTAAGCCATTCCAATGTTCTTTCATTCTTTTTGTAATCATCTCCTAACTTTAGGCATTTTTTGTAATATCGCTTAGCTTTTTCATATGGGTACCTAAGTCCGCTTTGCTTATCCCTTTCACTAAGCAATGGAATAGGGGTCATTCTATTACATGCCTCAATATCCTTGTGTTTAAACCTATGATGAGCTCGTGGCATTTGGTAGCTAAAATCTTCAACTTCATCGAGAGACGTAATTAGACCATCAATAATCCGCTCATTCAACCTAGTCATTCTTTTGAAAGGTTTTCCAAAATTACTTGAGTGAGGTCCTTATCAATAAATTCTCCTAAGTCTTCTAAGACCATGAACTCTACCAAATAAGCAAAACTTCCAACAAACACATGCAAATAAGTGATGACTTCAACAACATTGTTCCCTTGATAAGTTAATTCATTGATCTTAATTTTATTGTATAGGTCTCTGAGATTAAGTTTAAGGGCAAGAATGAATTCAAGTAAGCATCGAACCCTTCTAATCCTATCTTGCAAGGGAATTGCATGTTAAAGGGCCCATCCTTCTCAATTCTACACCTAGGATCAAAACATTGGGAGGGTCTTCCTCCATTTCGTAACTAACTTCATTGATGACCTCCCGCTATCAAATGCTTCACGATAATCAAATTTCTCATCGGAATCTGAGTCATAGAAAGGACTTTGTTGTTGCCAATTTACCTCATTATGCCCTAGGTGATTTCCAAAGTGGTGAACGGGTGAGGGGTTTTGTGGGATTGCGTTCTCAATTTCGGGATTGGGAACGGGTAGGGTGAAGAATCTTCGGTGGAAGACACGTATCATGGTGGGTGATGGATTTTACGAACAAAGGTCACGAAGAAGGGGGATAGACTAAAAGAAAGCTAAAATGAGAAAAAGTTTACTTGATAGGAATCAAGCAAAGAAACCTAAACGAGGTGGACTACTAACTAGCTATTCTATTCCGTGCGCCAAAACTTGATACGCTTACACAGTAGCGTTCGGGGTCAAAGGAACTTCCTTTCGCCGAGCAAGTTTTCAACACCACAATGATGAACCTAATCGTTGTAGTGTAGTATTAGGGTAAGCCACGGAATTGATATCGTTCTCTAGGGGAATAGGAATGCTAGTGAGAAGTTACTACGCTAAGGTTGGGGTTGAGGAAGATTATTTTTTATCTTTTATGTTTTTAGAAAAGGAAAAGTACGAATCTCGGGTTTGGATTTGGGGGTTGGTATTTCTACCGATTACTCTACTATTATCTAATTATCTAAACTAAGGTGGTGGTAGTCTATGTCTAATTATTGTGTGCTCGTATGATAGTTTAAAGATGTGTTTACTTAGGTTTTACTACTACTTAATTATCTCCTATTGGTGGTTGAATTGTCACGTCCTTATTCCTAATTGCGTTGTGTGTCTAAAGTTGTAGGGTGTCGTTTCTCCTACTCTTTGAAGTTACCAAAGGGTCTCGTCTACAAACCCACAAGGGATGATAAACTCTAACTCTAAGGCCTCTTTGGATAGTTTAGCTTACAACAACTCAAGGTGCTATAACCTAAGGTTCACAAAGATTAATCAAGCATTAAGTACACAACGAATGACCTATCGCATTACTAGATCATTAATCAACTAAGATAAGAAACAACCAATCAATATTCAATAACTAAGTTTCATATTCCTAAGCAAACACACAAATAAATTAGCGGACATGGAGAACATGCAACATACACACAAATAATTGAAGACATAATTAAATTAATGAAGTAAACAACTTATCTTGGTGTAAGATAGGTTTAGAACCTAAAATACGACCTTGGTTCGGTTTAGGTTTTACTCAAAAGTTTACCCAAAAGACTACCTCTAAAAGCGAAAAATTCGGATTTTATATATAAGATTACATGCGACGGCGTCACCTTATGATTTGTGGCCGTGTCGTCGCCGCCATTAGGGTTTCGTCTTGGCTGAGTTAATCTTGCGACGGCGTCACCTTATGCTTGTGACGCCGTCCTCTTTTCCTTCCGGCCGTCACGGATTACATCTAGGCCGTGCGAGTTGCGACGGCCTACTCTTTTATAACTTGACGTCGTCACTTGAAAATAGGAGTTTTGGCTTCGTCCGTCAAAAATCCTCCGACGGCGCCGCAGATTAGCGATGGCCGTCCCCTTGTAATTTAGCAACTTGAGTGTCTCGATTCTTGACTTTGGCCATTTTCTTCATATATCCGCGCCTTTTCGTCCAAATAAGTGCCATTACAGTTAGTTTGCCTTCAAGAGACCTAAAAGTGAAAATGAACGATATTAAGCAATAACGGATACAAAGTGATCAAATAAGGGCTTAAACGACCCTCAAAAGGTACATTTTAAAACCTTATCAAATATCCCTACACTTGGTATTTGCTTGTCCTCAAGCAAATGTGCTTTAGCCAATTAATTTATAAGTTGGGGTCATGAAGCATTGGTTTAAAACAGTCCACAACACATATAAGCCCCAAAAGTCATAACAAGCACGGAAATTACATACTAGCACCTCACATGGGGTGTTTGGATACCCACATCTCTGGTGTATATGAAATATAACAAATTGGAAATGGAAGATAAACACTCATTAACCGGTCCTAGTACATAGATTACCATAGGCTTTAGAATAGATCAAACCTCCATCGCTTTGGCGTGAAGCACCTAGGAAAGACTATCAAAGAGGTCTTTAAAGGGTTGTAACGTAAGGCTTCTGTAGGGAAACAAAGGGTTTGGTGGGATAGGCTATTTAGTGGTGGTAAGTCAAAATCTCAATGTTACATGCATACGAAGAATGGCGTTGCTAAGCCAAGACTCGACACTCTAAACTCTAGATAACTTAAATAAACAAACATAAATTTAAAGATAGATGTAGGATGGTAGCCCGTATGTTTTTTTTTTTTTTTTTTTTTATACACTTTTACTCTACCATCCTCTACGATAACATCAAAACAATAGGATTTATAGCATCCCTACACTTGAGTTTTATTACTCTAACACTAATTTGACCAATTGAAAAGATCAAAACATTTGGGGTACATTATTATGCAAACAAATGGATTTTGAATTTAACGTTCCTTCCGTCATTTCATAAACTTTAACTTTTCCCATGAATCTCAATCGTCCCAAAAGCGTATACAAAGGATATGACTCGACTTAGCAACTCATGCAAGCAACCAGATAATTGAACTAAAGGTTTAGGGTGATAACAATAATGCACTAAAAGTGAGTGCATACAAGGTAGGCTAAGGCGATTTGGGTGTACATTTGGGGTGGGGTGTAAACAATGCTCTTCATTGATATTCGGAAAACCGAAACATCACGAGAACCGCGAAAAGGATAGGCTCGAGGGGTTAACTAGGGTATCGTGTACTAAATATGAGTACAACGCAAGGTGTGGGGGAATTACTCAACCGATGTGGAAGAAGTAATTATATTACGAATCAAACAAGGGTTATCCTAATGCCTCTTATCATTTAGTTATTCCTAACTACACAAGTGTAGTCTTACTAGCGATCTCGGAATGCATCACAAAACAAGTTCTAGAATCTAATATACTACGGTTCACACTCTAAGCATTAAAGATAATGCTTTAATTCCTACTAATCTAAGGCGATCCTCGCATTTTGGTGGAATTTAAGTGGTAAAGGGTTTTGTGCTAGTCATGCAACTTCCTATCCGTGAGACGTTTTGTTAAGGCTAATGGCCCACTCCTATATATTATGAAAAATTTTAAATTTGGTGCCAAATTACCCTAACCGACATTTTCTCATGGTTTATTACGCAAATACAATTGGACAAAGCAAATAATCAAGGATAAGCATAGTTTCAAAGTTCCCGTTTTATTTTCCCTCCCTACACTTAAACTGAACATAGTCCCCAATGTTCCCCGAAAGTATCAAAGTTATGATAAAAGAAGGTAATCAAAAACGAAAGAAACTAATACTCCTCTGATTAGCTCGGTAGGATCCGTGTGTGAAGTAGTGGTTAAATCCTTTCAAAGAAGAATGTATGCGTGAAAAGCTCCTCCAACTTTATGTATCTTCTTCTTGATAAACAAAACCTACACACTTGAAGAAAACAAACGAAACCTTCGCGTAAAATCGACGGTAATAATATATATAAGACTCGATTTAAACTAGGATATAATGCTTGTGGAATGGATGTTTACAGAATTTCTAAGAAAATTAAGACCTGGAAAATTCCAAAAAATTTTAAGTAGCTCAGAAAACGAGAAAAAGTAATCGATCTTTTATTCCTTCACGGCGCCGTCAGTTGCAATCTGACGCCGTCGGTTATCCCGACAAAAGCGGTGCGATTTTACGGAAAAAATTCGGAAAATTTACATCTTTAGAATCTGAAAATTTCGCAAAACATTCATTATGACTCGATACAAGCATTTGACTCGAACAAACACACAAATATATCTTTTAATCAATTGTTATTCTCATGTTCACGTTTCTTATGAAAACGTGTGTAATCCTCCCTACACTTATCCTTTATGTAAAATACCTTTATATGCAATTAAGACGAGGTTAAAAACAAAATAAAGCATTTTTACAAATTTAAACATGAGAATAAACAATCAATAAAACATATATGACACAAACAAGTAAACAATTAAGCATGGGTTGCCTCCCAGGCGCTTTTCTTTATTTATGAGTCTTGTAGCTAGACTCGTAGTCGTGTTCTACGTGGTCTCGTGCGCACGGTGCTCATACTTAAGCCATTCCAATGTTCTTTCATTCTTTTTGTAATCATCTCCTAACTTTAGGCATTTTTTGTAATATCGCTTAGCTTTTTCATATGGGTACCTAAGTCCGCTTTGCTTATCCCTTTCACTAAGCAATGGAATAGGGGTCATTCTATTACATGCCTCAATATCCTTGTGTTTAAACCTATGATGAGCTCGTGGCATTTGGTAGCTAAAATCTTCAACTTCATCAGAGAACGTAATTAGACCATCAATAATCCGTTCATTCAACCTAGTCATTCTTTTGAAAGGTTTTCCAAAAATTACTTGAGTGAGGTCCTTATCAATAAATTCTCCTAAGTCTTCTAAGACCATGAACTCTACCAAATAAGCAAAACTTCCAACAAACACATGCAAATAAGTGATGCTTCAACAACATTGTTCCTTGATAAGTTAATTCATTGATCTTAATTTTATTGTATAGGTCTCTTGAGATTAAGTTTAAGGGCAAGAATGAATTCAAGTAAGCATCGAACCCTTCTAATCCTATCTTGCAAGGGAATTGCATGTTAAAGGGCCCATCCTTCTCAATTCTACACCTAGGATCAAAACATTGGGAGGGGTCTTCCTCCATTTCAGAACTAACTTCATTGATGACCTCCCCGCTATCAAATGCTTCACGATAATCAAATTTCTCATCGGAATCTGAGTCATAGAAAGGACTTTGTTGTTGCCAATTTACCTCATTATGCCCTAGGTGATTTCCAAAGTGGTGAACGGGTGAGGGGTTTTGTGGGATTGCGTTCTCAATTTCGGGATTGGGAACGGGTAGGGTGAAGAATCTTGATGGAAGACACGTATCATGGTGGGTGATGGATTTACGAACAAAGGTCACGAAGAAGGGGGATAGACTAAAGAAAGCTAAAATGAGAAAAAGTTTACTTGATAGGAATCAAGCAAAGAAACCTAAGCGAGGTGGACTACTAACTAGCTATTCTATTCCCGGCGTGACGCCAAAACTTGATACGCTTACACAGTAGCGTTCGGGGTCAAAGGAACTTCCTTTTCGCGAGCAAGTTTTTCAACACCCTAGGCGATGAACCTAATCGTTGTAGTGTAGTATTAGGGTAAGCCACGGAATTGATATCGTTCTCTGGGGAATAGGAATGCTAGTGAGAAGTTACTACGCTAAGGTTGGGGTTGAGGAAGATTATTTTTTATCTTTTATGTTTTTTAGAAAAGGAAAAGTACGAATCTCGGGGTTTGGATTTGGGGGTTGGTATTTCTACCGATTACTCTACTATTATCTAATTATCTAAACTAAGGTGGTGGTAGTCTATGTCTAATTATTGTGTGCTCGTATGATAGTTTAAAGATGTGTTTACTTAGGTTTTACTACTACTTAATTATCTCCTATTGGTGGTTGAATTGTCACGTCCTTATTCCTAATTGCGTTGTGTGTCTAAAGTTGTAGGGTATGCGTTTCTCCCTACTCTTTGAAGTTACCAAAGGGTCTCGTCTACAAAACCCCAAGCGGATGATAAACTCTAACTCTAAGGCCTCTTTGGATAGTTTAGCTTACAACAACTCAAGGTGCTATAACCTAAGGTTCACAAAGATTAATCAAGCATTAAGTACACAACGAATGACCTATCGCATTACTAGATCATTAATCAACTAAGATAAGAAACAACCAATCAATATTCAATAACTAAGTTTCATATTCCTAAGCAAACACACAAATAAATTAGCGGGACATGGAGAACATGCAAGCATACACACAAATAATTGAAGACATAATTAAATTAATGAAGTAAACAACTTATCTTGGTGTAAGATAGGTTTAGAACCCTAAAATACGACCTTGGTTCGGTTTAGGTTTTACTCAAAAGTTTACCCAAAAGACTACCTCTAAACCGAAAAATTCGGATTTTATATATAAGATTACATGCTTGACGGCGTCACCTTATGATTTGTGACGCCGTCGTGTCGCCGTCATTAGGGTTTCGTCTTGGCAAGTTAATCTTGCACGGCGTCACCTTATGCTTGACGCCGCTTCTCTTGACCGCCGTCGGATTACATCTAGGCCGCCCGAGTCACGACGGCCTACTCTTTTATAACTTGACGTCGTCACTTGAAAATAGGAGTTTTGGCTTCGTCCCGTCACAAAATCCTCCGGCGTCAGTTAGCGATGACGCCGTCCCTTTGTAATTTAGCAACTTGAGTGTCTCGATTCTTGACTTTGGCCATTTTCTTCATATATCCGCGCCTTTTACGTCCAAATAAGTGCCATTACTGGTTTGCCTTCAAGAGACCTAAAAGTGAAATGAGCGATATTAAGCAATAACGGATACAAAAGTGATCAAATAAGGGCTTAAACGACCCCTCAAAAGGTACATTTTAAAACCTTATCAAATATCCCTACACTTGGTATTTGCTTGTCCTCAAGCAAATGTGCTTTTAACCAATTAATTTATAAGTTAGGGGTCATGAAGCATTGGTTTAAAAGCAGTCCACAACACATATAAGCCCATAAAAGTCATAACAAGCACGAAATTACATACTAGCACCTCACATGGGGTGTTTGGATACCCACATCTCGGGTGTATATGAAATATAACAAATTGGAAATGGAAGATAAACACTCATTAACCGGTCCTAGTACATAGATTACCATAGGCTTTAGAATAGATCAAACCTCCATCGCTTTGGCGTAGCACCTAGGAAAGACTATCAAAGAGGTCTTTAAAGGGTTGTAACGTAAGGCTTACAAGTAGGAAACAAAGGGTTTGGTGGGATAGGCTATTTAGTGGTGGTAAGTCAAAAATCTCAATGTTACATGCATACGAAGAATGGCGTTGCTAAGCCAAGACTCGACACTCTAAACTCTAGATAACTTAAATAAACAAACATAAATTTAAAGATAGATGTAGGATGGTAGCCCGTATGTTTTTTTTTTTTTTTTTATACACTTTTACTCTACCATCCTCTACGATAACATCAAAACAATAGGGATTTATAGCACATCCCTACACTTGAGTTTTATTACTCTAACACTAATTTGACCCGAATTGAAAAGATCAAAACATTTGGGGTACATTATTATGCAAACAAATGGATTTTGAATTTAACGTTCCTTCCCGTCATTTCATAAACTTTAACTTTTCCATGAATCTCAATCGTCCCAAAGCGTATACAAAGGATATGACTCGACTTAGCAACTCATGCAAGCAACCGGATAATTGAACTAAAGGTTTAGGGTGATAACAATAATGCACTAAAAGTGAGTGCATACAAGGTAGGCTAAGGCGATTTGGGTGTACATTTGGGGGGGGTGTAAACAATGCTCTTCATTGATATTCCGAAAAACCGAAACATCACGAGAACCGCGAAAAGGATAGGCTCTGAGGGGTTAACTAGGGGTATCGTGTACTAAATATGAGTACAACGCAAAGGTGTGGGGGAATTACTCAACCGATGTGGAAGAAGTAATTATATTACGGGTATCAAACAAGGGTTATCCTAATGCCTCTTATCATTTAGTTATTCCTAACTACACAAGTGTAGTCTTACTAGCGATCTCGGAATGCATCACAAAACAAGTTCTAGAATCTAATATACTACCGGTTCACACTCTAAGCATTAAAGATAATGCTTTAATTCCTACTAATCTAAGGCGATCCTCACATTTTGGTGGAATTTAAGTGGTAAAGGGTTTTGTGCTAGTCATGCAACTTCCTATCCGTGAGACGTTTTTGTTAAGGCTAATGGCCCACTCCTATATATTATGAAAATTTTAAATTTGGTGCCAAATTACCCTAACCGACATTTTCTCATGGTTTATTACATAAATACAATTGGACAAAGCAAATAATCAAGGATAAGCATAGTTTCAAAGTTCCGTTTTATTTTCCCTCCCTACACTTAAACCGAACATTGTCCCCAATGTTCCCGAAGTATCAAAGTTATGATAAAAGAAGGTAATCAAAAACGAAGAAACTAATACTCCTACGATTAGCTCGGTAGGATCCGTGTGTGAAGTAGTGGTTAAATCCTTTCAAAGAAGAATGTATGCGTGAAAAGCTCCTCCAACTTTATGTATCTTCTTCTTGATAAACAAAACACGCACACTTGAAGAAAACAAATGAAACCTTCGCGTAAAATCGGCGGTAATAATATATATAAGACTCGATTTAAACTAGGATATAATGCTTGTGGAATGGATGTTTCTGAATTTCTAAGAAAATTAAGACACGAAAATTCCAAAAATTTTAAGTAGCTCGAGAAAAGCGAGAAAAAGTAATCTAATGTTTTATTCCTTCACGACGCCGTTTTGCAATCTGACGCCGTCGGTTATCCCGACAAAAAGCGGTGCGATTTTACGGAAAAAATTATGGAAAATTTACATCTTTAGAATGCGGAAAAATTTCGCAAAACATTCATTATGACTCGATACAAGCATTTGACTCGAACAAAACACAAATATATCTTTTAATCAATTGTTATTCTCATGTTCACGTTTCTTATGAAAAGCGTGTGTAATCCTCCTACACTTATCCTTTATGTAAAATACCTTTATATGCAATTAAGACGAGGTTAAAAACAAAATAAAGCATTTTACAAATTTAAACATGAGAATAAACAATCAAAAACATATATGACACAAACAAGCAAACAATTAAGCATGGGTTGCCTCTTACGAGCGCTTTTCTTTATTTATGAGTCTTGTAGCTAGACTCGTAGTCGTGTTCCTCGTGGTCTCGTGCGCTTGCGTGCTCATACTTAAGCCATTCAATGTTCTTTCATTCTTTTTGTAATCATCTCCTAACTTTAGGCATTTTTTGTAATATCGCTTAGCTTTTTCAAATGGGTACCTAAGTCCGCTTTGCTTATCCCTTTCACTAAGCAATGGAATAGGGGTCATTCTATTACATGCCTCAATATCCTTGTGTTTAAACCTATGATGAGCTCGTGGCATTTGGTAGATAAAATCTTCAACTTCATCAGAGAACGTAATTAGACCATCAATCATCCGTTCATTCAACCTAGTCATTCTTTTGAAAGGTTTTCCAAAAATCACTTGAGTGAGGTCCTTATCAATAAATTCTCCTAAGTCTTCTAAGACCATGAACTCTACCAAATAAGCTAAACTTCCAACAAACACATGCAAATAAGTGACAGCTTCAACAACATTGTTCCCTTGATAAGTTAATTCATTGATCTTAATTTTATTGTATATGTCTCTTGAGATTAAGTTTAAGGGCAAGAATGAATTCAAGTAAGCATCGAACCCTTCTAATCCTATCTTGCAAGGAATTGCATGTTAAAGGCCCATCCTTCTCAATTCTACACCTAGGATCAAAACATTGGGAGGGTCTTCCTCCATTTGAACTAACTTCATTGATGACCTCCCCGCTATCAAATGCTTCACCATAATCAAATTCCTCATCAGAATCTGAGTCATAGAAAGGACTTTGTTGTTGCCAATTTACCTCATTATGCCCTAGGTGATTTCCAAAGTGGTGAATGGGTGAGGGCTTTTGTGGGATTGCGTTCTCAATTTCGGGATTGGGAACGGGTAGGGTGAAGAATCTTCGGTGGAAGACACGTATCATGGTGGGTGATGGATTTTACGAACAAAGGTCACGAAGAAGGGGGATAGACTAAAAGAAAGCTAAAAATGAGAAAAAAGTTTACTTGATAGGAATCAAGCAAAGAAACCTAAACGAGGTGGACTACTAACTAGCTATTCTATTCCCGCGTGCGCGCCAAAACTTGATGCAGCTTACAGTAGCGTTCGGGGTCAAAGGAACTTCCTTTTCGTCGAGCAAGTTTTTCAACACCCAGGCGTTGAACCTAATCGTTGTAGTGTAGTATTAGGGTAAGCCACGGGAATTGATATCGTTCTCTGGGGAATAGGAATGCTAGTGAGAAGTTACTACGCTAAGGTTGGGGTTGAGGAAGATTATTTTTCTATCTTTTTATGTTTTTAGAAAAGGAAAAGTACGAATCTCGGGGTTTGGATTTGGGGGTTGGTATTTCTACGAATACTCTACTATTATCTAATTATCTAAACTAAGGTGGTGGTAGTCTATGTCTAATTATTGTGTGCTCGTATGATAGTTTAAAGATGTGTTTACTTAGGTTTTACTACTACTTAATTATCTCCTATTGGTGGTTGAATTGTCACGTCCTTATTCCTAATTCGTTGTGTGTCTAAAGTTGTAGGGTATCGTTTCTCCTACTCTTTGAAGTTACCAAAGGGTCTCATCTACAAAACCCACAGGGATGATAAACTCTAACTCTAAGGCCTTTTGGATAGTTTAGCTTACAACAACTCAAGGTGCTATAACCTAAGGTTCACAAAGATTAATCAAGCATTAAGTACACAACGAATGACCTATCGCATTACTAGATCATTAATCAACTAAGATAAGAAACAACCAATCAATATTCAATAACTAAGTTTCATATTCCTAAGCAAACACACAAATAAATTAGCGGACATGGAGAACATGCAAGCATACACACAAATAATTGAAGACATAATTAAATTAATGAAGTAAACAACTTATCTTGGTGTAAGATAGGGTTTAGAACCCTAAATACGACCTTGGTTCGGTTTAGGTTTTACTCCAAAGTTTACCCAAAAGACTACCCTCTAAAACCAAAAATTGATTCTATATATAAGATTACATGCGCGGCGTCACCTTATTATTTGTGACGCCGTGTCGCCGTCATTAGGGTTTCGTCTTGGCTGTTAATCTTGCGACGGCGTCACCTTATGCTTGTGACGCCGTCTCTTGACTTCGACCGTCGGATTACATCTAGGCCGTCCGAGTTGCGACGGCCTACTCTTTTATAACTTGACGTCGTCACTTGAAAATAGGAGTTTTGGCTCGTCCCGTCACAAAAATCCTCAAATGAGCGTCGCAGATTAGCGATGGCCTGTTCCCTTGTAATTTAGCGACTTGAGTGTCTCGATTCTTGACTTTGGCCATTTCTTCATATATCCGTCTTTTCGTCCAAATAAGTGCCATTTTACAGTTTGCCTTCAAGAGACCTAAAAGTGAAAAGGAGCGATGTTAAGCAATAACGGATACAAAAGTGATCAAATAAAGGCTTAAACGACCCCTCAAAAAGGTACATTTTAAAACCTTATCATCATGCTATGGAGGCACCCCAAACCTGTAAAACATAACAAAGCCTAGTAAGCACCAACCCACAAATAATCAAACCAACCCAGAAATAATCAACCAACCCAGATACACCACATGAATTAGTTCCCAAACACCTTCAATTTTGTTTAGATCTAAAAATATTTCAAGATCTAAAATATTTTTAGATATAAAAACTTTACCCAAAAAAAGATACCACAAACAGATACACCACAGCATCACCACCATCTAAAGATCTAAACTTTTTTTAGATCTAAAAACTTTACCGAAACAAGATAACTTTTTTTAGATCTAAAAACTTTACCGAAACAAGATACCACAAACAGATACACCACAGCATCACCACCATTTAAATTTCTAAACTTTTTTTATATCATAAAAGAAAAGGCAGTTTTTTTTTTAAACCAACCTTCAATTTTTGTTTAGGTCTAAAAATATTTCAAGATCTAAAATATTTTTAGATCTAAAAACTTTACCAAAAAAAAGATACCACAAACACATACACCACGGCATCACCACCATCTAAAGATCTAAACTTTTTTTAGATCTAAAAACTTTACCGAAACAAGATACCACAAACAGATACACCACAACATCACCACCATTTAAATATCTAAACTTTTTTTATATCATAAAAGAAAAGCAGTTTTTTTTTTTTAAAACCAACCTTCAATTTTTGTTTAGGTCTTAAAATATTTCAAGATCTAAAATATTTTTAGATCTAAAAACTTTACCGAAAAAAAGATACCACAAACAGATACACCACGACATCACCACCATCTAAAGATCTAAACTTTTTTTAGATCTAAAAACTTTACCGAAACAAGATACCACAAAAGATACACCACAGCATCACCAACATAACAAGATACCACAAACACCACCCATTAAGTATCAAGATTTTAGATCTAAAATATTTTTAGATCTAAAATTTTAGAGAAGAGTAGGTGAGATACGGTGAGAGAGAGTACCTACAAGAAAAGCATATCGAGACAAGTTATCAAAGGAGAAAGAAGAAAACGCGAAACACACACGGTCTCACAAGAGAGCGCATAACAACAACGAGAACCACACACGTATCACCATAAAACACACACACGTTTTTTTAAACTATTTATAAGAAAACGTTTTAAAAGTATTTATAATAAAAGCTTTTTTAAGTATTTATAAAAAAGTAAATAAAATGTTTTTAAAAGTATTTATAAGAAAATGTATTTATAAAAAAGTTAATAAAAGTATTTATAAAATATTTATAAAAACATGTATTTATAAAAAAAAGTTAATAAAAGTATGTATAAAAGTTTGTAAAAATGTATTTATAAAAAGTTAATAAAAGTATTTATAAAAGTTTGAGGAAAACTAGAAGGGGAGTTGAATAGTTTTGCCGATTTTACGTTAGTTTCAAAAACTTTAGATTAGTTAATATGTGAGATCTTATGGATGTAGAGAAAGTATAGATCGAATGATAAAAGCAAGTAAATAAAGTAAGCGAAGGGAAAGAAAAGACACAACCGATGTATAGTGGTTCGCTACAAGGACACCTTCCTTCGCCTACTCCACTCCCGAGTCACCTACTCGAGAGTTCAAGCACTATGTCAACAAACTCCTTCCTTGGCGGAGAAGCCTTACAACGTTGCTTACACTTTTTCGGTACAAAGCTAGATACCGAGTCCGTAACACGGTGGATTAAACCAACACGACTATTACACAACAAATATGTGAAATATCAAATACAAGATCTTCGCTCACGAAATCTTGCGGGTGACAAATCAATCAAGGACCCTTGCTTGGATGACTTGTAGAATGCCGTGATCTCGCCTTAGAAAGACCTATATGAGGATCACAATAGAAAGAAGAAGAACAACTCTCTAGATCAAGTGATCTATATGTTAGAAGAGAATGAGAGTGTTTGAGAGATTTAGTAAGAAGAGGGTGGATTAGAATGAAGAAATGGCTCTCTATTTATAGGCAAAAATATTCACTATTCCCGATCCCACGGATCCCTTCCACTAGGGATCCGTCTAGTGTAATCCTAGGGATCCGTGGGCGCTCCTCTTTGCCCATGGGTTTTTGGTTATGGGTTATGGGTTGGTCCATGGGTTTCTTTAGATTCGATGTATCTAAGTATACATTGTATCTAGCCAACTTGGTATGGGTTAAGATCTATGGGTTATGGTCCATGGGTTATGGTTTTACCCATCATAATAAACTATTACAACAAATGCTTAATTACTACATTTTGTATTTAAATGGCTATATGTAAATGCTTTACAAAATAACATGTATCCTTATAATTATAATTAAGATAACATTATATTTGTTATCAACAAAACACATAGAGATGCAAAAGATTAATAAAGCGTTTTACGGTTTATTTGTATTAACAATCTCCCCTTTTTGTTGATGACAAAACATAATGTTATGATGAGTAAAACTTAAGAATAGATGTAATTTTGAAAGCCCTAAGTTAACTTCTTCTCCCCTTTTGTCGAAACAAAAGTTAACCATTGGAAGAAATAACGCTAACTCCCCATGACGCTAGCTCCCCTTGTTTGGGCGTCAGTGAAGAAAAATAAAATCCTACAAAGCGAAAGGTTAGTAACATGCTTAAATAATCTTGTGATTGCCGAGAATCAAGATTGGGAGCCAAGGTATGTAAACAAGGCCTTGTAATAAAACAACAAATTGTAGTGGTATTTATGCCACGTCTGACATGTAAAAATAAGAACAAGACTTGTTCTTGAAAATGACTTCAAAGAAAAATACTAAAATGGAAAATAGTAGTAGTGATTCCTTCCATGCTTGCATAAGGTTATGGATGGAGGTTTTGATGAGTGATGGTATTGATACGATCAAGGATGAGGTTGAGTATGAAATGCATTTCTTCCCTAACTTCTATTGCGATTTCCCTAGTGGATTTGCAATGTTCACAATGTAAGTGATGTGGGTAACGAGTGCGAAAGTTTTCCGGGTTGTTTTGATTTAAGTTATGCGGAAGATGTGGTGGAAAAATAGGAAAATATGGATCAACATCCGGAATGTTTGTAAATGTTGGTGGAAAAGAACCTAGATGTTCTTGTAATGTGATGGGAGCTAATGGTGGTGATGTTACAAGATCTTGAAAATAGTATTTGGAGATGTGGGGTGTTGAAAAGACTATTTCTTTTTGTTTAGGTTGTTTAGATCTTGTTGGAGTCTTAAGGAGTTCCAAAGAGTGACTTTAGGTGGTGATGAAGTTGGTGTACTTGTTGGTGATGAGGAGGTGCTATAAAGGAAGCATCTTGTGGTGAGTTGTTAGTTGAGGAAGAACCATTTGAGGTTGGTTTGCTAAGCAACAAGATCGGATACTAATCGTGCGGATATCCTAGAGTTTGATTGTGGTATTTTGGATGGTGGTAGTACAAAGGTTTGGGTATCATGAAGATGATTGTTTGTACTAGGTGATTCATCTAAAGGGTTTGTGGATGACATGGTGTATTGTGTTTGTGAGGATGAGATGGATTATGCAAGCATTTTGGGAGTTCTATATATAGAAAAACAAAGCATTGTAATTAGTGCTTGACCTAAAATGTGGATTAAAATCTAATGATTAGATATGAATTTAAGGCATGCGATCATGAGAACACAAGCATTAAAGAGCATACTCCAAAAAATAAAACAAATGTGGATTTTTCATCCAAAGTGAGAAAAATAGAAGGTAAAAGCGACCTTCATCTCACGGATCCCACGGATCCTTCCTTTGAGGATCCGTCCAGCATGAAATTTGGGATTAGTGGGTCACAGTGATTCAGCGAGACAAAATTTTCCTTTTGGAAATATTTTTGCCTATTGTGTGCCTATATGCAAACTATTTGGAGTTGCGGTTATCTCGACCTCTAAAAGGAAAATGAAAAATAAACTAGAAGTAGAAAAACCATCCTAACCCAAAAACACATATTTAGTACATAAGTACGTAATTGAGTGTTATCAATGCTCTAATTCATTGTTGCTTAAATGAATGTACCCGAAAACACATATTAGTTATGTGTCCCTTTAGCATTCAAAAGACATGAGATGCAATGAAAGCGGGTTTTTACTTTGTATTAATAATGAAAAAGCGATTTGTCCTAGGCGTGAGAAATTTCTTTTGTGAAATTGATACGGAAGGTATCATTCTTTTAGAAACATTTTGAAAGAGTTTTCTTTGAAAATGTATTTGTTTAAAAAATAAGAAAGCTATAAGTCGAAAACTTATCTTGGGTTTGAAAATTCTGTATTGTTTGTGAGTTGTGCGTGAAATAGAGATCTTAGACTCGAGAAGAAGAAGGCTAGTGTTTACATACCTTGTAGAGTCAAATAAGTTATGACGTTTGTTCCATTAGACCAAGACCAAGACAAAGTAGGTTGAATTGTTCCGCTTTAATGGTTTGGTGAGGGCGTCGGCTATGTTGTCTTGGATGCTACCGCTTAATAGAGATGTTCCCCTTTTGAACATTGTCTTTTAAGAAGTGATGTCGAATCTCTATATGCTTTGTGCGAGAATGCAATACGGATTCTTGCTTAAGTCGATGGCACCTTTGTTGTCACATAGGATGGCTATGTCGCTTAGATGAATGTCGAGTCGACTAACGCTTGTTTCATCCATAGTGCTTGTTGGCATGCTTTGCCGGCGGAGGCGTGACTCGGCTTGGTTGTTGATATAGCTAGTGCCATTTGTTTCTTAGAAAACCAAGGCGTTAAACAACATCTCATGAAAGTACACCCCACTTGTACTTTTTCTATCAACGTAATCACCGCATGGTCGGAATCGCATATACAATTGTTTACGCTCCCGTGCCCTTAGGATACCATAATCCTAATTGTGTTGTACCATAATGTATCTAAATATCCTTTTACGGCTTCTAGGTGTGATGTTTTAGGGTCTTCTTGAAATCTAGCACATAGCAAACACTAAACATGATATTCGGCCTACTTGCTTGTGAGGTAGATAAGACTACCTATCATGCCACGATATTTAGTATTATCTACGGATTCGTAGTCTTCATCTTTTGTGAGTTTGGTGTCGGATGACATTGGTGCCTAATTGGTTTCGACTCTTACTAGACCGAATTTCTTTAACATCTCCTTTATGTATTTAGATTGATTAAAGAAGATACCATCTTCTACTTGTTTAATTTGTAGACCAAGAAAGAAACTAAGTTCTCCCATCATACTCATTTGAACTCGTCATGCATGATTTTAGAGAAATCATCACACATGTCTTGACAAGTGGATCCGAATATAATATCATCTACATATATTTGTACTATGATTATATGTGACTCTCTTTCTTAGTAAAAAGTGTGTTGTCAACTAACCCCATGGTATAGTTGTGTTTAATTAAAATGACTTGAGTCTATCATACCAAGCTTTTGGAGCTTGTTTAAGACCGTAAGGGCTTTCTTTAATTTATATACATGTTTGGGTTTTCAAAATCGATGAAGCACGGAGGTTGAGCTACGTATACTTCTCCATTAATGAAACCATTTAGAAAAGCGCTTTTGACATCCATTTGATAAAGCTTTAGATCATTAGCACAAGCATCGCAAGAAGTATTCTTATAGACTCAATCTAGCCATGGGGCATAGGTCTCATCAAAGTCTATTCTTTCTTGTTGGTTATACCCTTGGGCATGAGTCTAGCCTTGTTCCTAGACACTACTCCGTTTGCATCTAATTTGTTTTATAAACCCATTTGGTTCCTATTATGGTTTGATTACTAGGTGGAGAGACAAGCGTCCAAACATCATTAGAAGCGAATTGATTTAGTTCTTCTTGCATAGCCATTACCAACTCTCATCTTTTATGGCTTCTTGTGTATTCCTAGGTTCTATGGTTGAAACGAAACAAAACAAGCTACTTTGGTTTTGAACTTGAGACCTTAATGTTCGTTCGTTTAGCTTTCCTATGACTTTATCTACGGGGTGATCTTTGGACTCTTTAATGTTTATGATTTCATTATTTAAAGGTTCTTCTTCTTCATTTATCTTTTTCTTTATTACTATAGCCTCACTTTCTATGATCTCGTCATCGACAAGAGGTGGAGAGGGTTTGGGTGGTCTTTCATCAAATTTTATATTTAATGACTCTTCTACCTTCATTGTTTCTTTGTTTAATATGACGTAAGCTTTGCTATTTGGCGAATAACCTAGAAAGATACCTTCGGTTGATTTAGGATCAAATTTTGTAAGGTAATCTTTAGTGTTAAGAATAAAACATTTGCTTCCAAAGACTCTAAGGTGATTTAACGTAGGCTTTTGCCTCGGAGTAACTCATATGGAGTTTTACCTAAGATTGGTCTTATTAATACTCGATTGAGTATATACGTTGAAGTATCAGCATTACACCAAAACTTTTGAGGTATGGATTGTTCATTAAGCATTGTTCGACTCATTTCTTGTAGGGTTCTACTCTTTCTTTCTACTACCCCATTCGATTGTGGAGTCGTGGAGCCAAGAAGTTGTGAGTAATACCATTAGCGTCACAAAAGGCTCCAAATTGCACTTCATTATCGAATTCCCTACCATGATCCGTCCTAATGGACACTATAGGACTTCTATTTGTCTTTGGATCTTTTGCTTAATATTTCAAAATAATTAAAGGTTTCGTTTTGTTCTTTAAAAATTTTGTCCATGTATACCTAGAGTAGTCATCCACTATGACCAAAGTGTAGTAGTTGCCTCCATAACTTTGGATAGCGGATGGACCAAATAAACCCATATGTAGTAATTCTAGACACTTAGTTTTGACACCATGTTTTTAGCTTTATGACTAGAATGAGCTTGTTTTCCTACATTACAAGCATCACAAAAGTGATGTTCATATTTTAACTTAGGTAGATCTCTTACTAGATCTTTGGATGATAGCGATTGAAGAAGTCGCATATTGGCATGACCAATCTTCGATGCCATAAGGTGAGTATCATCCATAGAGGTAAGACGAGTTTGTCTTTAGGTTCATTACCAATTTTAATGACATAGACTCCATGTTTCCTAATTCCTCTTCCTATGGTTATGCCATTTTTAGTATCTTACTACGGTTTGGTAAAAATTACATTGCACTTTTTATCACATATTTGTCCTATACTTAAGAGATTAAAGTTTAGGTTTTCTACGTGACACACATCGTTAAATGGTTAGAGATTTGTTAGAAATCGTACCTTTACCGATGATTCTACTTTGCTATTTCCAAACACCACATTACCTCCATTTACGGTTCATATGTGGAGAATAGATCTATGCCGGTCGTGTGCCTCGTGCACCCGCTATCCTTGACCCATTCATCGGGTCTTGATCGACCTTTAAGCACACCTAAAACAATAATAAACTCAAAGTTTGGTCCCCATTTGTTCATGGGTCCATTAGTGTTAAACATTCCATTCATGTTAGACATGTATGGATAAGATGAATATGCATTCCATGGAGCAAAGTTTTGAAAAGGAAAAGCTATTTTGCATATTTGGGTTCCATCCCATTTGATGGTTACTTCTTGGATAAACGTTATTTGGTCTCCTAAATGAATTAGGTTTTGAAAAGATAGAGCTTTGTTTCTTGCAAAGTATGATTATATTTTGGAGGTGGTTGTCTAGTGGTGCCGTGAGTTGGTTTCTTCCTATTAATGATAACAAAATCGGTTCTAGATGAAGATGCTACGTTATTACTTTGTTTGCTACAGCAGATCCACGGATTCATGTGCGTACACTGGCGGTTCCCTTTTGGGGATCAGTGGGATCCGCCACAGCGATGGGTTGGTTTTCTAGCGCCTTAACAAATTTTGTTTCTTTACTTTCACTAGTTGATGGATCAAGTTGTTGAATACCTAAGCCTTTTAGGTTGTTAGCGGTTTTAACTCCATCTAGTATTGTATCTAAGGTGTTCGTACTCATTCTAGCAATTTTAGAATCTAGATGATCAACTAGTGTTTGAAGTTGAGCATAAAGTTCTCACCACTTGCTATTTTACCCTTTTCTAAGCGTTTTAGTATTGCTTTTAATTCTATGACTTTTTATCTAAGCGTTGGTTTGACTCTTTAAAAGCTTATTTTGTTAATTAGTTTTAAGTTAATGTTGCATAGTTTGTCATATTCATTATGCAATGAGTCGTCATCAAGTGATGAACTACTATAGTATTCGTGACATACCTCGTCATTTGCCATGAGACAAATTTCTTCGTCCTCCTCGTCGCTCATTCCCCCGTGCCGCTCACGAATGCTTTATGATCATCCGTTTGGGACACTTACTAATAAAGTGGTTTGGGTCCCCACATTTAAAGTAAGTACGATCATTCTTTGGCTTCAAATCCTCTTTGCTTTTTCGAAAGCCTTTCTTATCGTCATATGGTTGTTTGGCGTATCTTCCCTTTCTTCTAAAGAACTTTTAAAGTCCACTTACCGCCATAGCGTACTCCTCGTCGTCACTACTTGAAGAGGAGTTCTCTTCATCGCTTGAAGCCTTTTTGGCTTTAAGGGCAAGAGATTGTGTTTCTCTTTTACCTTTAAGGCTTGAGTCTTTGGCAAGGACAAGCTCGTAAACTTTTAGGTTGCTATGAGTTCATCGAGGGTGAGGATTGTCAAATCTTTTGACTCTTCGATCGCCGTCACCTTGGATCTCCACCACGATGGAAGTGCCCTTAGATATCTCCTAACATGGTTACGGCTGAAAAGATTCATCAAGTGCTTGTAACGATGTAATAATAGTATTAAAGTTAGCAAAAGAATGATCTATAGTTTCCTCATCCGATATTAAAAATTGTTCATATTGTTGAACAAATAAATCAATTTATTATTCTTAACTTTTGGTTGCCTTGATGAGTTACAACTAAAGAAGTCCAAATTTCTTTAGAGGTTTTAAGCATAGAAATTCTTTCAAATTCCTTTTTCGGTAAAGCATTATATAAAACCATTTTGCTTCACTATTTTTAGAAAGCTTTTCTTTATTTCATCATTTAGTTTATCATGAGGTATGTTAACTAAATTCCTTTATCGTCTTTTGAGGTAGCCTCAAAGTCGCCTTCAACAATAATGTACCAAAGATCAATATCTTTAGATTTCACATATGTTTGAATCTATTTTTCCAATATATAAAACCATTAGTTTCAAGTAGTGGTGGTGGTTGCATAGATTGCCCTTCCTTATAATTTTCGAACCCATAGTGATCGAAAAGTTTTAAAATACAATTTTACTTTAAAACTTTTATAAACTTAGCTCACGATACCAATTGAGGAAAACTAAGGGGGTGAATAGTTTTGTCGATTTTACGTTAGTTTCAAAACTTTAGATTCGTTAATATGTGAGATCTTATGGATGTAGAGAAAGTATAGATCTAATAATAAAGCAAGTAAATAAAGTAAAGCGAAGGGAAAGAAAAGACACAACCTATGTATAGTGGTTCGCTACAAGGACACCTTCCTTGCCTACTCCACTCCCCGAGTCACCTACTCGAGAGTTCAAGCACTATGTCAACAAACTCCTTCATGGCGGAGAAGCCTTCAGCGTTGCTTACACTTTTCCGGTACAAAGCTGATACCGAGTCCGTAACACGGTGGACTAAACCAACACGACTATTACACAACAAATATGTGAAATATCAAGTACAAGATCTTCGCTTCTGAGAAAGCTTGCGGGTGACAAATCAATCAAGGACCCCTTGCTTGGATGACTTGTAGTATGCTCGTGATCGGCCTTAGAGAAGGACCTATATGAGGATCACAATAGAAAGAAAGAAGAACAACTCTCTAGATCAAGTGATCTATATGTTAGAAGAGAATGAGAGTGTTTGAGAGATTTAGTAAGAAGAGGTGGATTAGAATGAAGAAATGGCTCTGTTTATAAGCAAACATCTTCATGTTCCCGGATCCACGGATCCATTCCACTGGGATCATCTAGTGTAATCCTAGGGATCCGTGGGCAGCTCCTCTTTGCCCATGGGTTTTTGGTTATGGGTCATGGGTTATGGGTTGGTCCATGGGTTTTCTTTAGATTGATGTATCTAAGTATACATTGTATCTAGCCAACTAGGTATAGGTTAAGATCCATGGGTTATGGTTTTACCCGTCCTAATAAACTATTACAACAAATGCTTAATTACTACATTTTTGTATTTAAATGGCTATATGTAAATGCTTTACAAAATACCATGTATCCTTATAATTATACTTAAGATAACATTATATTTGTTATCAACAAAACACATAGAGATCGCAAAATATTAATAAAAGTTTTTACGGTTTATTTGTATTAACAATCTCCCCTTTTGTTGATGACAAAACATAATGTTATAATGATAAAACTTAAAATAGATGTAATTTTGAAAGCCCCTAAGTTTTACTTCTTCTCCCCTTTTGTCGAAACAAAAGTTAACCTTGGAAGAAATAACGCTAACCCCTCGACGGTAGCTCCCACTTGTTTGGGCGTCAAGTGAAGAAAAAATAAAAATCCTACAAAACGAAAGGTTAGTAACATGCTTAAATAATCTTGTGATTGCCGAGAATCAAGATTGGGAGCCAAGGTATGTAAACAAGGCCTTGTAATAAAACAACAAATATTGTCCCCCGTTGTGCTTCTTCATGTGGGGGATGAACAGGCTGCTCACTTCGTTCTTGCGTTTCTTGATGAAAACTCACCACTCCCGTATAATCACCCACAATGGAGATGGTTCAGAAATGACGTGGCCGGGGAATGGGCACATACAGTAGAAACTCGATAAATTAATACTCGATTATTTAATAAACTCTCTAAGATAATATTTTTTGCCGGTCCCGACTCGGGGATAGGGTGCTAAATTAATAATTCGCTAAAATTATAAGATAATACATTTTTGATAATTTCTTTAGACCCCATATAAAATATAAACTAATAATTCCTTATATATAGCATATTACATGAATGATTTATGAAGGTTTCTTGAAAATGACTCAATTGTCTTTTGTTTTTCTTGAAAAATGACTCAATCCTTTAAGATGGGAAGCCATGTTGTGTGTATGATTTGTTTGTGTTAACCTATTTTGATCTTGTATTTATATAGAAAATATTTTTAATGTCCATAAAGTGATACATTGAACACAAGAAGCATAATAAGGTGGGAGATTGAAGGTTTCTTTCAAATTGGGCCGTTCATTTGATATACATGCATTATATACAATAATTAAGTGGAAGCTTGAAAGGTGTTTGTAAACTAAGTATTCTATTATAAATTAATAAAATATTAGTTAACATATAGTTTAATAATTATTAATTTATCGATTAATTAATAACTCTTTTAATTAATAAATTTTGGTGGTCCCAAGTGTATTATATTATAGAGTTTCTACTGTATGTTTACTCAACGACAGAACATGTTTAGAATGACGTAGAAAACGATTATTTATTCTATGTGTAAATGACAAAACATGTATAGACGATTATTGATTTATATTGTAAATGACAAAACATGTATAGACGATTACTGATTTATAGTAAACGACTCGTCATCTTTTGTTACTGATTTACGCTCTGCTCCGGTTCTTCCTCATCTTTTGTTACAGAATCGGATGACATTCGGTGGAGGAAATTCATTGTGTCAACAAAGCACACCCGCTTCGTGTTGAGAGTCCAGTTATGTGCCTTCTTCACAATCTTATGTGCCTCCCTCCGGCTATATCTCCACTGCGAGATGAGGACAATTTTATACACCATCCTCCGGTTCTTCCTCATCTTTGTTACGTACCGGCCTCGCGTTGCGAGTACTGGCGAGAGATTTGGATTGAGGAGCGCATTTGAGTTAGAGTCTCGTGTGGGACGAGATGGCAACATCATTGGGCGACTACGCCTCGGGCGTGATTGATCTTATTTTCTAGTTATATTGTACTTTTGTGAACCATGTATCAACTATTAATCTATAACAATATTGGTTATTTATGTATTCGAAGCTTCTAATTTTGTGAACCATGATATTACTAATTTATGTTGTGAATAATTATACAAATTCTTTTGGCCAGATGCAACAAAAAAAATCCTTTCTTGTGTCGTTGTTGACGTGGATTTATAATTGAAAGAACATCCCAACAGCCCAAAACTTGTGGTCTGAAGTATTATGCATGTCCTTCGTCAAAGGTAAATAATTAAAAGTTTGCTTATTTGCGTAAATATATCAATAATTTGTTTGTTTAGAATACATTTCTTATAATTATTTCATCATGTAACAGCCAGGGACTAAAGACTATGGGTGTCGATACTTCATGTGGAAGGAAATATTTCAACAAGAGTACTTTGGTCAAGCCTCTTCTTCAATGCAGTGCTCAAACTGCGAAACTAAAGATAAAACGATCAACATGCTATTGGCTCAAAACAATTTGTTGTAGGCAAAAATAAAGATGTAACACCCCCAAAATTTCACAGCGGAAGCGTTTGGGTCATGGGGTGCTACTAAATCAATATACAAAACACAAGGTAATAAAGAATGGAAATTCTATTCCATTTTCAAAAGATATATTAATTTAAGAAATAGTTTTACATCATTGTTTCAAAGTGCGGAAGTAAAGCCCATAAAATATATGTTGTCCCATTAAAAGTTGTATTAAAATGTTTGGAAACACTTGGATGCCGTCTTCAACGAATGCCTTTGCCATTGCCACGCCAATAAGTAAACCCGAGAAAACATGCTAAAATGTCAACACAAAGGTTGGTGAGTTCATAGGTTTAAGTTTAAGAAATCAAGTTGGACCACGAGTTGCACATATAGCATCTCCGTGAATGACACTATATGCAAAAGGCTATTACGCTAATACCAAGTTCATGCGATCGAAACTACGACGGTGTGCATGCATCTGAAGCATGATAAATAAAAGCCCGGCAAGTGTATTTCCGGTACACTCAATCAATACGATATGATATCGCTCGACGTTTTCCTATCCGGTCAAACTCGAGCGGGGTGTCATCCCAATAGATCTATTCATAACAATCGCGCCTCCCAAAGGGAACTAACGGTAGCATAGTTGGGATTCAAGGTTGTTTCATGTAATAGTGTTTTCGATTCAGTCCGAAAAGAGTTTTGCATGTTTCTCACCCCAAAGTTTTATAAAGCAAGTAAATAAGAGTAAAAGTGGGGCTATAAACTCACCTTAGCAGCTTGGTGAATAAAGCACAAAGAAATTGAGTGACAAGTGGCTCCAACACGCAACCTAAATTAGTACAGCAAGTCTCAGTTTGCAGTTTTGTGTGTTCACGACTCGAAGTTTTTAAATAAATGCAAGTGTTTATAAGTGGTTGTGTTTAATGTTGCTTGTGTGGCAGAGTTTACGTTTAATTCGTTTGTGAAGAATCATGCGTTGTCGGTAAAATATAAATAAATACAACATTGAGTGATATGATAGGTACATATATAAATTCTACACAACCAGATGTGCTAAGGTGTTTCTTGGGTTAGTCTCGCAGGTTATTATATTTAAGGTCATGCTATTGTGTTGTCTTTTGTATATTAATTCTACACAGTAAGGTATGCATTTGCATGTGTTATTGGGTTTCAAATTAGTTTGCAAATCCTTATTTTCTCAACATGAAAACTATTTTAAGTTTATACATATTAAGTTAGTTTATCTACCACCCAAGAAGATTTTAGTAAAATATGTTTCTTGTATTGGTGCATTGTATGTTTCATACATTCTTCTACTACAGTCTTTATGGACTATAAAGGTTTTCTAAAATGCATTTCACCATATTACTTGTATAAATTGTACAGAGGAAAAAAAAAAGAAAACCATCACACAAGTTCTACCATAACTCATATTATATTTTATAGCATGAATTGAGTGTATATGAGATGGCATGTGCATGCGTGAAAATCCCATGAAGCTTAGAGTTTTACAACATACATGCATGCGTGAATAAGAGGAAAAGTAATAAAGAGTTTGGGAATCGAGTATGCTCACAGTGACGAAAAGGAAGACGAGGTACGAATGGAAAATGAACGAGGACAAAGAGAACCCGGTGCGTAACCTAGCTTCCAAAGCTTAACCCGAAACTTCGCCTTTCTCCTTCTTCTTCCTCGTCAGTGGCTAACAAATAAGTTAATGAGGGAAGTGTGCTTGAGTTTTTAAGAGTTGTGAGATGTGAATTGTTTTTGTTGATAAATGCTAAGTGTTTGTAGTGCTCAACTAGGTGATTTTGAGTGGTGTTATATACTAGAGTATGGCTTTGCCTCCCAAGAGGATGAGAGTGATGGATGAGTATTCCTTGAGCATGCTTCTGACAGAAACCAGAAACACAGGTGGGGACCTCTGATTCTTGTCGGTTTTCTTAGAATTATAGTGGAGGCGTTTTCTTGCTTGACATCTTGAGGGTGTCACCATTGTTATTCGAAAGTGGTAATGAGGTTTTGGAGGTGGGAGAAGTTGTTGGAGCCTTGCCAAAGAAAGAGATGAAGGAGAGGAGTCGGGTTTTAGGGAAAGTGGGTAAGTGATCACGTGGGTGTGTGTTTTGTCTTTGGGTTTCGATTGGTGGAACAAGAAAACTAGGAAATAAGAATAACATACTTTTCACATGATAGACCAAATTTGTATAACTGAATTTGCTTTTGGTTCGCATGATCACAGAAAAAGGAAAAGGTATTTGTTACTTTAGTTTTGACTAAGGATGGTGTTGCGTGTTTTTGTGTTTGCTTGATGAGACACAGAAATATAGTAACCTTAGTTTTATTTCAGCTTATACATACTCATATGAAATAAAGTTTGACCAATGTTTGTGTTTCACTCGTTTGGTTTTGCCTTGTGTTTGAGTTTGTTAATGTCACAAGAACATGAAAACACAATTTAGTATATGGTGTTACCAATATGTTGAGGGTGCGTTTCAATGAGAAGAAAAGGAACGAATGGGCCAGCCCAATTGTAGTTTATTTGTTGTGTTGGATTGCGTCTAATGAGCCAAACAAAGATTAGAAGAGTGGGTCGGGTTTGGGTTAAGAGGCCCGGTACGAGATAAAAATATAAAAGTATAGAAGTTAGTTATATATTTATTTTATAAAAAAAAATTTACTATCGAGGTCGAGGTGGAAAATATTCCGTGACTTTTCGTGTTTAAAGTTCGAAACGAAAGAGAAAAAAAATATAGCCACAAAAATCTGTATGGAAATTTACGAGTGGTTACAGTACCTACCCCTTAAAAGAAACCACGTCCTTGTGGTTTAAGATGCGAGAATCGTCGAGGTCGATACGGTGACGAGATGTGAGTATATATACTCTTAAAATGTGACGTGGGAAAAGAAGCTAGTCGTTCAAGAAAGATTTGGTGACATGAGGCGATAAGTAAACAAAAGATAAAGGATTCATTAAATGGAATACAACGCGGTTTCATAAAAGAGTACGATAGTTGAGTTCAAAACAGAAAGAATAGAGTCGTATGAGGTTACCAAGGATAGAGCTTAAGAGTGCCATAAGAGATCGTGACCAGTGACAGAGGTGGTTTAAATACTTGTGCGAGAATCAAATAGTTGTATGTTACATAAAGAAATAACATAGAAGCAGTGATGAGTTGTACGTTACACACAGGAATAACGTAGAAGCAGTTATGGGAGCATAGCATAGTGCGATATTGTAATAGTGGGCATGTTACGCAGTTTAACATAAAGATGTAACAAGTATAAGCATTCGTAGTCTACTCTACACTCTCTTTAAGTTAATTATTCCTTAATTTCATTCAGTTTGTTACATCAACATTATTCTCATTTAAACTTCGTGACCCAATCAAACAAGAACAACCTTAAAGTTTAAATGTGAGTTAATTAAGAAACTTAATGACTTTGAGAAATAATTAATTTAATTCAAATGAGAGCATATACGAACCTAAAATACAGTAGTAACACATAGCACGACTACATCGTGTAACAGTAGGCAAGGCATGGCAGACATCGGCAGCTGTGGCGGCGTTGAAGTGTTTTTAGAAAAATTTGGTTATAGTTTAGGTTTTGAAAAATACCTAGTTCTCTATAACCTGGTTCTGATACCAATCTGTAACACCTCCAAAATTTCACAGCGGAAGCGTTTGGGTCATGGGGTGCTACTAAATCAATATACAAAACACAAGGTAATAAATAATGGAAATTCTATTCCATTTTCAAAAGATATATTAATTTAAGAAATAGTTTTACATCATTGTTTCAAAGTGTGAAAGTAAAGCCCATAAAAATATATGTTGTCCCATTAAAAGTTGTATTAAAATGTTGGAAACACTTCGGATGCCAGTCTTCAACGAATGCCTTTGCCATTGCCCACGCCAATAAGTAAACCTGAGAAAAACATGCTAAAATGTCAACACAAAGGTTGGTGAGTTCATAGGTTTAAGTTTAAGAAATCAAGTTGGACCACAGTTGCACATATAGCATCTCCGTGAATGACACTATATGCAAAAGGCTATTACGATAATACCAAGTTCATGTGACGAAACTATGACGGTGTGCATGCATCTAGAAGCATGATAAATAAAAGCCCGGCAAGTGTATTTCCAGACACTCAATCAATACGATATGATATCGTTCGACGTTTGCTATCCGGTCAAACTCGAGCGGGGTGTCATCCCAATAGATCTATTCATAACAATCGCGCCTCCCCAAAGGGAACTAACGGTAGCATAGTTGGGATTCAAGGTTGTTTCACGTAATAGTGTTTTCGGTTCAGTCCGAAAAGAGTTTTGCATGTTTCTCACCCCAAAGTTTTATAAAGCAAGTAAATAAGAGTAAAAGTGGGGCTATAAACTCACCTTAGCAGCTCGGTGAATAAAGCACAAAGAAATCGAGTGACAAGTGGCTCCAACACGCAACCTAAATTAGTACAGAAGTCTCGGTTTGCGGTTTGTGTGTTCGCGACTCAAAGTTTTTAAATAAATGCAAGTGTTTATAAGTGGTTGTGTTTAATGTTGCTTGTGTGGCGAGTTTACGTTTAATTCGTTTGTGAAGAATCATGCGTTGTCGGTAAAATATAAATAAATACAACATTGAGTGATATGATAGGTACATATATAAATGAATGTGTTTTTATGTATATATATATGTAGAGTTAGTGAAAAATATTTTTATTACTTTTGTTTTAAATATTCCCTTGTCTTTTAGTCGGGTTTCAGTATTAAAACTAAATATGTTAATTTAATGAAATTACGAACAAGATGAGTCAGGAATAAATTGTTTTGTCATATTTATTATTAGTTATAAAATGTATAAGTTTGGGGTCCAAAAATAGGTGTTATAATGTAAAAGTATACAAAAAAAATGTCAAGTATTAAACTTGAGGGGTTAGAATTGTAAAGAGTCATATAAGTTATAAACTTTTATAGGTTTTAAGAAAAGTAACAACTCAATAAAAATTTGAAGGGCTAAATCTGTCAAAGAGTGAAACTTGTAAAAATCACACAAAAAAATAATAATATGGCAAACTGCAACTGCTAGGGATCGACCCCTAGGCCTTTTTGCTCACAACGGAACTACACAACCAGATGTGCTAAGGTGTTTCTTGGGTTAGTCACGCAGGTTATTATATTTAAGGTCATGCTACTGTGTTGTCTTTTGTATATTAATTCTACACAGTAAGGTATGCATTTGCATGTGTTATTGGGTTTCAAATTAGTTTGCAAATCCTTATTTTCTCAACATGAAAACTATTTTAAGTTTATACATATTAAGTTAGTTTATCTACCACCCAAGAAGATTTTAGTAAAATATGTTTACTGTGTTGGTGCATTGTATGTTTCATACATTCTTCTACACGAGTCTTTATGGACTATAAAGGTTTTTCTAAAATGCATTTCACCATATTACTTGTATAAATTGTACAGAGGAAAAAAAAAGAAAACCATCACACAAGTTCTACCATAACTCGTATTATATTTTATAGCATAAATTGAGTGTATGTGAGATGGCATGTGCATGCGTGAAAATCCCATGAAGCTTAGAGTTTTACAACATACATGCATGCGTGAATAAGAGGAAAAGTAATAAAGAGTTTGGGAATCGAGTATGCTCACAGTGACGAAAAGGAAGACGAGGTACGAATGGAAAATGAACGAGGACAAAGAGAACCCGGTGCGTAACCTAGCTTCCAAAGCTTAACCCGAAACTTCGCCTTTGTCCTTCTTCTTCCTCGACAGTGGCTAACAAATAAGTTAATGAGGGAAGTGTGCTTGAGTTTTTGAGACTTGTGAGATGTGAATTGTTTTTGTTGATAAATGCTAAGTGTTTGTAGTGCTCAACTAGGTGATTTTGAGTGGTGTTATATACTAGAGTATGGCTTTGCCTCCCAAGAGGATGAGAGTGATGGATGAGTATTCCTTGAGCATGCTTCTGACAGAAACCAGAAACACAGGTGGGGACCTCTGATTCTTGTCGGTTTTCTTCCGAATTATAGTGGAGCATTTTTCTTGCTTGACATCTTGAGGGTGTCAGCCATTGTTATTCGAAAGTGGTAATGAGGTTTTTGGAGGTGGGGAGAAGTTGTTGGAGCCTTGCCAAAAGAAAGAGATGAAGGAGAGGGAGTAAGGTTTTAGGGGAAAGTAGGTAAGTGATCACGTGGGTGTGTGTTTTGTCTTTGGGTTTCGTTGACTGGAACAAGAAAGCTAGGAAATAAGAATAACATACTTTTCACATGATAGACCAAATTTGTATAACTGAATTTGCTTTTGGTTCGCATGATCACAGAAAAAGGAAAAGGTATTTGTTACTTTAGTTTTGACCAAGGATGGTGTTGCGTGTTTTTGTGTTTGCTTGATGAGACACAGAAATATAGTAACCTTAGTTTTATTTCAGCTTATACATACTCATATGAAATAAAGTTTGACCAATGTTTGTGTTTCACTCGTTTGGTTTTGCCTTGTGTTTGAGTTTGTTAATGTCACAGTAACATGAAAACACAATTTAGTATATGGTGTTACCAATATGTTGAGGGTGCGTTTGGGCTGAGAAGAAAAAGGAACGAATGGGCCAGGCCCAATGGTAGTTTATTTGTTGTGTTGGATTGCGTCTAATGAGCCAAAAAAAGATTAGAAGAGTGGGTCGGGTTTGGGTTAAGAGGCCCGGTACGAGATAAAAATATAAAAGTATAGAAGTTAGTTATATATTTATTTTATAAAAAAAATTTACTACCGAGGTCGAGGTGGAAAATATTCCGTGACTTGTTGTGTTTAAAGTTCGAAACGAAAGAGAAAAAAATATAGCCACAAAAATCTGTATGGAAATTTACGAGTGGTTACAAAAGACGTTGGAGGCATCACTGGAATTGGCAAGAAATCCAGTTGATCACGCATGTCAGCCGAGTGGAATACTCTATGAGCTTATAGATGACATTAATAATCTTCACGTGGAGTAGATTTCGTTGTAATATTGAAAACATTTGTTGTTGTACTTGTTTAATGTTTTAATGTCTAATGTTTTATTGTTATTGTTTAATTAAATGGAAACTATATACAAATAAATACTCTACATATAAAAACACTACACAAATAAATATACCACACAAATAAATACACTATACATATAAAAACACTACACAAATTAAATATACCACACATAATAAACTATACACAATTAAACAAAATTAAAAAAAAAAAAATAATAATAATAATAATAAAAAAAAGGACAAGAAGGTATCGTACGGATGGGGGGCCCGGCCTATGAGGTGTTTGGGAACTAATTCATGGGGTGTTGGGGTAACTCGTGCCTAATATATACTTAGGACAATGGGTGCAATTTTTATAAATTTAAGGGTAAAATCGTCATCACAAATTTATTTTACTCAATTGATGACAAAAATTTCAAGTTTAATGTCTAAAAAAGCTAATTTTTTTGTTCGCTACGTCGAACTGATATTTGTGACAAGGATGATGCTTTAATAGGTTATTAGTCCTATAAAAAAAGCTTGCCACTATTTAGAAACGCCGTCCTTGGTGACCTTTTCTCGTTCAGGAAAATATTATCTAACATATCCCACTATTGTTTGGGATTGAAGACTAGTAGTTATGGTTGGAAGTTATAATCTTACATTCGGGTTTGAGTCATACTCATTTTCGTGGTACAGTCGACACTCACTCGACCATTTTTGTGCATAATGATGAAATTGTTGTTATGGCTTCACTTACATTTCTGAGCACATGAACTTCTGTTTGAAGATTACTCGTGTTTAGTCATTGAAACCAAATTCTGTTTGCTTCCTCGTGAAATAAGATTCGAGGATCACAATCGTGTCCCTATCACATCCATGCATTAGAATTAACTAGCGGGTACTGCTTGGCGTTCATGCGGCGGGTACCACGAATATAATTTTCAAATGAACCATGCTTTTAAGTTTGTTATGTTTTTAGTGACAATAAATTTACGGATGTTAAAAATTTATGTGACATCTTTCAACTCTTTAACTAATGAGAATACTTTTCATGATACTCTTTTAATCATTGGTTGTGGCTACTTTTGGTTTATGAATAAGCATGACTATAATGCTACATTTGCTTCTTTTTTTTTTGGCCCAGTTTCTTAAATTTCACTCGGCCCACACACCAATGACTTATATGAAACACTTTGTATTACCCTAAACCTACACAAATTTGGCACGCTTCTTCTTTGTCCCTTTCATTTCAAAACGCAGCCACCATTTTAATATCTTCTCTTCTCTATCAAACTATCAACTCAAACTTAGCCACTCATCTTTTGTTTCTTCTAACCGATTCGAACGAACCAAAAAGAAGGAAAAGAAGAAAAACATTTAAGGAAGTGCTAACTGTTGGAAGTGTGTATACATCCAACTGATTTGTTTCTTCCAAACCGATTTGAACCAAACATATTAGAACACTTCTAATCGGTTGCACGCCTCTTATTTATGCATCCGTCAAATGTTTTGATAGAGAAGAGAATGAACCATTTTAATCTGTTGGAAGTGTTTGTTCGAATCTGTTGGAAACAATGAAGATATATTGTTGACTGTAGTTGGAGTTGGATAAAAGGAGTCTAGAGAATAAAAGAAGGTTGGAGAATTTGTACATAATTGTGTTTATGATTTATTTAGTGTAAAAAAATTGTGTTTATGATGATTGTAAATGTAGCTTCATATCTTGTGTTAATTATATGTATTGCATAAAATCTTGATACATTAACAAGGAGTAGAGGGAAGTTTTAGATTGTATTTGTACCTTGTGCTTAGGTAGTTGTAACAATTGGTGATGGGTATTTTAAATTATGTATTAATTGTATGTAAGAAGTATTTAATTGTTGAGTTTGATTTGTGCTTTACATACTTGTATATTATGTTTAGTTACTTGTATGTGCTTAAAATCTAATTTAGGAAATCTTAAACTTATAAATAGGAGAGAAGGTCATCCCTCCATTATAAGTAGTATAAATATAAATTTGGATTGTGAGCATTTGTTAATCAGTCCTGTTAATACGACAAATACTTGACATCAATGTTTAGTATTCAAAGATTACAGAAATGTAGTACTTTCAGATTTTCTTTCAAAAATGTGGCAAAAAACAAGTAGCATTAGGGGTGTGCAGAATTCGGGTTTCACTCACAGAAACCGAAAACCAAATCAAAAAAACACGAACCGAATTTGTAACCGAACCGAATTTGTTAAAATTGAACCGAACCAAAGTAAATATTTGGTTCTCGATTCAGATATGGTTATGATACTATGAATCGAGAACCGAACCGAAAATCAAATTCACATAAAGATATATAACATTTATATATTTTTATAAAAAAAATAAGACATTAAAACTTCTTCATAGTATAATATTACAGTTTTTAAGCTTGATTTTTTTTGAAACAAATATAAAAATTATATAAATAAATAATTAAAAATATGTAATTCGGGTTATTCGGTTTTGTTTTAGGTCATTCGGTTTGGTTTCAGTTATTCGGTTCGGGTTATTCGGTTTTGTTTTAGGTTTTCAATTCGGTTTAATCAAATTTGAATTCGGTTTTGTTTGATTTTTGGTTTTACCCTGAAAAAAGTTCAAAATGAACTAACTGAACCGAATAAACTAAACAACCCGATAATCGAGCCGATGAACACCCCTTGGTACTAGTAACATGTTGAAAGCTAAGTTTTGTCTGATTATACCGGGCGAGGCCAAAATTATAATTTTCATAGAGCCTAACTATTAAACTATGCTTAATGTATATAATTAAATTGGGCCTGAGTTTGGGCTAGAATATACATGAGAGGCCCAACCCAGTAAGATGGCCAGATACTATATTACTACTTGCAACTTTAAGAGTTTAAGGTCAAAAATTCTAAACCATGTGTAGTATTCTTAATGGTTCAACATGTCATATAATCTAAAGATTAGTCAATTGTTTAAGAAATGGCGTATAACCACAATCCTATACATGTACGTGTTTGAGGGGCTCAATTATCAATGTTGTGAAAACTGTTGGTTTGTGGGAGTCTTAAAACACGACAAGACAATTAAATGTGTATGAGCCGATGGGGGCACACGCGATAAACACGAGTATACGTGTTGAACGTAAATCTATACTTGAATATATAATCTATACCCGTTTTTGGAACTTGACGAACCATGTACTTAATTCTGGACTTGGGTCGGTTTAATTTAGCATGCCTTGGGCCTTGATGCTTGGAAAACGAGTGGGTAAAAAGGGGATACATGGGTGCTTGGGCTTGAACTTATCAGGAAAGTTATTGACTCCTTGTGGGAGTCGGTTTGTTTAATATATAAACAAACACATCCCTGACAAAACTCACGCATAAAATAATACATACCCCTATCCCTAAATCGTTTAACAAGTTCCTGCTTTTCCAGTTTCATAATCAACTTCTTGTTAAGTTGTTTAGGTTCTTGTTTATTCACTTGTAATTGAATCAAGTAAGTAGGATTGCAAGTTTGTTTTTTCTGCTTCTCCTTGGCGACATAACAGCAGCAACAAACAAGTTTCTGGTTCTGGTCTTGGCTTGTTCTCGTACAAACAAGCTGTTGGATATCGGATACGTTTATCCGATATCGGGTATAGCAAAAACAGTCCCTTTGACTATTTGGTTTTCTCGGACAGAAGAAACAAGTTGATTGGGTCTTTTCCTGGTTCGAATTATTCAAGGGGTCAAGTTATTGACTTGGTTTTATTTATTACGTTCTCGACTAGCATTAATCGAACGTATACGTTAATCGGGTTTGTGTGTGATACTCTTGAGGTATATATTTTAGATACTTAAGGTTTCGTTAAGGTTTCTTGTTCCGTTACTAGAGATCAATTGCCAAGCAAGGTTAGCTTTTCTTAATCCCTTTTAATTAATTAATATTGTATTAATTATGTGTTTATTAATTACGTGGTAACATAATTGTATTAACTAGATCCAATATCCATTGCGTACTCGTAGAGGTTAATGGTTGAATTGATCTTAAATAGCAACAGTGGTATCACGAGTCAACTCGTTTTTGCGATTATGGGTTACACGTTTATGATATAAATAAACATGTTTTAAAAGGGGTGCATGAAACCTAGTTTAGTTATTTTGTTTTATTTTAATTTTGACAATTACATGCAATACTTGTCAATTTTTAATAAATAATAACTAGTCACACACAAATTAAAATTATATTGATAATTAGAATTAATTTGTTAATTGTAAATTACTTGATAATTTGAATTTAATTTACATGTGAATTATAATTACCTAGTTAATTAAAATTAATTTGTTAATTAAGAATTACATGTTAAATTAAAATTACTTGCTAATTAGAATTAAAAGTTAATTTGTATTTATTAATTGTTAATTAGAATTACATATTGGTTTATAAATACATAAATTGCGTAATTACTTGTTAATTAGAATGCCATGCTTTTTATGTGTTTTTCCGGCCACAAGACCCACTCAATTGCTTTTCTAAGTGATGTATGGGGCGATCTAGGTATTACATCCTAGTGAAGGTCTTATGGTTCTCCGTTTGGGGAAGACTCGCAAGAGGACTAGGAACAATATGTGGTTATTGATATTGATGTTTATGCTTGTATGTTTGTGATTCCTATATGTGCATTATTACTTGCTTTGACACCTAATTGTATGCAATATGGAATAATACATATCGTAACCGTAACATTAATATTAGTCTTTATTTACACGCCTAAATACCATGCTCATTGTGACCTCGCTATTTGATTCGTGTAAAATTGTTTTTTGTAAAATAAAGTGACCTAATATATGAAACACGTTTTCAAGAATTTAAAACTAGACGCTATGGACACTTGGGATGTACGGCTCACCCACTAGAACAAACTCAAAAGGGGTTCAAAGAAGTGTGCCTGAATACACCGAAAGAATGTCTAAGGTTATGCTTGGCACTTACGGTCCTCTCGCCCCCACTATGCTCGATTAGAGCTACCGTGAACCATGATGATCACTAGGATCTCATTACCAAAAAGTTTTAAAATTAGTGTTACAAAGTTTTTGCATGCTTCTTTGTACACGACTTTTACCACATTTATGTGCATACCTATTTGTTAATATTAAGTCTATGCCACTCAACTATGAACACGTGCACTTGATTGACTTCTAGTCGGACCTAAGGGCCTTTCCAACCCATGGTAATTATTTCTCACCGGTCGGACCTCTGGTTATTTTTACACGTTCATACTTGGTCGACTTATCTCTAGTTAACCTGGTCAGACCTCGAACCTGAGGCATAAGATGAGAACTAAGCATGCTTTTGACATTACTACTCGATACTAATGCCTTAAACAGTCTCATAAATCTAAAAGTTGCATTATGCAATTAACGCTCGTCGATTACTTTTTGTCCTATTTTTTTATACAATGGTCAGACCTATGGTAATTAAATGGGGTTGCAAGATGGTCTTAGTCTTATTAGTAATTAATTGGGTAGTTAATTCTTTTAAGAATGTAATTATCAAAAATACTAATTATTTGAACTTTTCAATTGTAGATGACTACTTCAATCGAAAATGATTCGGTACTCGTGGAGTTTCTTTGAGAAACAAAACTCACTGGACCTAATTTCATTGATTGGTATCGCCACCGCATTATACTATCACCAAGATAAGGAAGCTTATTTAGAGCATCCCATACCGCAAAGACTGCTGCTACCCCGCCACTTTGTCTACACGAGGCTCTTGCACTCATCTGCTTGGGTCAAAGGTTCAAAGGACATATCGCCTTCATGCTCATGACCATGGAGTTAGAGATCTAACGAAATCTAACTCATCTTGGTGCTTATGACATGCTTCAGGAGTTGAATTCTATGTTCTCTCAACAAGCAGAACAAGAGCTTCTACAAACTGCACGTGAATTCCACGCTTGCAAGCAAGAAGAGGGTCAATCGGTTAGCTCGTATGTTCTCAAGATGAAGAGCTACATTGACAGTTTGGGACGTCTTGGTCACGCAGTTACTCTGCACTATGGAATTAGTTTGATCCTAATCGGTCTTTCTAAAGAGTACATCTCATTTGTGCAGAACTTTAATATGCACAGCATGGGGAAGACTATAAATGAACTTCATGCTATGCTTAAGCAACATGAGCAGACGTTGCCAAAGAAAGATGTTGCACCTGCACTCCATTATGTGCGTGATGGTAAGGTCCAGAAAAACCAAAAGAAAAAAAAAATCGTTCAAGGCTGCTAAGGGGAATCGTGGGAATGGAAACAGCAAGTTTGGTTATGCTCTTGAGTATAAGCCATACAATGCTTCTTCCTCTAAATCCAAACCCAAGAGTCCTCCACCACCCAAAAAGGATAATCCATCAAAGGATGCTACCTGTCACCAGTGTGGTGAGACAGGACATTTGAGAAGGAATTGTCCCCGTATCTCGGCGAGTTAATGAAAAAGATGAAAAGTCTCTTGCGACTAGTTCTTCGTGTATTTTCACTATAGAACTCTACTCTTTCCTAAATCATCCTTAATATATGACACCGGTGTGGTACTCACATCCGTAATAATACTCGTGGTCTAAGGCGAGGGAAGTCGAGCCGGGAGCTTTAAGTCCGTCAAGTGGGCAATGGTCAATGGGCGTAAGTTGAAGCTATTGGAAGTTATCATTTATCACTCCCTAGCGGATTAGTTATTGTTTTAAAAGATTGTCATTATGCTCCCTCTATTACTATGGGGATTATTTCTGTTTCTCGTTTGTATGACGATGGTTTTATTAACCGTTTTGAATCGAATAATTATATTTCAATTTCTAAGAATAACGTTGTTTATTTTACTCCTATTCCTCGTGATGGTGTTTTTGAAACTGAAATGTCTTGTTCGAATACAAATGAAAGTTCTATGTTTGTTGTAAGCAACAAAAGAGCCAAGACTAACTTGGACTCTGCTCTCTTGTGGCATGGTCGTCTTGGACACATTAGCAAGAAACGCATGGAGAAGTTGCAACACGATGGACTTCTCAACTCATCTGACATTAAGTCTCTTGAAAAGTGTGTTGCTTATATGTTTGGTAAGATGGCTAGAAAACCTTATTCACATCAAGTGGAAAGGGCTAAAGATTTACTTGGACTTATACACTCAGATGTATGTGGCCTATTTAGAATCACTTTAAGGCAAGGAGCAAATTACTTCGTGACTTTCACTGACGACTATAGTCGGTATGGTTATGTTTACTTGCTGAAACATAAACATGAAGTGTTTGAAACATTCAAAGTGTTTCAAAAGGAAGTAGAAAATCAGCTCGGGAAGACCATAAAATCACTACGTTCTAATCGTGGAGGTAAATATATGAGTCAAGAGTTTTTGGATCATCTTAAGGAGCATGGGATTATTGCCCATCGAACTCCTCCTTATACTCCACAACACAATGGTGTATCCGAGAGGAGAAATCGAACCCTTCTTGACATGGTGCATTCTATGATGAAACAAACTACTCTTCCAAAGTCCTTTGGGATTATGCCTTGAGTCTGCTGCACGCATTCTCAATATGGTTCCAACTAAGAAGGTTGAAAAGACACCATACGGTATGGCATGGGCAAGCCCTAAGTCGCCTTACTTAAAAGTGCTGGGTTGTGAGGCACTTGTTAAGCGTGATACACTTATCAAACCACGACAAACTTGAACCTAGAGCTATTAAGTGTATCTTCGAGGATACCCTAAGGAAACTATGGGATATTCTTTCTATCTTCCATCCGAGAACAAAGTTTTGTTGCTCGAAATCTTTGAGTTCTTTTAGAGTAATCTTATGGATCTTAAAGCAAGTGGGAGTATGGATGATCTTGAATTAATTCAAGAAGAAGATACAAATCCTTCTTTAGACACTAGCATTCATCATGATGAGGATGATAAAGAAATTAAAGAACCTCAAAGTGATATTGTTCCCATTTGAAAGTCCAATAGGACACGCAGTGCTCCTGACCGTATGTGTTTATACATTGACATTGAGGAACATGAGTTAGGGGATCTTGGTGAACCCAATAACTATAAAGCTGCATTGTTGGATCCTGAATCCAAGAAATGGCTTGATGCAATGAATGTGGAAATGCAATCCATGAAAGACAATGATGTTTGGGTCTTAGTTGAGCTTCCTCCTAAGTGCAAGACAGTTGGCAGCAAGTGGCTCTGTTGGGATTTAGTAAATCCAGTTATTAAAGTGTCGGTCACCTCAAGTATATGTAATCGTTAGAAAGCTCGTAGTCGTAGTTATTTAATGTTAAGTAGTATTTAGTTAAGTAACACCGTGGAGGACGAACGGGTCTTTACCCACTGTATGCCTGATCCACAGCCCGTAGGTGGCGTTTTATGTAAGACTATAAATACCCTCTACCTCCCAAGGTAGAAGGTTGGAGCTCATAATAACATTTTCACTTTCTCTCACTAAGTTCTCAAACCTCTAAATATTTCTCTCTCTAAAACCTAATATTATACGCCTATGTGTGATCATGGTTTGATGTATTTGTGAAATCCAATATGTTACAAATGGTATCAAGAGCCATGCTTTGATCATCTCTTTTACATATCCTTGGATTTCTAGTGGTTTTATATGGTTTTTGGGTTTGAAAAAGTTTAGTGGTTTTTGCATCATTTGGATCATTTCTTGTGTTAAAGTTTGAATTTTGTGTGTACTTTTGTGTTTAGAATCATTGTAAGTGCTTGGGTTTTGATTTGGAAAGCTTAAATCACTGTGGTTGGGTTTGTTTTGGATTGAAAAGTATTGTTCTTAAAGTTTTCTACCTAGCGACTTGGCTCTCGGAGTTATTTTCTTGGTAGCGATTTACTTTGTTAATTTACAGCGACTTGTAGTTAGAGGAGTAGCGACTTGAGCCTAGCGACTTGTCTATTGAGACAAGTCGACAAACACTACAACGTAGTGGAGGTTCCACTTCGGCTAGCGACTTGGTTGGCGTAGCGACTTGTCTCTATTATTTCTAGCGACTTGTCCTTATTGTTCTAAGCGAGTTGCTCTTTAGCGACTTGTCTGCTTAGTGATTTGGTGCTTTAGCGACTTGTGTTCAGTGACTTGGGTCTTAGCGACTTGTGGTTAGCGCTTTGATTCACAGCGACTTGAGGTTTAGCTAGTTGCTATTTAGCCACTTGTACTTAGCGACTTGATTCACAGCGACTTGAGATTTAGCGAGTTGCTACTTAGCAACTTGGTGACTTAGCGACTTGGTTCAAGGGTTATAGCGACTTGGTTGATATTTGTTTCTAATACGGTTTTCTTTTGATTTAGTAAAATCCCGTGAAAGAATCTATTTTCCGGTTTAATCATAGAGTTATAAAATCCGTGAAATCTATAAACATGTCTACCAACGTGCCTACAATCATCTCTCATCAGAAGCCGAGGACGTTCAGCAGTGGTAAGACACTCGCCCACCCATGCTTGATGAATCGACTATGACTCATGTTAGGATTTGGAAAATCCAAGAGTTAAAGTGTCGGTCACCTCAAGTATATGTAATCTTTAGAAAGCTCGTAGTCGTAGTTATTTAATGTTTAGTAGTATTTAGTTTAGTAACACCTTGGAGGACGGACGGGTCTTTACCACCTGTAGCCCGTCGTGTGACGTTTTATTTAATGACTATAAATACTCTCTACCTCCCAAGGTAGAGAGTTGAGCTCATAATAAGATTTTTTTTCTCTCACTAAAGTTCCCTAAACCTCTAACTTTCTCTCTAGAACTCATCTTGTACTCCTACTTTGGTTATGGTTTGATGTGTATGTGAAACCAATATGTTACAAATGGTATCAAGAGCCATGGTTAGATCATCTCTTATATATCTTTGGATTTCTAGTGGTTTTAGGTGGTTTTGAGTTTGAGAAAGTTTATTGGTTTTTGCATCATTTGGTTGATTTCTAGTGTTAAAGTTTGGATTTTGATTGTATTTTTGTGTTTAGGATCATCATAAGTGTTTAGGTTTTGATTTGGAAGGCTTGAATCATCGTGGTTGGGTTGTTTTTGGATTGAAAAGTGGTGTTTTTGAGTTTTTTCATGCTAGCGACTTGAGTCACGGTGTTCTTTTCTTGGTAGCGACTTGCTTTGTAAGTCTGTAGCGAGTTGTAGTGTATTGTTGTAGCGACTTGGTGCTTAGCGACTTGCCTTTAGAGACAAGCCGACAAAAAGTACTGTTTGTGGATTCTCCACTACGGGTAGCGACTTGGTAAGGTAGCGACTTGCTTTCAATTTTGATAGCGACTTGTTCTTAAGTTTCTTAGCGACTTGGTGTTAGCGATTTGAACCAGTAGCGAGTTGCTATTTAGCGACTTGATTTCTTAGCGACTTGGTGCATAGCGACTTGCTGTCAAAATTCATAGTGATTTGGAACTTAGCGACTTGTCTTAGCAACTTGGTTTTTAGCGACTTGATTGAAGGAATCTTAGCGACTTGGTTAACTTTTGTTTATAATACGGTTTTCTCTTGATTTAGTAAAATCCTGTGAAAATCTTTTGTTTATAATACGGTTTATAATACGGTTTTCTCTTGATTGAAGGAATCATAGAGTTATAAAATCCCGTATAATCTTTAAACATGTCTACCAACGTACTACAATCATCTCCACCTGTCGAGGATGTTCAAGCGGTGGTTCGGACACCGATCCACCCATGCTTGATAGAATCGACTATGACTCTTGGGCTCAAAGAATCGACTGACTGTCTTGGAAAGGAAAATGGGGTCAACATTCTCAAATCGATTGATGAAGGACCTTATCGATTGAGACTACAAGAGACTTAATTGATACAATTGCGCAGATGGAACAATGATCTATGGAATAGATACCAAAGACATATGATGAGCTCAATGATAAGGAGAAAAGAGATTCGATGTTGATATCGTGGCTTCTAACATCGTACTTCAAGGTCTTCCAAAAGATATCTACAAGCTTATCAATCACAACACCGAGCCAAGGCGGTGTGGGATAATGTCAAGATTCTTCTTCTCGGTTTCAATTAACTATGGAAGAGAGAATCACAATTCTATGATGAATTTGAGCACTTCAAGATGAAACCAGATGAGAGTGTCTATGAGTATTACGTGAGATTCCACAAGCTTGTTAATGACATGAGGAACATCGAATGACTATGCCAAATATTCATTTCAACTCAAAGTTTGTGAACAACATGAATCCCGAATGGCACAAGTTTGTCACCTCCGTGAAGCTAACCAAAGGATTGAAGAATACAAACTATGAGCAACTCTATGCATTCCTTATTCGTAATGAGAGACATGCTATGTTTGAAAAAGGATTCTTGATCGCTCAAAACCAACGTGGAGAAACAAGTTCATCAAATGATTCAACAACCTTCTTCACTAATGATGGAACTACTACCAAAGCATCTCAAGACATTCCGATTCAAGTTTCAAACAACCCGATGCCAATGCGGTCATGGAACACTTTATCAATAAACGGCTTTTATGGTTAAACAAAACTTAACCTTCACTCCTCACACTAATGGACTTCACACTAATAATGAAATCGGATCGCATCCAATCTACACAATCATGCTTTGGTCGAGATGGAAAGGTTATGGTACAACCAGTTCAAGAAAGCGGTATGAACAAGGAAGAGGTGGAGTTGGTAGAGGTTTTGCGCAATCGTAATAGGGAAGGAATGGAAATCAAGGACAAGTAAAGCCGATCAAGTGTTACAACTGTGGTGGTGAGGGACATATTGCAAGGAACCGCACATCGCCAAAACGCCTCGTAATGCCGAGTACTTTAGGGATAAGATGTTGCTAGTGCAAGCTCGGGACAATGGAGCACTTTGGATGAAGAGGAGTCATTGTTTCTGGTTTGGAAATGCCAAGACATATGATGCGATGTGGATGAGCAACCAATTGTGAGATAGGCCACAATCATCATAATGCCTTTCAAGTCGCTGATTGTGATGCATACGACTCTGACGTTGATGATGAACCTACTACACAAACAATTTTCATGGCTAGCATTTCTCCAAAGGTCCCTCCTAAAGTCTCTTCATCACCACAAGCTGGTCCATCCACAAGCTGGTTCATCCAAAGACAAAATCATTTCTAAGGTACTCAAACTATACGATGAAGTTGATGAGCAAAAGATACATGACGAAGTACAATCAACTGTAATTATTGAGTCAGATACTGAAAATATGGGTAATATCAATGTTGTCCCATATGATCAATATGTGAAACAAAGTGAAAGTGAGATTGTACTAAGTGATGTATCTTATGTAGTCAATGATGACTATGCTTTTGATGAATACACCGCACGTGCCCGATGATTCTGTTATCCCCGAACTTAATGCATATAAAGAACGTGTTGCTATTTATGAACAACGAGCTAAATTTGAATTAACCACCATGAGCGTGAAATGGATGACCAAATGCGCATAACTATTAGAAAAAGTAAGTTTAGAGAAGAAGTATTAAAACAAGAGTTAAACTCCTTACAAGAAAAGCTTTCTAAAGCGCTAAGCAAAACAAGAACTTCAAGAAAATGTTAAAATGCTTAAGCAAGAATTCAGTGCTAAGGAATCAAAACTTTTGAATGATTTTTCTAATCTAAAAACCTTGAAAAACAAACTTGAAAATAAGTTGTACGTACAAGGAAACACCATTCAGACTGCTCACTTAATCACTAAGCATAGAGTTTTGAGTGATAAGCATAGTACTCCCCTTGTTGAGGAACCAAATCCAGAAGTTGTTAAAAAGGCTAGAGCTACCCATAATGTAATCTATGATGGCAATGAGATTCTTAAACCTAGACAGAAACCTAGTTGCGTTGAGTGCACTGAGGAAGATAGAAAATTAGATGATGCATCTAGGAGAAAATGAATAAGAAGCTAGAAGATCCCGAATGTAAAAGAATAACATAATGATCAAACCCCATGATTACAAGAAGGAAAACTGGATCTCCTTAAACAAATTTAAGTCTCAAACGTTGTTAACACACGAACAAGTGTTTCGAAAAGGGACTTAGATAAGCAAAAGTCAAAATCTTGTTGAAATAAACCTCCCTTAGGAAAATGCTGCAATGATCGTGTATCCTCCAAATACACCAATGCATTAGTTCCTAGAACTATTGCCACTAAGAGCAAGACCTTAATCACCAATATGTTATTTTTCAACTATTTGTGGATTTTGAGAAAACTTGTAAGAAAAGGATCACACCCATCGGGATTATCAAGGGAAAGGGGTTTTGAGCAAACAAAAGAATGCTATCTAACTCGAGGTCATGCCTTTCTTTAAACAACTAAAAGATCAATTTGAGAGTCTTAAAAGGGATAGATTCGATATTAAAGGAATGGAAAAGGAATTTGATGCAATGATAGTTGAGGTTAGTGACTATGAGCGAGCACTAAAATATAATGAGATTGAGAGGAAGAACTTGCATACATTGAATGAGACTCTTATTTCGAATGTATTACTCAAGATATGTTTTACATCGCTACTAATTGTTCCATTAATGCTTCTCGATTTCATGAATTATCTGTTGCTCGAAAGTCTCCCATGATCGTGTCATTGAGCTTGAAAAACTAACTCTAAACCGCATGATAAAGTTGAACATAATGATCATGATAACTCGATAAAACAGCTTTTCTAAATTAGAAGTTGAGCATCTTGCTTTGCAATTAAAATATCAACATCCGAAGAAAATGTTAAAACCTCAAATATCAAGACATCCTTGGATGTTCCCGAATTTAATGCGCTTTTGAAATTAGCAAACGTGATGAGCAGATTCGAGCTCATTGTAACACGATCGTAAAGTTGAAAGCCCAAATTTCTCAATTAAAGGGTGAAATGAACAATGTGACCGGCTCCCAAATGCCTCCTCTTTAGATTCTCGAATTCTCAAAATTTTCATCTTCAAAACTTGGTCAATGCTTTACAAAATGAAAATGATAGTTTTCTAGAAGAAAATGAAAAGGTTAAACGTCATTTCAATGAGTTATTTGAGTCAATAAAAGTCACTGTAATAAAAAATAATGAACAAATAACTTCGTTGTAAAAGGAAATTGAGAATCTGAAGAGTCATGTAAAAGGGAAAATGCCAATGACCAATGGGGAGAATGGTCCATCAAAGGTGCATGGTTGTAATAAATATGCTTTGTCCGTGAAATATATTCCTCCTCACCTTAGGAATAACAAACTTGCCATTCAAACATATTTCTCATACCTTAAGGATAGTCTAGAATGTCTCCGTGAGATTGTAGAAGAGGATAAGTTAGAGAAACCACTTGATAATGCAATTGGCCATGCATGCTTATATGCCAAACGATCTCAAGAACTTCTAGAATGCTTAATTACAATATGCCCTAAATCCCTAGGTGAGCAAGTCAACTCCTTGATACCTGTTCTATGCCTAATGCCAAGTATACAAATCATTCTATGCCCAATGTTATGAATGTGAACTTTAGTAGGCCTTCAAATAGTTCGATCCCAAAGACCTCCAAGTGTTAAGAAAGTGAACCTCAATGTGCCTTCGAATAGTTCACATCCCAAAGACATCAAAACAGAAAGGCAAAAGTAGCAAAACCAACTAATGTTCCTGCCTCTACAGTGAGTAATCATGACATTAAAGCGAGCGGTCAACGTCTCAAGGCAATACAAGGAATGATAGGCCTCGCAAGCTAAGAATGTGCATTGGAAGAAAGTAGAAGATCACCGTAAGGAGAATTTGAATAAAACGAATTGTGTTGATTCTAGTATTAGCCATAGGCGCATCGTAATTAATTTAAATTCTAATACTATTTGCAAACCATGTAATGATGTCTGCGTGAATTCATTACTAATCATGATTGTGGTGTGAATGCTTTGTCTAATGCGGTCAAATCCCCGCTAATATTGTTAATGCAAAATATCATTCTAAGAAGGCTAAAAGGCAAAGGCGAAAGAAAGTTAGAAAACAAGTGGAAACCCACAGAAGAACATTTAGTAAGATAGGTTATCAATGGATACCTATTGGCCATAAGGTTAATCGACAATGCCCACTAGAAAATGGATGCCCATCGGTAGAACTATTCCTTAAGAAGTGAACATACTTTGAATAGGGCAAATACGGACACTAGTACTACATCTATTTATAATGATTCCATTGCTTCTATTTCGATATGGATGTTTCTATTTCGATGGGTGTTCCAATCATCGTTATTAACCAAAAAACCCATTCTTGCATGGGGATCCCAATTATCCGCTTATCCATTATTGTCTGTGTTCAACCGCAGATCGTTCAAATCGTTCGTGGTACCGGACTCAGTCGCTCCAAGCATATGACCGAGACCGGTCATGCTCATGAACTTTGTGAGTAAATTCATCGGGACGCTTAGATTTGGGAATGACCATTTTGGAGCTATTATGGGTTATGGAGATTATGTGATTGGTAAAGTGTGATTTGTGGTATATTATGTGGAAGGTCTTGGTCACAACTGCTCTCTCGTTGGTCAATTTCGTGATTTCAATCTAGAAGTGGCTTTTAGAAAACATTCTTGTTTCGTTAGAGAACTTGATGGTGTGGAATTATTAAGAGGTACTCGAGGTTCAAACCTATACACCATCTCTATCGACGACATGATGAAGTCCTCTCCAACTGCTTCGTCAAAGGCCTCTAAAACAAAGTCTTGGTTATGGCATCATCGTCTCAATCACTTGAACTTTGGTACCTTAAACAACCTTTCCGTAAAGGATCTTGTCGAGGTTTACCCAGATTAAAATATGAAAAGATCATCTTTGCTCACTTGCCAATTGGGAAAAAGCACGAAATATGCCCACAAACCAAAACCCACAAACTCATAATGGAAGTTCTTCATACCCTTCATATGGATGCATGCGGACCAATGAGAGTACAAACGCTAAATGGGAAGAAATACATTCTAGTAGTTGTTGATGACTACTCTCGATTTACTTGGGTAAAGTTTTTGAGGACAAAGGATGAAACCCGATGTCATCATCAAACTAATCAAAAATTTGAGTTCGACTCAACAAAGACAATGTAATTGTTCGAACAGCACAATGGCACAAAGTTTGTTACAAAGACTTAATTCAGTTTTATGAAAGTGTTGGAATAAGTCATCAAAGAAGTGTTCCACGAACTCCTCAACAGAACGATGTAGTTGAAAGACGAAATCGAACTCTTGTAGAAGCCGTAAGAACAATGCTAATTTATTCAAAGGTTCCAATGTTTCTATGGGCTGAATCCATTGCCACTGCTTGCTACACCCAAAATCGTTCCCTTATACATACCTCTCATGGAAAAACTCCATATGAACTTGTTCATAAACGAAAGCATGATCTCTCCTACCTTCGGGTGTTTGGTGCCTTGTGCTATCCAACGAATGACGGTCAATACTTAGGAAAATTAAGAGCAAAGGCAGATATTTGAGTTTTTGTTGGTTATGCACCAAACAAGAAGGGTTACAGAATCTACAACAAGAGAACTCGAAATATCATGGAAACAATTCACGTTACGTTCGATGAGTCGACCGGTCAAATGGCTCCCGGACAATCCAGCCTAGACCCGCACTTCAAAACAGTCCCATTGGTTCATCCTTGTACCAAATTCCTCTCCGCAACTCCATATGTACCTCCAATCAAGATGATTTGAAGAAATTGTTTGATCCGATGTTTGATGAACACTATGAGCCAAGTGCTAATGAACTGTCAATTCCTACAACAGAGGTCGCTCATATCCTCGTGAATGAAGTCAATCCTTCGCCTTAATATCACTAAGTCAAGAAGCGCCTGTCGATCACTCTATCTCATCAACAAATCATCAATCTTCAAATGTATATCATAGAACATTTTCGAATCAATGATGAAGTTAATCCCTTTGCTACCTCAAGACGCTCCATTTGAAAACATATTTGCTCCTCGAATCATCATCGAACCATCTTCTTCAGAGACATCGACTCGCTACTTCAGCCCTCAACAACAATGACATGAACACCTCGAAAATGGACTCACGATCATCCATTAGACAACATCATTGGAAATCCTCTCGCTCAAGATCCACACGGAAACAATCGGCAACCGATGCCTTATGGTGCTTCTTCAACTCCGTATTCTCTAAGATCGAACCAAAAGATGTTAAAACCGCCATGAATGAAGACAACCGGTTCAAAGCTATGCAAGAAGAAATTCATGAGTTTGATCGACTTGATGTATGGGAATTAGTACCGCCCAGATTGTGCTATGATCATTGCTCTAAAATGGATCTTCAAAGTGAAACTTGATGAGCATGGTGATGTGTTAAAGAACAAGGCTCGATTGGTTGCAAAAGGATACCGTCAAGAGGAGGGTATTGACTTTGAAGAATCATTTTCTCCTGTTGTTTGTATCGAGGCAATCGTAATCTTCTTGGCTAATGCCGCAAGTAAGAACATGGTAGTTCATCGATGGATGTAAAGACGGCATTTCTTAACGGAGATCTTAAAGAAGTCGCTCACGCCACCAACTCAAGGCTTTGTGAATCCGAGCATCCTACTCACATTTATCGTTTGAAGAAGACTCAGACGGTCTAAAGCAAGCTCCAAGGGCATGGTATGATACACTATCAAAGTTTCTTCTATCTACCGGATTCAAAGAAAGGAGCATTGATCCTACATTGTTCACCGTAAAGTCGCAAACATTTAATTCACGCTCAAATTTATGTTGATGATATCATCTTTGCCTCGACCGACCCCAATGTGTGTGAGCTTTTTCAAAAGAAATGGGTTCTAAATTTCAAATGTCAATGATGGGACAAATGTCATTTTCTTGGGATTACAAATTTCACAAAGTCCCGGAGGCATTTTATAAATCAATCTAAATATGCAAATGAGATTTTAAAGAAATTTGGATTTGATTCTAGTGACCGCTGACACTCCCATGATTGAACGTACTAGTCGGATGAAGACCACTCTGTGGATCATGGTAGACCAAACAAAATATCGTAGTATGATTGGATCCCCGATGTACCTCACGCTAGTAGACCGACATCTTGTTCGTTGTTTGCATGTGTGCTAGATACCAGCTAAGCCTACTAAAAAGCACCTTGAAGCGGTTAAACGGGTCTTCGGTATCTCCAAGGAACTATCAATATGGGACTTTGGCACCAAGGACACCGGTATGTCACTAACAAACCTATGCAGATGCCGATCATGCAGATGTCAAGATACTCGTCAGAATGCGCCGAGGTGCTCGGTTTTGGGTGACAAGCTTATGAGTCGGTCTTCAAAGAAGCAAATGAGTACTTTATTTCTCTACAGAGGTTGAGTACATAGCCATGTCATATTGTTGTGCTCAAATCCTATGGATGAGATCCCAATTATCGACTATGGCTTTGAATTCAACAAAATCCTCTCAGATCGTGATAATAAAAGTGCTATTGCTCTCTCATGCAACAACGTACAACACTCAAGAGCAAAGCACATCGACATTCGACATCATTTCATCCGGGAACAAGTTGAAAAAAAGGTGGTGGAACTTTACTTTGTGAGGTCGAATACCGGTTAGCGTACATCTTCACCAAAGCTCTTCATAGAGAAAGTTTTGAGTTTATACTTCCACGACTTTGTCTTAAGAGCCTACAACCGAAACACTCAAACGCCTTCAAGAGGAAGAAGAGGAGTAAAAGGTTTTCTTCATCTATCTCTTGTATATATATCTATTAAAAAAACAAAATACAAAATTACAAAACCTTCAAAAGCAAATAGAAAATATAAACTTTCAAAAAAAAAAAAAAATGAAAAACTTGAAAATTTCAAAATATTGTCTTTTTGTCTTGTTTTTTATTCGATAATATCTACAATCTTTGTGATGTCATTCAAAGAATGACACGGACTTTAGATATTGTTCGAATTTTCATTAATATATATATATATATATATATATATATATATATATATATATATATATATATATATATATATATTTGGGAGAAAGAGAAAAATGGTTTATTGTCATTTCGTGCAATCCTAACTCCGATTTTCAAAGAAAGTTTGAGCCATGCTTTATCTTGCTTTTTCAAATCTCATGCTCGATTCTATAAACAATCACTTTCAATCTAATGAAACTAATTGCTTTGAAAATAACTCGTACTCTATTTTTGTAAATCATCCGACTTAAATTTGTTAAAATATCTATCTCTCAATCAACAACTTATGTCATTGATTGAGGGGGAGAATGATTTCAATTAAATCAAAAGGTTATTTGTCATACAATTGTTTTCAAAAGATAATCATGCATGTTTAATCTATGGAGTTTAAAGTCTCAAAATCCGATCCTTATCAGTTAAAACATTTTTCATAATCCAGTCACAATTCTCCTTAAAAGCTTTCAAAATCAATTTAAATCTACAGAGATCACAAATCTCAAATGATTTGATAATTGTGATCGGGGGGAATTTGTGATTTAGATTGGATTTAAACTGATAATTCGATAAATGGGTTCATAAGTGTTTATCAAGTTTTCCTCCCTACATGTGACAAACGATTTCAAATTTTCCTTGCACATGTTGAGGGGGAGCATCTACTTTAAACCTTAAATTATTAAAACGTGGTTGAATTGTCTCTAAGTGCAGGTTCCCTCTAATATGTGCAAAACTCTTTTAAACTTCGAGGCACATATTGAGGGGGAGCAAACTTTTGAAAACCTCATCCTTTCTCAAAATGTTTTTATCTACTCAAATTGATTGGGAAGTGATGATGATCATTTTAGAAAATGTTATTCAAAAGATTGGACCTTTCATTCTTAATCTAACAATTTCAAAGATCTCTTGCCTCCATGTGCTAAACAATTTCTGAATTTGATGCATATGTTGAGGGGGAGCATCTCTAAAATATCAAAACAATTAAGATACAAAATACTTTGATTCTATATCACAAGTATCTTGATTGACTTTTTTCAAATGGTTTTCAATTGGTTTCGAGGCGGAAGAACTATATCAAATGACCGACCAACTTTACTTTATGCATGGTGATATAAGGAAGATATGGTTAGGTTAAGGTCCAACGATCCACCAGAACCGGAGGGATCTTCCCAGGGACAATCCACTAGTCAGTGTAGAAGTCCTTAGGAATATTGAAAAAAGGAGAAAAGTGATATATGGGAAGAGTGCGGACTGAGACAGAGCTAGTACTGGAATAAACCCAACAAGGTTCTAGTAATGAAGTCTCGGTAAGCATCAAGGGGTTGAACAATGAAAAGAATTTGATGTGAAAAGGGTGAAAAGAAATAGCCCTCAATTTATTCAACCTTAGGCGTAAACCGGTTCAATTCATATACTACCGGTGGTTACCAAGGTAACATCGGTATTGAAGACAAGACGTCATGGACCCAAAGGACGACCGCACTTCAACTTTCCAAACCACTCAAGTTCCTCTTAAAAGGGCTTGTTTCATTCTCACAGGAACCGACATAATCTATCGACTTTCTCTTAGAGATAGCTGATATTGAAGAAGGAGACCCTCTCCCTAGTCTCCCAGATAGGAACCTAATGTGCACAATTGAGTCTAGAGCCACGAGATCATCAAATAAATCTCTTTAGGACACTGTCAATGAAGACTCTCTGTTTCACACAATGTGGAAGAGAGATTAAATCTTAAGAGTCCCACGATTATCCTTGTGGTATTGCCGTAACATCCGAGTGATATGCAACATATTCACGATGAAGATGGAAAGCCTTCTAGAGCCAACATCAAACAAGCTCTTGGTAGGTGGCATGTGAGATCTATCCAATGGATCAACCATGTGACAACCGAATGTAAACAATGGGCGATTCAAACTTATGAATCAATCTCGGTTCAGTTATGGATTGACGGAGACCTTTGAAAACCGGTCGTTGTGCTTAAAAACTCCTTTCTAGCACATCGATCGTGTACAAATATTTCAAATCAAAAGGTGTTTATAATTGATAATTGATTTTTATTAAAACCTTCGTTGTATTGCAAAAATAATTTCTATAGAGCAAGACACGATTGTTTTTCAAATCTCTTTTCATCAATCGGTGAATCTCAATTCACCGGTTCACTCACTCCGTGTTGTCTTCTTTGAGACATTCCGGTTTGAGAACGGCTAGAACAATTGCGAAACCCCGTCAAGGAAATTCTTCGAATTATACCGATCACAGCAAGATTTGTACTAATCAACGGGAACCATGGGCGTGTACCTCAATTCAACAAAAGTGATCAAAGACACTCTTGTGTGCTTTATTGCTAACTGCTTCATGCAGAACACTCTACGCTTGCGACTAATCGAATGGAGCGGTCAATCCATAGCCGCATGCTCACACTACACATTCATCTCGAAAGAAATCATGATTAGTGCATCAATGACTCGATATTTTCACTCCATGCTTCGCTATCGCCGCCAATATCATGAATCAACGAAGCTTCCGCTACTCGATAAGAATATATCATGATCCGAATGTGAGCATGTTGGTCCAAATGTCACAACACCACAATGGATGAGTCAGAGATTTACTGTGGCTGATGATCTCAAAGCTGGCTCAAAACTTTGTATCACGTGGATCAGTTAAAGACCTCCACTCAGATTATCCAAAACATGCAAAATTGAAGAATCAAAGACTACGAGCTACAGAACAAGAATCCAAGAACAATCTCAATGTAATATCTATTTGTTTTCTATGTAATTTAATGTGTGTTTGAGGTGACCTCCCTTAGGGGGAGATTGTTAGGATTTGGAAAATCTAGTAGTTAAAATGTCGGTCACCTCAAGTATATGTAATCGTTAGAAAGCTCGTAGTCGTAGTTATTTAATGTTTAGTAGTATTTAGTTTAGTACCACCGTGGAGGACGGACGGGTCTTTACCCACTGTATGCCTGATCCACAAGCCCGTCAGGTGGCGTTTTATGTAATGACTATAAATACTCTCTACCTCCCAAGGTAGAGAGTTGGAGCTCATAATAAGATTTTTCTTTCTCTCACTAAAGTTCCCTAAACCTCTAACTTTCTCTCTCTAGAACTCATCTTGTACGCCTACTTTGGTTATGGTTTGATGTGTATGTGAAATCCAATATGTTACAACTCATGGGCTCAACGAATTAGGTTGTATTGTCTGGGAAAGGAAAATGGAGTCAACAATCTCAAGTCAATTGATGAAGGACCTTATCAAGTTGAGACAACTAGAGACATACTCGATACCGGATAATGTCAATATGCTTCTCTCGGGTTCTGAATTAACTAAGGAAGACAGAGAATCACAACTATATGATGAATTTGAGCACTTTAAGATGAAACCGGAAGAAAGTGTCTATGAATATTACGTGAGATTCCACAAGCTTGTGAATGATATGAGGAATATCAAATGATCATGCCAAATATTCATGAACTCAAAGTTTAGAACAACATGTATCCCGAATGGCATAAGTTTGTCACCTCGTAAAGCTAACCAAAGGATTAAAGAACACCAACTATGAGCAATCAGATGCCTTTCTTCTTCGAATAAGAGACATGCTATGTTTGAACAAAGGATTCTTGAACAGTTCAAATTTAAACAGGGAGAAACAAGCTCGTCAAATGATTCAACAGCATACTACACCAATGTAGGAATCATTACTAAAGCATCACAAGTCATACCTACTGGAAATGGTAATCACAAACTCATTCCCGATCCGAGGTTCAAATAACCTGATGCTGATGCAGTCATGGAACACTTCATCAATCAACTGGCTCTTATGGTCAAACAAAACCTGACCTTTACTCCACATACTAACAGTCTTCACACTAACAATGAAGTCAGAACTACATCCAATCTACACAATCATGCTATTGTCAGAGATGGAAAAGTTACGGTGCAACCAGTTCAAGGAAGGCAGCATGAACAAGGAAGAGGTGGAATAGGTGGAGGGTATGTGGCTAATCAGAATTGTAGAAGAAATGTAAATCAAGGACAAGCAAAGCCAATCAAATGTTACAACCGTGGCGGTGAGGGACATATTACGAGGAACCGCACATCTCCAAAACGTCCACGTAATGCGAGAATACTTGTAGACAAGATGTTGCTTGTGCAAGCTCAGGATAATGGAGCAAGATTGGATGAAGAGGAGTTGTTGTTTCTTGCGTAAGGAATGCTAAGACATATGATGCTAATGTGGATGAGCACCAATTCATGAAATAGGTCACAATCATCAAAATGCCTTTCAAGTCGCAGATCGTGATGCATTTGACTTTGATGTCGATGATGAACCCACGCCTGCACAATCTTCATGGCTAGCATCTCACCTATGGTCTCTCCAAAGGTCTTATCACCACAACAGTTGGTCCATCCAAAGATTCAATCATTTCGCAGGTATTAAAACTATACGATGAAGTTGATGAGCAAAAATGCATAATGAAGTAAAATCTCTTGAAACTTATGAATCGATATTGATAATGTGGGTATAGCAATATTGTCCTATATGATCAATATGTGAAGCAAACCGAAAGTGAGATTGTACCAAGTGATGCATCTTCGCATCAATGATGACTATGTGTTTGATGAATATACCGCTTGCCCTCGATGATTCTCGTTATCTCGAATCGAATGCCTATAAGGAACAAGTTGCTATTTATGAACAACGTGCTAAGTTTGAGTTAACTAGCGTGAGAGGAAATGGATGACCAAATGCATAATCATTAGAAAAAGTAATTTTAGAGAAGAAGTGTTAAAACAAGAGTTAAATTCCTTACAAGAAAAGCTTTCTAAAATCATAAGCAAAAGCAAGAACTTCAAGATAATGTTAAAGTGCTTAAACATGAATTTAATGCTAAGGAATCAAAACTTTGAATGATTTTTCCAATCTAAAAACTTTGAAAACAAGCTTGAAAATAAGTTGTACGCATACAAGGGAATACCATTCGATTGCTCACATGATCACTAAGCATAGAGTCTTAAGCGATAAGCATAGCATTCCTCGCTGAGAAACCCAATCCTAAGTATGGTAAAATAGCTAGAGAGGCTCAAGGTAATATATGATGGTAATGAAATCCTTAAGCCTAGGCGAAACCTAGTTGCGCTAAGTGCATCGAGGAAGATATGAAATTTGAAGAAGTCAATAGGAGAAAATGGATAAGAAGCTTAAAGATCCCGAGTGTAAAAAGCAAAACATAACGCTCAAACCCCATGATTACACTAAAAAATTGGATCTCCCCGAACATGTTTAAGCCTCAAACTCAATTAACCCCGTAACAAATTTTTGGAAGAAAGACATGGATAAGCAAAAGCTAAAGAACTTGTTGAAACAAACACTCTCATTAGGAAAATGCTCGCAACATCGTGTATCCTCCAAATACACCAATGCATTTAGTTCCTAGAACTATTTCCACTAATAGCAAGACCTTAATCAAGATGTATGTTGTTTATAAACTATTTGTTGATTTTGAGAAAACATGTAAGAAAAGGATCACACCCATCTGGGATTATCAAGGGGAAAGGGTTTGAGCAAACTAAAGAATGTTATTTAACCGAGGTCATGCCTTTCTTCAAACAATTAAAAGGTCAATTTGAGAGTCTTCAAAAAGGAATAAACTCAGATAGTAAAGAAATGGAAAAGGAATTTGATGCAATGATAGTTGAGGTCAATGATTATGAACATGAACTCAAATATAATGAAGTTGAAAGGAAGAACTTGCATATCTTAAATGAAAACTTGATTTCGAGTTGTGTTGCACAAGATGTGTTCTATATTGTGACTAAGTATTCTATTACTGCATCTCAATTTCATGAATTATCTGTTGCTTTGAAAGTTTCCCATGATCGTGTCATTGAGCTTGAAAACAAAAAATCAGTACTAAATGAGAAAATTGATCAGGATGATCACGATAATTTGGTAAAACATCTTTCTAAGCTAGAAGTTGAGCAATTTGATCCGCAACTAAAATATCAACATCTCAAAGAAAATATCAAAACCTCAAACATCAAAACATCCTCAAATGTTCCGTAGTTTGATGCGCTTTTGAAATAAACAAACGTGACGAATGATTCAAGCTCATTGTAACATGATCGAAAGTTGAAAGCCCAAATTTCACAATTAAAGGGTGAAAAGAACAATGCGTTGGCTCCCAAATGCCTCCTCCTTTAGATTCTTAGTGTTCTCAAACTTTTCATCTTCAAAACTTGGTTAATGTTTTACAAAAGGAAAATGAGAGTTTTCTAGAAGCAAATGAAAAGTTAAACGACACTTTAAAGAGTTATATGATTCAATGAAAGTCACTGTGACAAGAATAACGAAAAATAACTTCTTTACAAAAGGAAATTGAGAATCTGAGGAGTCGTGAAAAGGGAAAATGCCACTTGTCTTCAATGAGAATGTTGCATCAAATTCATCTGCAGACTCTAAATATAATGCGATCATAAATACATTCCTCCTCATCTTAGGAATAACGAACTTGTATTTCATAATTATCTTGCTCGCGTTAAGGATAGTCTTGAATGTCTCCGTGAGATTGTAGAAGAGGACTTCATAAATAAGCCACTTGATAGTGAAATTAGATTTTCTTGCATTCAGGCCAAACGATCTCAGGAGATGTTAGAATGTTTAATTGCAATATGTCCTAAATCCTTAGGTGCGAAAGATAAAGTTGTGATGCCTTGTTCCATGCCTAGTGCTAAGTTTACAAACCACTCTATGTCCAGCATTAAGAAAGTGAATTTTAATGTGCCTTCAAGTAGTTCAGATCCCTGCACTTCTAGTTCAGGAATGCAAAAGGTAGCCCAATAAACTAATGTTCCCATAATTCCCTTTACAGGAGTAATCAGTGACATTAAAGCAAGCGGGTCAAAGCCTCCAGGCAATACAAAGCAAGATAAGACCTCGCAAGCTAAGAATGTGCATTAGAAGAGAGTAGAAGACCACCCTAGGAACACTAAGTTTGAGTTGAATAAAACGAATCGTGTTGATTCTAGTATTAGCTTTAAGCATCTTGTAATTAATTCAATTCGCTACTTTTGACAAAATATGTGATGATGATTGCTTGGTTTCGTTATTAAACATGAATGTGGTGTGAATGATTTGATTAATGTCATAAATGCCCCGTTAAGATTGTTAATGCCATAAAACATGTTAAGAAGGCTAGAAAGCAAGTGGAGAAAGAAGGTTAGAAAACATTGGAAACCCACAGAAGGAAATTTAGTAACATAGGTTATCAGTGGATACTTATTGGATACAAGTTTAATCTTAATGAGTTATGCCCTAAATTTTCCAAGTCAATGCCCATTAGTAAATGGATGTCTACTGGTAGAACTATTCCTTTAAGAAGTAAACATACTTTGAATAGGTCAACACGGACACCAAGACCGCATCTATCCCCGATGATTCCATTGTTTCCATTTCGATGCGGGTGTTCCAATCATCGTTATTAACCAAATGGAACCCATTCTTGCATGGGGATCCCAATTATCCGCTTATCCATTCTGTTCGTGTTCAACCGCAGATCGTTCAAATCGCTCGTGGTACTTGGACTCAGTCGCTCCAAGCATATGACTAGAGATCGCTCATGCTCATGAACTTCGTGAGTAAATTCATCGGGACGATTAGATTCGGGAATGACCATTTTGGAGCAATTATGGGTTATGGAGACTATGTTGTTGGCAAAAGTGTAATCTCCAGGGTATATTATGTTGAAGGTCTTGGTCATAACTTGTTCTCTGTTGGTCAATTATGTGATTCCAATCTAGAAGTGGCTTTTAGAAAACATACTTGTTTCGTTAGAGAACTTGATGGTGTGGAACTGTTAAGAGGAACTCGTGGTTCAAATCTTTACACCATCTCTATTGAAGACATGATGAAGTCTTCTCCAATCGCTTGTTGTCAAAGGCATCAAAAACAAAATCATGGTTATGGCATCGCCGTCTCAATCACTTGAACTCGGAACCATTAATAATCTTTCCGTAAAGGATCTTGTAAGAGGCTTACCCAGATTAAAGTATGAAAAGATCATCTTTGTTCAAGATGCCAATTGGGAAAAAGCAAGAAATATGCCCACAAACCCAAACCCACAAACTCAAGAATGGAAGTTCTTCATACCCTTCATATGGATTTACGCACCAATGAGAGTGCAAACGATAAATGGAAGAAATATATTTTAGTCATTGTGGATGACTACTCTCGATTTACATGGGTAAAGTTTTGAGGACAAAGGATGAAACCCGATGTCATCATTAAACTTATCAAGTAACCGTGTTCAACTCAACAATATTTGTTAGAATTGTTCGAATGCATAATGGCACAAAGTTTGTTAACAAAGACCTAAGTCAATTTTATGAAAGTGTTGAATCACCATCAAAGAAGTGTTCTCGAACTCCTCAACGTAACGGGTGTAGTTGAAAGACTAAATCGAACTCTTGTGGAAGCTGCAAGAACAATGCTAATCTATTCAAAGGTTCCAATGTTTCTTTTCAAGCTATTGCCACCGCTTGCTACACCAAAAATCGCTCCCCTTATACACACCTCTCATGGAAAACTCCATACGAACTTGTCCATAAACGAAAACCCGATCTCTCCTACCTTTGTGTGTTCGGTGCTTTGTGCTATCCAATGAATAACGGTCAAGATTTAGGTAAATTAAGAGCTAAAGCTAACATTGGAGTTTTGTAGGTTATGCATCAAACAAGAAGGGTTACCGAATCTACAACAAAAGAACTCGGATATCATGGAAACTATTCATGTCACGCTCGATGAGTCGTCCGGCAAATGGCTCCGTGACAATCAAGTTCTAGACCCGCATCACAATCTTCATTAAGTAGTCCTATTGGTTCGCCTCTTGTACAAAATCTCTCACCAAGAACTCCTTATGTACCTCCTTCGTAAGATGATTTCAAGAAATTGTTTGATCCAATGTTTGATGAACACTATGAGCCAATTGCTAATGATCCATCAATTCCATCAACAGAGGTCGCTTTTATCCTCGCCAATGAAGTCAACCCTTCGGTTTCTATGTTATTAAGTAAAGAAGCGCTGCCGATCACTGTCTCATCAACAAATCATCAATCATCAAGTGTACACCATGGAATTGTGTTTGGCACCTATGATGGAGATAATCCCTTTGCTACTCCTCAAGATGCCCCTTTGAGAACATATTTGCTCCTCGAATCATCATCGATCCATCTTCATCGAGAAAACAACTCGCTACTTCGGTTCCTCAACAACAACCACATGAACACCTTAGAAAATGGACACATGATCATCCATTGACAACATCATTGAAACATCTCTCGTCCAAGATCCACTGTAAACAACTTGCAACCGATGCCTTATGGTGCTTCTTCAATTCGTACTATCTAAGGACGAACCTAAAGACGTAAAACCGCCATGAATGAAGACAATGGTTCAATGCCATGCAAGAAGAAATTCATGAGTTTGATCGACTAGATGTACGGGAATTAGTACCGCTCCCGATTGTGCTATGATCATTGCTCAAAGTGGAACTTCAAAGTAAAACTTGATGAGCATGGTGATGTATTAAAGAACAAGGCTCGATTGGTTGCAAAGGATACCGTCAAGAGGAGGTATTGACTTTGAAGAATCATTTGCTCCAGCTTGCATGTATCAAGGAAATCAAAATCTTCCCGACTAATGCCGCAAGTAAGAACATGGTTGTTCATCGATGGATGTAAAGACGGCTTTTCTTAATGGAGATCTTAAAGAAGTCGATACGCTACCAACCGGAAGGCTTTGTGAATCTAGAGCATCCTACTCATGTCTATCGCTTGAAGAAGGCCCTTTACGGTTTGAAGCAAGCTCCAATGGCATGGTATGATACGCTATCAAAGTTTCTTCTATCTAGCGGATTTAGCAAAGGAGCAGTTGATCCAACATTGTTTACCAGAATGTCAGGCAAACATTTAATTCACGTTTAAATTTATGTTGATGATATTATTTTTGCCTCGACTGACCCCAATGAATGTGACCGATTTTCTAATGAGATGGGTTCCAAATTTCAAATGTCTATGATGGGACAAATGTCATTTTTCTTGCGATTACAAATTTCACAAAGTCCCGGAGGCATTTTTATAAATCAATCTAAATATGCAAATGAGATTTTAAAGAAATTTGGATTTGATTCTTGTGACCCTGTTGACACTCCCATGATAGAGCGTACTAAACTAGATGAGGACCACTCAGGGATCATGATAGACCAAACGAAATATCGTAGTATGATTGAATCTCGATGTACCTCACACCAAGAGACCGGATATTCTCGTCATTTGTATGCATGTGTGCTAGATACCGTGCTAAGCCTACCAAAAGCACCTTGAAGCGGTTAAACGGGTCTTTCGGTATCTCCAAGGAACCATCAATATGGGACTTTGGCACCAAGGACATCGGTATGTCACTAATAAATTTATGTAGATGCCGATCATGCGTGATGTCAAGATACACGTCGAAGCATGTCGAGGTGCTCGGTTTTAGGTGATAAGCTTGTGAGTCGGTCTTCTAAGAAACAAATGAGTACTTATATCCTCTACAGAGGTGAATACATAGCTATTTCATCTTGTTGTGCTCAAACCTATGGATGAGATCCCAATTATCCGACTATGGCTTTGAATTCAACAAAATCCTCTCAGATTGTGATAACAAAGTGTCATTGCTCTCATGCAACAATGTACAACAATCAAGAGCAAAGCACATCGACATTCGACATCATTTCATCGGGAGCAAGTGGAAAACGGTGTGGTGGAACTTTATTTTGTGAGAACCGAATACCGCTAGCGACATCTTCACCAAAGCTCTTCCTAGAGAACGTTTGAGTTTATCCTCCCACCACTTGGTCTAAAGAGTCTACAACCGGAAACACTTAAACGTCTTCAAGAGGAAGAAGAGGATTAAAAGGTTTTTCTTCATCCATCTGTTGTAAATAGTTATACAAAAAGCAAATAGAAAAATATAAAATTTTCAAAATTCATAAAAAATTAGAAAATCTTGAAAAATCCTAAAAATATTGTTATTCTGTCATGCTTTCCTTATTTGATATCATCTACGGACTTTGTGTTGACATTCAAAGAATGTCACGGGTTTTTAGATGTTCCTCGAATGTACATAATTTGTTTAAAAAAAAAAGAGAGAAAGTGACACAAAGGCTTATAGTCATTTCAGTCTATAACCCATTTTTAAATAAAGAAAAGAATCATGCTTTATCTTATCTTTTAAATCTCATGCTCTGATTCTAAAAACAAATATTTGTTATCTTTTTTGAAAACTAATAAAATTAACTCGATCTCTATATTTTGAAAATCATCTGAACTTGACATTTGTCAAATTATCTATCTCTCAATCAACAACTTATGTCATTGATTGAGGGGGAGAATGATTTCATATCTAAATCAAAAGGTTAGCTGTCATACAATTGGTTCAGATCAAGGTTTATGTCATGTTTTCAAAAGATACTCAAGCATGTTTTTGAGTTTAAAGTCTCGCTTTGATCCTTATCGGTTAAATGTTTTCATAAGCAAGTCACAATTCTCCTCAATAAGCTTTCAAAATCAATTTAAATCTACAGAGATCACAAATCTCAAATGATTTAAAATTGTGATCGGGAGAATTTGTGATTTAAATTGATTTAAACCGATAATTCGATAAATGGTTTTATGATGATTTACAAGCTTTCCTCCCACATGTGCCAAACGATTTCAAATACATGATGCACATGTTGAGGGGGAGCTCTTTTTCTAAAAATATCAAAACAATTCATGTACCAATTGCTTTGATAATTTATCACAAGTATCTGGATTGATTTTCAAATGGTTTTCAATTGGTTCCAATGACATATGAACAATACCAAATAGACCGACCAAATTTACTTTATGAATGGTGATATAAGGATGGTTAGGTTAGGTATTCGTTCTCACGATCCCGTCAGAGCTGGAGGGATCTACCCAGGGACAATCCACTAGATAATGTAGAGTCCTTAGGTATGATGAAAAAAGGAGAAAAGTGAGATATGGGAAGAGTGCGGACTAAGAAAGAGCTAGATCTCGAATAAACCCAACAAGGTTCTAGTTATGAAGTCTCGGTAAGCACTGAAGGGGTTGAAGAATGAAAAAGAACTAAATGAAAAGGGTGAAAATAAATAGCCCTCCAATAATTCAACCTTAGGCGTAAACCAGTTCAATTCATATACACCGGTGGTTACTAAGGTAACACCGGTATTGAAGACAAGACGTCATGGACCCAAAGGATGCACCGCACTACAACTTCCCAAGCTACTCAAGTTTCTCTTAAAGGGACTTGTTTCATTCTCACGGGAACATGCATAATCTATCGACTTTCTTAGAGATTGTTGATATTGAAGAAGGAGACCCTCCCTAGTCTCCCAAGATAGGAACCTAATGTGCACAATTCACCAGAGCCACGAGATCATCAAATAAATCTCTTTAGGACATCATTAATGAAGACTCTCTGCTTCACACAATGTGGAAAGAGAGATTAAATCTAAGAGTCCCACGATTATCCTTGTGGTATTGCCGTAACATCCGAGTGATATGCAAATATATTCACGATGAAGATGGAAAGCCTTCTAGAGCCAACATCAAACAAGCTCTTGGTAGGTGGCATGTGAGATCTATCCAATGGATCAACCATGTGACAACCGAATGTAAACAATGGGCGATTCAAACTTATGAATCAATCTCGGTTCAGTTATGGATCGACGGAGACCTTTGAAAACCGGTCGTTGTGCTTAAAAATTCTTTTCCTTAGCACATCGATCGTATTAATATTTCAAATATAAAGGTGTTTATGATTGATAATTGATTTTCTCAAAACCCTCGTTGTATTGCAAAAACACTTTATCGAGCAAGACTCGATTGTTTTTCAAATCTCTTTTCATCAATCGCTGAATCTCAAATTTGTTGGTTCACTCACTCCGTGTTGTCTTCTTTGAGACGCTCCAATGTGAGAACAATAGAGTACCGCGAAACCCCGTCAAGGAGATTCTTCGAATTATACCGATCACAGCAAGATTTGTAATCGATCAACGGGAACCGTAGGTCGGTACCTCAATTCAACGAAGTGATCAAAGACACCTTCGCGCTTTATTGCTAACCTGCTTTTATGTGCAGTCGCCCGACGCTTGCAAAATGATCGTAATGGAGAGGTCAATCCATAGCCGCATGCTCACACTACACATTCACTTTAAGGAAATCATGATAAATGCATCAACGACTCGATATTATCACTCCATGCTTCTACTATGTCGCCGCAAATATCATGAATCAACTAAAGCTTCCGCCACTCGATGAAAATATTTCATGATCCGTAATGTGAGCATGTCGGTCTAAAAGTCACAACTTCACATAATGTCAACACCACAAAGGAAGAGTCGAGATTTATGGTAATCGATGATCTCAAAGTCGGCTCAAACTCATCATCACGTGGATCGCTTAAAGACCTCCACTGGATTAACCAAACATGCAATAATGATGAATCAAAGACTACGACTCTGAGCAAAGAACATTAACAAGAATCCAAGAACAATCTTAATGTAATATCGCTTGTATTCAATGTAATTTGAGGTGACCTCCCTTGGGGAGATTGTTGGGATTTAGTAAATCCAGCTTATTAAAGTGTCGGTCACCTCAAGTATATGTAATCGTTAGAAAGCTCGTAGTCGTAGTTATTTAATGTTAAGTAGTATTTAGTTAAGCAACACCGTGGAGGACTGGACGGTCTTTACCTCATCAGATGCCCGATCCACACCGTAGGTGGCGCTTATGTAAGACTATAAATACCCTCTACCTCCCAAGGTAGAGGATTGAGCTCATAATAACATTTTCACTTTCTCTCACTAAGTTCCCAAACCTCTAAATATTTCTCTCTCTAAACCCTAATATTATATGCCTATGTGTGATCATGGTTTGATGTATTTATGAAATCCAATATGACATGGATGGTAAGGTATACACCTTTAAAGCTCATCTCGTAGCAAAGGGCTTCACCAAACCTACGGATTGATTATGAAGAAACCTTTTCTCTGCTGGGCACATTAGAGCTATAAGGATTCTCATAGCCATAGCACAGCACTATGACTTTGAGATATGGCAAATGGACGCCAAAACCGCCTTCCTCAATGGACATCTTTACGAAGAGGTCTATATGGAGCAACCCGAGGGTTTTGTTGATCCGAAATATCCTAACCGTATGCAAGCTCAAGTTGCCCATTTATGGACTTAAGCAAGCATCGAGGCAATGGAATAAGCGTTTTGATGATGAGATCAAGAAATTTGGATTTTCTCAAAATCAAGATGAGCCATGTGTATATCGAAAGCTAGTGGGAGTTATGTCACTTTCCTAATTCTATATGTTGATGACATATTGATTATGGGAAACAATATTCCAATGTTACAAGATGTAAAATCCTATCTTGGAAGATGTTTCGCCATGAAATATTTAGAGAAGTCGATATATTCTTGGAATCAAGATCTATCGAGACATATCTAGACGATTAATTGGTTTGAGTCAAAGTGCTTACATTGAGAAAATCTTGAAAAGATTTTGTATGGAAAACTCCAAATGTGGCGCGATCCCAATGCAAAGAAGGTTTAAATTGAGTAAATCACAAGGTGTCAAACACCGCCGTAATGAGCGATGCAAAGAATTCTTATGCTTGGCTATAGGTTCTATTATGTATGCGTGAGATGTACTGTCCCGATGTTGCGCTTGCACGTAATGTGACAAGCAATTTCAATGTAATCCGTGAACTTCATCGATCATTGTGAAAATATTCTTAAGTATTTACGCAATACTAAGGATATGTTTCGATCTATGGAGGAAAGATGAATAAGAGCTCGTGGTTTCTTGCTACATCGATGTCGGATATCCGATGATGCCGACGACTTAAAATCTCGGACTAGATATGTATTTGTTCTTAATGGAGGTGTTGTTGATTGAAAAGCACTAAGCAAAGTATTTTTGCTACTTCATCTCATCGAAGTCGAGTATATTGTCGCTTGTGATGCATCAAAAGAGGTCAGATGGATTCAGAATTCATTTATGGGTTGAACATTGTTCCACAATCAAGAACCCATAAATATGTATTGATGATATCGGAGCCATTACTATAGCTAATGAAAGCGGAATCACTAAAGGTGCTAGACATTATCGCTAAAGTTCATTATCTTGAGAGACCATTGAAATGGGCGATGTGAAGATATTAAAGGTTCACACAGATGACAATCTAGTTGATCCATTTATTTAAAGCTTTGATTTCTAAGCATTCTAAATTGACTAGAGAAATAGGTTTGGTACATGCTAGTAGTCTCATGTAAACCGTGTGTTAATTAGTATTTGATAATTTGAGTTGTAAGACGCTTTTATTTTCTCGATTAATAAAGATACGAGGTATTTGTTATTATATTCATATAATCGTTATTCCATATTTGCATGTTTAATCCATGAAATGATTTATCATTCTAAATATGTCCATTGTCGATTAACAATATGGGAATATTGTTATGATAAGGCAAATGTGAGTGTTGGTTATAATTCTAACGAGAATTTGATTGTTTCCGCCAAACTCATATGTATTCACTAGAGATGCATATTGATTCCCAACTTTCAAACAATTTACTTTTGGATCCTTGTCATAAGTAAAATATTGAAAATGGTTTGTTATCTTCGTCCTTAGACTTGAGATGCAAGTAAGTTCATTATGTGTGGATATCACTTTTGTAAGTATATGCAAAACGCTATCCGAACAAGGTAGTTATAAAAGCTATATTTCTGGAGTGATGTGAGCAAAGATCCACAACACTTGTAGTCATTAGAGGATTTGTTACTCCACTTGATATGTGCGAGAAGATACCATGGCGCCTCTCCGGATTTAATCGATAACTGTTCGCCGACCCAAAGGGTAATGCAAGATGATTCTTGATTACATTTGGTATATCCGAATTTAAATCTATAACGAGATTCTAAATGGTTAAACTATATGGAATGATTAGAGATCCATAATCCATGGTTTAACAGTATCTATAACAAAGGATGATTAAAGCAAGACATTGAATGGTCATGCTATCGAGAAACTTTACCAAACTATTCTCTCGCATGCTTTTAGTTAAAAGCTTGTGAGAGCGTTTGCTAGGCGTTTCGTCATTAGTTTTTGTGCTATTCGACACACCAACTCCCAGTTGGGAGTCGTTGGTTTGTGGGTGTCTTAAAACACGACAAGACAACTAAATGCGATGAGCCGATGAGGGCACACGCGATAAACACGAGTATACGTGTTGAACGTAAATCTATACTTGAATATATAATCTATACCCGTTTATGGAACTTGACCCGTTTTCATTAAACGAACCATGTACTTAATTCTGGACTTGGGTCGGTTTAATTTAGCATGCCTTGGGCCTTGATGCTTGGAAAATGAATGGGTAAAAAGGGGATACATAGGTGCTTGGGCTTGAACTTGTCAAGCAAGTTATTGACTCTTGTGGAGTCGGTTTGTTTAATATATAAACAAACACATCCCGACAAAACTCACGCATAAAATAATACATACCCCTATCCCTAAATCGCTTAACAAGTTCTGCTTTTCAGATTCATAATCAACTTCTTGTTGTTGTTTAGGTTCTTGTTTATTCACTTGTAATTGAATCAAGTAAGTAGGATTGCAAGTTTGTTTTTTCGCTTCTCCTGGCGACATAATGCCAAAGAACAAACAAGTTTCTAGTTCTCGTCTTGGCTTGTTCTCGCACAAACAAGTTGTTGGATATCGGATACGCTTATCCGATATCTGTATAGCAAAAACAGTCCTTTGATGCTTGGTTTTCTCAGACGTAAGAAACAAGTTGATTGGGTCTTTCCGGTTCGAATTATTCAAGGGTCAAGTTATTGACTTGGTTTTATTTATTACGCTCGACTAGCATTAATCGAACTTATACGTTAATCGGGTTTGTGTAATACTCTTTGAGGTATCTATTTTAGATACTTAAGGTTTAATTAAGATTTCTTGTTCGTTCTTGAGATCAATCAAGTAAGGTTAGCTTTTCTTAATCCATTTTAATTAAATAATATTGTATTAATTATGTGTTTATTAATTACGTGGTAACATAATTGTATTAACTAGATCCAATATCCGCTGCGTACTCGTAGATGTTAATGGTTAAGCATAGTAACATGTTGAAAGCTAAGTTTTGTCTGATTATACCGGGCCAGGCCAAAATTATAATTTTCATAGAGCCCAACTATTAAACTATGCTTAATGTATATAATTAAATTGGGCCTGAGTTTGGGCTAGAATATACATGAGAGGCCTAACCCAGTAAGATGGCCATATACTATATTACTACTTGCAACTTTAAGAGTTTAAGGTCAAAAAGTCTAAACCATGTGTAGTATTCTTAATGGTTCAACATGTCATCTAATCTAAAAATTAGTTAATTGTTTAAGAAATGGCGTATAACCACGATCCTATACATGTACGTGTTTGAGGGGCTCAATTATCAATGTTGTGAAAACCGGGTTTTTAATTGATTTGATTGAGTTATCGAGTTATCGGTTTGATCGCTGGGTCAACTCGGTTTTCTATTAAAAAACTATCTTTTCTTTTAATCGGGTCAACCGGTTCGACCACCGGATCAACCCGGTTTCTTGTTAAAAAATGAAAAAAACAAACCCAGCCGGGTTTCGAGAATCGGGTTGACCCGGGTCACTTAAAATCCGGCGAGTATAAGTGGTTAACCCGTTTTTAAGAACTCGGTTTTTTTTTTCGTTTCTTTACTGAAACTAGTTCAACCGATTAACCAGACCGGATCGACTCAGGTTTTAAAACATTAGCAATTATATATGTGTGATTTTCAAATTTCTCCATTAACGAATCTTTTAACAGATTTCGAGGCCGTCAACTCTTGCATTAGTTTCAAATCATACATTTTTGTAATTTTGTTATAAAAAAAGTGATGTACTTGCAAATTGCAATAATACAAATTATTGCATTGTAATCTCCATACTAAAAACCAAGTAGGCCACTATTTTTGTTTCGTCTTGCGGCTTTTAAGGCACACTCTCTAACTAGAAGATACAGTATATATTAAAAGAAAAAATAGTTGTCATATAGCATCCCTTAACAATACATATTTTGCCCTATAGGTGAAGTTACTAAAATGTTTTATCAAATTCAACACGCAAAAAAATTTCATAGAGCTCATAATTTTGTTTGTACGCTTTTACGAACCTTATTTAGAGATACGTGCAACAGTGACATTTTTGCCATCTTGGTACATTGTTTTGTTGGGTGAGCAAAACCGACCGACGATCGAAAACCGACACAAACCGATCAAAACCGACCGCGACCGACACAAATCGACCTATACTCGGGTCAGGATTCAGGATGGGTTTTCCATGATGTCGGGACTCGGGACGGGACAAAAACCAAAAAAAACAAACCAATTTCGCGACTCAACCGACCGAAACCGAACCGAACCGAACCGAACCGAGTAATTCGGTTTGGGTTTTCCCCCGATGTCGGTTTCGGGATGAGTCGGGACGGGTCGGTATTAGGCCTGATGCTCACCCCTAACACGTTAAGTTTGATACTCTCTTATTCAAACACCCACATACGCATAGTTTGTGTTCTAGCTGTTAAGTCCACATTGCTTTCGTTTTAATATGATAGTTTTGAGATATAAATCCCATAACGAGTGACAAATATTACGGAGTATGTAATTTAATATGAACCTGAAGAAAAGAAGCAAGACGACTCAACTTGAACTCCTTTAATAATATGCACTACATACTAAACACTATTATTTATTTTTTTCCTTTTAATTTTTTTAGTAAAAAAAGAAAAAGAAAAATACAATCAATTTGTATTTCATGTTTATCTTATGAACAATAATTTTGTAAGTAATTTAATACAGAAGCAGACATACTTGAGTCAGAAGATATGTATTTGCATATTTTTAGAAAAGCATTCATAGTGTAAACCTCTTCAAAATTGATCAATAAATAATAGGAATTCCTGAAAAGACAATTTTAAAATTGCATACTTTATAAGAAATGTCTGCGTCCACCACTGATATAATATCAAGCTATAAAGTTATGCTCATAGTTAGGCTGTAAATGAACTAAACGTTCAGTGAACATTTTATGAACCGTCCGGTAAAAGGTTCATTTTTTATTAAATAAACGAACATGAATAATATTTTGCACTCGTTTTGTTAAACAAATAGACATAGAAAAAGTCATGTCCGTTCATTTGTTTTCGTAAAAATCCAATTATGCATTCGTTTATGTTCATTTATTTGTTTATGTTATCGTATGTTTTTATTATATACTTTAGAATTGTTTTACTGAAATAAAAAAAAATACTTATAAATCACAATATTATATATATTTATAAATTTTATGTTTCTTAGTCTACGTTCATATATGTTTGTTCGTTTAGTATTTTAATAAACGAACATAAACAACAATTTTTCTTAATATACAAATATGGACAAAGAAAATTTGTCTGTTTAAACGATCGTATCCGTTCATTTGTCCAATTAAACTTAAATAAATGTGTCCAATTAAACTTAAATAAATGAACATAAACAAAACTCTTTTTCGTGTTCTTCCGATTCATTTGCAACCCTAGCTCCATGCCTTAAAAAAACCATCAATTAGCAATTAGCGTTTAACATTTAGCATTATTATTAAAAAGCTCGTTTGGAAGAAAGCAAATACCATTTATAAAATTATAAAAACGCTAATTTCTTTATGCTATTTCAATAGCATTTCGTTATTTTACACATTAAAATTACAGCAACAACTATTATACAAAACACTTTTATAAATTAAACTGCTACTACTAAATGTTATTGCTAACTATTACTGCTAACTAGTATTTCAACAAACACATCCGATTTTCAAATGTTGAGAACATGTTTTAGAAGTGTTGGAAAAGCACAAGGACTCCTAAAGTAAACGTAGACCTTAGAATCTTAGATATCATCAACGCGTTAAGCTTCCTCTCTTCTTCTTCTTATTACCAAGTCAATTTCCAAATTAGTCAACGCTCATCATCATAAACACTTTATTAAATTAGGGCTTCAATTTCAATTTCATTCATCATCAATTGAATTCTAAGAAGGTGAATCAATAGCAGCAAGAAGAATGGCGATGTCACAGGAACATTTGGACAAGATGCAGCTCCGTCAAAACTACAGGAACTTATGGCACACTAATCTCATGAACACTATCTCTGCTGACACTCCTTGTAATTAACTTCTTAATTTATATATATATAGATTTATTATATTATTTGATAGTCTAATTTGGGTGTTTGTTTTGATGCAGATTGCTGTTTTGCCTTGTTCTGGTATGTTTTTAGATCTCTTATTCATATTTTTAGTTAAATGAAATTATAGTTTAGTGTAGGTATGAGAAAAATATTAGATCTATAATATTTTTATGACCAAATCGCACAAAAAGGTATCACACTTAAGGTCAAATGTAAATTAATGTGATGTGTCGTTATAATTGAGCATTTGAAAGTCATTCTGACTAAAATTATGACCGGTAGTCGCTTTTGAAAAGTCGAAAAAACCTTGCATTGCACAAAAAATAAATTCGATACCTTAAATTGAGGATACAAAAGTTATTCAAGTTTCTCAAGTATGATACCTTTTTGTGCGAGTTACCCTATTTTTATAGAAATAGATGATGATGTGAGAAAAATATAGATGGATATGTTGTTGTATTGAAGAAAATGTTTCATTAATTTTGGCTTATGAATCGATTTAGGAAAATTGTTAGGGATGTTAAGTGATATACGTTATAAGTCTTGTGAATTGTTAGGTGGATTTAATAGGTGTAGGGTAGGTTATGACTACTGTGTGCGCGTGTCTCAGTATAGCCGACCTGGATGAGCATTTCTTATTTGCACGCATTTTACTTTGGAGTTTGTGCGTTGATTTGAGAATTTTGTTTTGTACGTGTCTATTGTTGGAGATAATGATATTCTGGGTTTTCTAAATTATTGAGGTCCCTAATCTATTGATACCATATATGTTGGCTATTTGAATGTAATACAATAAAAAGGAATTATAGTTGCTTGGATATATAAAATGCCTATAGTTACCTGTACATCGTGGTGGGAATTCTATTAAAACTGTGGAGATGTACCTTTTTATTCATACCTGCAAAATTTTTTTGGCGCAATATATTTGTTGAGAATTCTTATTATATATCCTTTTTTTAACTAATGCACCTTCATGTAACTTTTTATGAATGTCAGTGGACCATGTGTGTCGTACTTGCTTCGTAAGCGAGCTCTCTATGATGATATGTCAAGGTATGTACAAGACTTAATCAGCTAAATGTATACTTCCAGTCTTCCATGGAGAGTAGTGATTTCGTATTTATATTTTTTCTTGCTTGTCATAGGTATACATGTTGTGCTGGATATATGCCGTGCAGTGGAAGGTGTGGAGAAAGCAAATGTCCTGAATTATGCCTTTGCACTGAGGTATTTATATATCTAGATATTTTGTTATTGTTTGAACATTATTACTTTGTGATGACGGACACGAGTTATAAACTTATAAATGGGCCCAAAGTGGCTGGGATAAGGGAGGATATGCTAAATGGGCATTGTGTGGGAAATTTTGTACTTGTGGGAGGGAGGAAGATTCTAAAGGGTAGAGTTTGTTTGGAATTTGGATTGTTGGGAGGTATAAATGTGCCTGTGGTCCAAGTTTCTTTATGCTATGTAGATGTTTTCAATCCATGTATACCGTGGTCCCCGTCATGATAGCAACTTATTCTTTACTTATCTCAGTCCGAATTCTGAACACAATGTATTTAAACTGAAGCGTTAGTTAGTTAGCATTCCCAACATATGATCTAAGATTATGTAATGTAGTGATCTTGTTGGGCAATAGGCATCACTAATCTCATAGATTCCGACCACCTAATTCAATAGCTGGATAGCAGGTTTGTCAAGCATGCACATGCCAAAATTTAAGAAGAGGTTTTACTATGTTTTGCTGTCTTCCTAATATACTTTTAGTGTACATAAAGTGGTAAATCATGATACGTGCTATCACTAATTGATGAATTGTGAGAGTGTATACATACTGGTTTCATATACTTAGAGTGGACATAGAAACCTATAGATTACTATAGTAGCTCACATAAAACACATTAATTCTGGCACTAAAGCATAATGTTCCGATGTGTCTGGTAAGTGGGTAAACTATATAACAAGTTGTGAAATTAATCTATATGGTGGGTCAATATGACGATCATGGTGAAGGAATCAGTCATTATCTGAGTAGTGTGCAATACATCTGTGTATGCCGTTCTTGCTGCTGCCTGCAGATGTGGGCAAATAATCTATAAGTGTTTCATGTCTTTTGTGAGCTGCTAAATGTAATGAAACTATTTACCTCTCTAACCGCCTAAGAATGTTACAATTTGATGAAATGGAAACTGAACATAATTTACAAAATCTTCACTTCTTCTCCTAAGACGAATATGGCTACTAAGAAATAGGAGTTTTATCAAGCCAACAACCAAGTACAATGAGAACAAAGCCCATCAGAACTTATGCAATGACCTACGCCAAAACTTGTCACCCACAAAAGATATACAACCACATGCCATATAAAACACAGCCTAATTTATGTAAATATTGACCACATAAACATTCTGCATATCCGGATGCCAATTATTGACCCATTTGGAAGTATCAACTTAGTCAGAGAATTCTAGCTACTGTATAGGTAGGATAGTTATTCCTACGTTTTAAAATGGGAAAGTGATTGTGTAAAAAAGAAAAAAATTCTGCTAACTCTCTATTGACACGACCTCTAGGAGCTCCTAAACCTAATTCTTATCCATCCATACACCACTCTCACACACCCTTATGTTACTCACTTTTTAAGGCATATAACCTTGGAAATATATTTGCACAAGGCAGAAACACCCACCCATCACTATCAAGCCCGCTCTTAATCTCATTAAGACTCGAAATGACTTTTATCCAACGTTCATCATTCTCTACCTTAAACTGCAACAGCCATTTCCAAGTAAATTTTCTGGCCCGAGCCTCCTTATGTTTGACCTAACATCCTTAAACAGACTATTATGATAGAGGTACTATGTCACTGGTTTCATGCTACTACTACATGGAATAAATATCATCATTTATGTTATTAGAAGTTTAGAACACATGTTATTGTCACTGTATCTGTATGGAATTCTTCTACTGCTATCCTTAATCATTTTTTATTGTTTTGTTTTTGCAAATCCTCAGGTCTTTCTGTGCTTTGGGAACTCAGTGGCATCTACTCGGTTTCTATTGCAAGATGAGTTCAACATACAAACAACAAAATGCGATAACTGCATCATTGTAATCTCATAGAACTCTTTTATGTCTATCGTTAGTTACTCTAAACTTTGCATTAACTTGCTTTGTGGTCATAATGTAGGGATTCATGTTCTGTCTCCAACAACTTGCATGCATATTCTCCATTGTTGCTTGCCTTGTTGGAAGTGAAGAACTCAGTGAGGCATCTCAGTTGCTGAATTGCTTAGCTGATATGGTTTATTGCACGTAAGTCATTTCCTCACCCTTCCGACCTCATACATTTGCTTAATATTATGAAAATAAGTATTCTAACATACCTACTGTAATTTGCTTTTTGTAGGGTTTGTGCGTGCATGCAGGTAAGTAAATTTGCTACAACTAAGTCTTGAAAGTCGTTTGTTTATTAATATGACTTGTGTGTGTTTGGTATGAGCGTTTGGGATTGAAAAAGAAAGGTTTTTTGACCTAGCATAAAAAAAGAGTGAAAATTTTTGTTTGGTTTGAGGGTAAAGGTTTGAGAAACTACAATGGGCAGAGTTTTAGATGAACTCGCCGAAAGTGTCGGATAAACTAATTCCCATTCAAGATCACCTATAGTAGTAATTTAAAATTTCAATCTCAGTTCATATTCCAACTTATATGACAGCTTTCTTTTTACACTTCTCATTTTCTATAAAACAAACCATACCCATTCTCAATTTCCCAGAATCATTTGCAAACCAATCTCCACCCAAAATCTCATTGTGGGATTTCTATTTATTTTTTTGGATGGTTATTTTCATGTGGTTATTTAATCCAAGGCTGAATTGACTGCTGCAGACACAGCACAAGGTTGAGATGGACAAACGAGATGGAAAGTTTGGACCACAACCAATGGCGGTCCCACCAATGCAGCAAATGTCAAGAATTGATCAACCATATCCTCCTAATGTTGGATATGCACCACAACAACCATACGGCTACCCTCCACAACCAGCACCTCAAGCTCAGGGCTACCCACCTGCCGGTTATCCTCCACAGGGCTACCCTCCCGCTCAGGGCTACCCAGCCCCAGGTTACTAGAGGTAAATCTTTGAATCATATTGTGCAAGTAAAACCGCGGCGAGTGGTTTTGTGAATGAAATATTTTATTTTACTATTGAATTCCTTGAGGAGACTGATTATTTTTTGGTCTGAGAATTTATGATGTACAAGACATCTATTTTGTTTGATATCTGGATACTATGTTATGTTTTTCGGGATCATGGTTTGGTTCTTGTATGGACTCGTTTGGTCTGGTTCATTTATATACATGGTATTTGGTGTTCTTGTATATTGTCTTGTATAAGCTTAGTATTCATGGAGTTGGTGATCCTGATTCCTGTTTCTGTAGCCAGTCATGATAAATCCTCCTAAACATCTTTCGTGAAGGTATTTTAGAATGAGAAAGTTCACGCAGTCTCATTGTAATTTGCATAATTAAGCTGAAAACAGCAAAAAATGAAAAGAAATGTATTGTGGCCTATTGATAGTTAAAAAAGTGCGAGATCTGGGCTAGAGCAAAAGAACCCGCCTTTTGTTAATAAGTGGAATACTTTTACAGAGATGTGATAAACCTTACATAGCTTCGGGATTGCTTGTTTGTTTATTTCTTCAATAAAGCAGTTTGAAATAATCCACTCCGGTTTGTATATTTTAAACTGTTCAGAACAAAGATAATCTTATTATAACTCTCGAAAGTCTCTTGTATTGTCGCAATAAACACATAAACAAGCTTAATAAGCAATCTGAACATTTCCCTATTACATGATACTAAACGTGAGTGTAATATATTGATGGGGTTTGCATTGAGATGAGCTCAAAGCTCTACAGCACTCGTCCTGATAGCTTTACAAGCCTTCGTGACACATGCTCAAGAATATCTAAAGCTGGTTCGACCTCAACTAGAATAGCTTGAATATATATCTCAAACTCATTAAGATATTCAATTTGTCTTGTGTAAAAAAGCCTGAAACATGAACAGAAGCTTCAGTTAAGCCCTTAAACTTGATTTCAACTTCTTATATTATACTTCTAGTTTATTTTAACGCTTAGAGCTTAAACACAAACTTGATAAATTGGCAGACTCAACAAGATCAGGTAATTCCAGAAAGACTACTCATTTGCGACCTCGATTGTGCGTATCTAAAGACATTGGTTCCTTTGACCAACCTTTTGAGACCCCCTGCGACCATCTACATTTCGTGATCCTTGAATTATTTTTTTTGTTGCAAACGGTGAATTATATTAATCATTTGCGACCTCGCTTGTGCGTATCTAAAGACATTGGTTCCTTTGAGCAACCTTTTGAGACCCCCTGCGACGATCTACATTTCGTGATCCTTAAATTATTTTTTTTGGTGCAAACAGTGAATTATATGAATAACACAAATGATACTTACATCAATGAGACAAGAGATATGGACAAGCCCATACTCTAAAATACTAGACAAGCTGATACAATACAACAGAAACAAGACTAACTCAAAAATTATTTGTCTATCTCTACTTAAGCTTTAGAAAACTTACCGAAGTAAAAGTTGAAATCACAAACTAAAATTCACCTAACAACATTATCATTATCAGATATCATGTCAATCTTTTGCACTAGTTTTGCTGGCTATCTAATCTTGATAAATAGGAACGCAAGGGTCTTCGGTTCTAAAGCTGCAAGTGTAGATAGCCTTATTTAAAAACGGATCAGTATGCAAAATGGTATGATGGGATCCCTGTTGGGTTGGTTCAGCTGCACTGTTGCTCACTTTCCTTATAGGCCCCTAACTTGGTTGGTTCTAATTTGTCTAATGTAGTTCACTAGTTCCCTGTTATAGGATTAGAATCTGCACATATGTTAGTTCTGAGTATGTATTTTGTATTTTTGTTGTGATATGTATGTTTATAAAACCGACTATTCTTAAGGAGAAAATATTGCCTTTGAATTGGTACAGATGCACTAGATACAAGTTACACTTCAGAATGAGGCCAGATCGGAGGTGATACTATGTCATAACAGTAACTAGGATTGAAACCAAATATGGCGGTATTTGGTGCCTGCCTTTATACCAAATTTTCATTTTGAAAGATTAAAAAGAGGAAAGATAGGAAAGGTAGAATAAAACGGGTTAAAACCTAAAAACTATATGCTTATTCTCGAGCTCCTTTGGGAACTAGAATCAGCAAAGGATTATTAAAAATCAAAACAGAAGTACACCACAATGGTGTAGTATGTATATATTATTAATACCATCAGAACAACTACTAATTATGTTGTGATCACTGTTAATCTGTTATGACGTATCGTCAACCTAATTGATGTCTATATCTAGGATATTTGAGAAATAACAGAATCGAATGAAACCTATTTTTTGCATTGATTAAATGAATAGTTGGAATTTTGAATAAACAATATAGTATAGTACTATTTAAATGAAGCAAACTACGACCAACTTGGTTCAATCCAAGTATGAGGATAGAGATGGTATTTGGTACCAATGAAACCCTCAAAACTTTCTTTAATGTTTTTACCGTTTGATGTGTGATATCTGCCTGTTTCAAGTGAATAAAACACAATCTTCTGGCTTTCCGAATGCAATCGTGAAAAATAAATTTTGTTCTCCATTTCTCGCATTTTAGCTTCTATGCATAGACATGTGTTATCGCTAATAAAAATCATGTGCCTTCCTAAACTGTTTATTTCCTCCCATTATCATTCAACTTGAATACCTCTAAGGATTCGCCAAATTCGCTCATGATGACTATTAAAACATGTTGATCGTGTTTCACTAGGAAATATCTTGTTAAAGGTCCACAACAACTTCTTGGAGATTTGGCTAATACGAGCCCTAAAAGTGAAACATCTGTGTCCTCTATTTTGCAAACCACAAGTCTCCCATCCGCACGCAAGGCATAAAGATCCCTGCCATAAAAAGCTGGATAACGAAGAGAAGGATCACAATCAGCATCACCAGAATCGACAGCAAGTATACCAAGTCCAACAACTATACAATTTGGAGAATTAGGTGGTGCCGAGAAACAAAAGCTACTTGCAAAAGGCACTGGCCCCGGAAGCTCGCGAATATCACATGTGAAGGGGTTAAAAAACACGAAGGGGTTCCGTTCATTTGTTGTCTCATATTTTTCAATCAACAACCAACCATACTTAGAATAATGTATTCGTAAATCACCAATTAATTTCTGAGGTGTTTTAACAAAATACTTGTCACCAAACATCGGATCTGTAAAGCTGATAATGCCTCTATGTTTGTCGAACACCATCAGCCATGGTACCTGAAACTAAAGAATAACTCTCCAATCTATTTCCATTATCCCAACGAATCATAGGTGCTGCTAATAGACAGCTCTTACATGTAGCACGAAAGTTGAGGAATTCAATGCCAACACAAAACTCTATGATTTTTCCCAAAACATCAAACGGAATATTGAGAAGGTGTGATTCACTATTTTTTACACATGGGGTTTGTAATTCAATCTTGTTGTCCCTATCTAATCTTACGGCGATCTCATTTTTCCTGTTCTCTTCTTGTTTAGAAAATAGTTTCCTGTGATCACCTGGTAAACTGCACAAAAAGTAACATAAGTTTGATCTTTGTCCAAAGAATGTGTGCATATGTAATCAATGATTTACCTATAAAGAATTAAAAGATAAACTTTTTGCCAATTAAGGACGGGTAAATATTTTTTTTTTCAGATCTATTTTAATTTTGACCAAAATTACCTGTTGCTATTGTATCTCATACTCTCATAGAACTTTTATCACGAGCAACAACTTATTTAATAGCTTACATTGCAGATTTGATATTTTATGTAAACTTAAGAAAAGTGTTTCACGTGTTAGCAATAAAACGTGTATAGTAATTGAACATATATGACAGCAAAAAGTGAGTGATACCTGCATTCCCAGAGTGACAGGTAGCGCTTCGGCACTGCACAAGGCATAGAAGAAATAGAGATGGTTTTATCCTTAACTTTGGTGGAGTACATTACTTGGCGCATTTCGTCAAGAATGTGTATATACTATATAACCCCCTAATTCTGAGGCAATATTAGGCATATAAAAATAGGACATTATGTCATCACTTGCAAGATTTAAGAAAAATACAGCATCTTTGAGATTTTCCATTTCTTCCCACATCATACTAGTCATGTTCATTTTATACATATACACAACACGTAATTTCCTTGTTCTCAACCCATCAAACCCAATAATAATGAAGAACAAGTCTGTACCATATCCTTTCAAAAGAGGAATATAAGAGGAAATACCGACACATGGTGGAGAAGGAAGTCTGGTGAATGGCATTAGATTAATCACAACCTCTGTATCATTAACCACAATATCAACTTCTATTATAAGTTTACTCAAAGCATATACTTTACCATTGCAACAAGCTCTGGAAATGTACGAAAGTATAGGCAACGCTAGATAAACAACAGAAACTTTATTCAGATCTAAGTCGCAATAGTCACTTAGATTAATAGTATCCAAATGTTACAAGATTAGATTAATGTCAATGAGACAATAATCATATGAATGTAAGACAAGACAAGATCGGTGAAATGATCTAAGAGAAGAAGAGAGTGATACAAAAGACCGCACACTCAAGTGTGTGTAACCCTAGAATAAAGGACTAATTAAATAGGGATTAAGTTACACTAAGACCCTCTAACGGCTATAATAATGAACTCCAGAAACAATAAAATGAACTTCAAGAGAACAAGAGAGGCTTCAGCAGAATGATAATCTTGGAACTATAAACCACTTATGCTTTGTCCATGTTAAACCCCCGTAATATGCTCGCAAAGAACATAGCTTGAAAGCCATTAGCAATTGATAGAGTGACATGTTTGCCATGATTATTACCCCAAATTTTAACATTCCCCTTAACTGATGGGCAAACATATCAAACAATATCAATTTTCACACAAAAATTTATGCCGATAGACAGGAGGTTCTTTGTAAGAATGTCGTGATTTGGTTTGAAGATCCAATCTTTTAGCATTTATAACACCTCTAGCGCTTTTTTCCCCGATGAAGTGAACATCAATTTCAAAATGTTTTGATCTTTCATGGAAAATGGATTGACAAAGAAGTTGTAAAGCGATTTGTTATCACAAAAGATTAACAGGAAGGTTGATATCAACTTTTAGATCTTTTAGGATTTTTCAATCCAAATGATTTCCAAGCAGCAGAGACATAGATCTATACTCGCTTCGTGGAAGATTTTGAAAGAGTGTTTTGCTTTTACTTTTCCATGAGATTAAATAATCATTAAAGAAAACACAATAACCGTAATGCATTTTCTCGGTTTTCTTACATTTGGCCCAATCAAGATCACTATATCCTTCAAGATGATTTTCGAGTTGTTGAATTGTACCTTAGACCTTTCCTGGAGCTCCTTTTAGATACCTCGTAACATTGAGGCACATTCCGGATGAGATTTCAAGGAGAATGCATATATTGTGCCGCATAATGAACCGAGTATGAAATGTCGGTCTTGTATGGGTGAGATAGATAAGTTTCCCAAGAAGCTTTTGATAACCAAATGATGTTGACAAGTAAGTGGGTCATCATCGGTGGGAATGTATGGAAGCACGAGTTGGGTTCCATAGGGTGGACATGTGTTTTCACCCAAGAAGACCAAATTTTTGAGGAGTTCAAGATGATTTTCTTTGGGAGACAGATGTCATTCCCGCTTTTAAAACCTCAATGCCAAGAAAATATTTTAGATTTCCCAAGTCTTTGATATGGAATTTTGATTTTAGAAACTCTTTGAATAGGTTTATCTCATCAACACGCTTCCAAGAAGAACTATATCATCCACATAAACAAGAAGAGCAATGAACTTGTCATTCTCTGTTTTGGTGAACAAGGAATGATCATTAATGATTGGACAAAGTTGTTTTCCTTTAAAACACCGACAAGTTTTTCATTCCATTTTCCGGGAGCTTGTTTTAGACCATATAGAGACTTAACAAGTTTACAAACTTTATTTTTATTGTTCTCATTACGAACCCTTTGGGAATGGTCATATAGATATCCTCATCAAGGTCTCCATACAAGAAAGCATTGTTAACATCAAGTTGAAAATAGGCCATTTGTTTTTACACTAAGGCAATAAGACATCTAACAAGAGACATTTTTACAACAGGGAAAAAGTTTCATCATAGTCTATTCCTTCCTTTGGTTGTAACCTTTAACAACTAATCTAGCCTTGTATCTATCAACTTCACCATTAGCTTTATATTTGATTTTAAAATCCATTTGTAGCCAATAGAGTTCTATTAGGAGGTAGATCGCTTATATCCCAAGCATGGTTTTCATTTAAGGCTTCCATTTCGAATTCATAGCATCTACCCAATTATTATCAAGGATAGCTTCTTCATAACAAGTAGGTTCAATACTTTATTAAGACTAGAAGCAAAGCAATAATTGTCTTTGTTAAGATTTGAGTAATTAATAACTTTTTCAACACCATATTTGACTTTTCCTTCAACAATAAAGTCATTTAGATTATCGGGCAACTTAGAAACTCTAGTTGACCTCCTAGCGAGAGTGGTCGGCAAGCCTTGTTCGCCAGAATCCAAGATGTATCAGCAGAATCAAGATGCATCGCCAGGATGTGATTCATGTGATATGTTGCCCTCAGGTGTGTATTATCATCTATAGATGTTGCAACCGGTTCATCAATCTCGGTGGGATTACTTACCACCGTGCTATCATCATAGGATGTCACTCTCCTTCATCATTAGGACTTGTTTGTGAGTCAAAGAAATTTTGTGGTTTAAATCTTTAGGCACATAAGTTTCAACAAAAGGTTTTGACACGTAATTTTTCATTTTGAATGGGAACACAGCTTCATAAAATTTGACATCTCGGAATAGAAAATATTTTTGTTTCTAGGCTCAAGAGTTTATAGCCTTTTTCTCATTTGAGTAACCAATAAGAACACTTTTTCGGATCTACTACCAAATTTGTCGAACGTTGAGAATGGTGGCATAGCATAATGACCAAAGACTCTAAGGAGAGAGTGAAGGTTCATGCCCATACACAAAGAAGAAGGGGACTTGCAGACAGTAATCAAGAGGCATCCTATTTATGACATATGCGCAGCTTAGAACACATTCGAGCCAAAGATTTAGAGGTAATTCCCTCGAAACATAAGGGATCTAGCAACATTAAGGAGATGCCTATGTTTCCTTTCTCGCAATGCCATTTTGTTGAGGTGTATAAACACAAGAAGTTTGATGTAGAATTCCTTTTCATGATAGAATTGTTGAAGTTTATTATTGACAAATTCATCTCATTATCACTTCTAAAAACTTTGACATTGTGTTCAAATTGATTTGATAGCATATGAGTAAAGTTAACGATGGAAACATAAACATCATCCTTCCCTTAAGCATATAAACCCACACGCCCTAGAATAGTCATCAACTATAGTTAAAAATATTTATAACCATCTCTGCTAGTGATTTTATATGGTCCCCACACATCAAGGTGAACAAGTTGACCAATTTTAGTGGATTTATGTTCACTAGAGGAAATGGTTCTCTGGTTTGTTTGGCTTTATTACAAGTATCACGAGAGATGATAAGTTTCGGATGAACTATCAAATTTAAGAGTGGGTCTAGAGTGTGTAGGACTTGGTCGAGGGATGACCAAGTCTTTGATGCCAGATTTCTAGAGACATGACAAACAGATATGCAATTATTAGAGGTAATCTTACATGTAGAGTCTATATCAAAATGTATAACCCATTGTATTGTTTACCAATCCCCACAATCCTTTTTGATGTAAATCAGATATAACAATTAGATTCATTAAATCCAACAAACATCTTGTTGTCTCTAGCAATCTTATGAACAGATAATAAACCGACATTGTATTCGGGAACAACAAGAACATCAAAAGAGTTAGGTCATTATTGACCTTTAAATCACCAATTTTAGTAATTAGGGCTCGAGTACCATTGGGATGTCCAATGCTTAGGCCAAGATTTGAAATGTTAACAACGTTGATTAAAAAATTTCGCACACAGTCATGTCGATTTGCACTGTAATCAACAATCCAACCGAGAATGATGTTTCCAGTTAAGGATTTAGTGTCGTTGTTAAAAACTTGTCGAAGTTCACATTAAACTTGACACCGCCATTAAAGAAGGTTCCCGAGAAATTTTACCGCCAAGTTGGCATTAGCAGATGACACATTGTTGTCATTGAGAAGACTCATAAGTCTTGAGAGTCGCTCATTAGATTAGTTGATTGTGTTTTTCAAAATGTTTTGCGACCTCACAAGTGTGGAGGCAAGCTAATCATACAATCAAATTGTTTCCATAAAGAATTAAGATTGTTATAGTAATCACTAGAGAGGACCCACTTTGACTAAGAGAGTTTATATTCTTATGCAGATTAAAAATAGTTTGAACCATCAACTTTGTCATAGGTATCTTTAAGATCATTCCACATTTCATAAGCGCTTTAGCATATATAGCACCAAAGAAACATTCTGGACTAAGAGAATTAAGAATCCAAGTAACCACAACAGAGTTCTGGTATCCCATTGATTAGCAAGACTAGGGTTCGAATCATCTCTTATGCAAGTACCATCAATAAACCCTAACTTATTATGGTTCCTTAAAGCAAAAGTCATGGCCATATTCCATATTTTGTAATTTTCGGCCCCATGAGTTTAATAGTAATAATGGGATTGCCATTTGTATTGTTAGGATGCAATACAAAACATCACCAAAGACAAGACTTTTCTCGGTGGAAGAACGACCAATATTATCATCACCAACACCATAATACAAACAATAAGATGAGATGATATAAGAAGATAGACAAAGAATAATCGACAACAAATGATGAGATAATAAGAATAAATAGTCAAGAAGATAAGACTTTATAATAAGAAACAACAAGCACTAAGCACGTGGATTAGGATAAACCGAGCAGTGTATTCGTACCACTCAAAGGTGGCGATCAAGATGTTAGTCTACCCGCTTGCACCCACAAGACTTAAGCATCAGTATGTTTAAAGAAGATGTAAGACTTAGACTTACGAGAAATATGCAATGGAAGAACAAATCACACTCACCCTAGATTCACTTAGTCTAGGGCAAATATGAAACAGAAGATAACCAAATGATTACGCCAACAAAGAAGAACCCCAAACCACACCTTTGTTGCTAAAGAGAATCAATGAGCTCGAATCTCGATACCATGTACGAAAGTATAGGCAACGCTAGATAAACAACGAAACTTTATTCGGATCTAAGTCGCAATAGTCACTTAGATTAATAGTATCCAAATGTTACAAGATTAGATTAATATCAATGAGACAATAATCATATGAATGTAAAGACAAGACAAGATCGTTGAAATGATCTAAGAGAAGAGAAGAGAGTGATATAAAAGACCGCACACTCAGTGTGTGTAACCCTAGAATAAAGGACTAATTAAATAGGGATTAAGTTACACTAAGACCCTCTAACGGCTATAATAATGAACCCAGCAGAAACAATAAATGAACTTCAAGAGAACAAGAGGCTTCAGAGAAATGATAATCTTGGAACTATAAACCACTTATGCTTTGTCCATGTTAAACCCCCGTAATATGCCTGCAAAGAACATATCTTGAAAGCCATTAGCAATTGATAGAGTGACATGTTTGCCACAGATTATTACCCCAAATTTTAACAGGAAAGTAAAAAAAACTTTTCATCATCACCATCACCATCACCACCACCACCAACACCAATGATAATGTTTTTTAGTTGCTCCATGTATGACATTTCCGTCCATGTTAACTTGTTTTCTTGATGGCCAGCTAGCCGACAAAAGACAATTGTATGTTCATCGTTTCTCGTGAAAAAGATAATTGAACTAGGATGATCGGGAGGGTGTGATAAACAAGAAAATTCTAGAACTTTAGACTTTCCATCTTTCAATATCAAGGGTGGGAGATGTATGATCTCAGAAGTCACGGGATTCCAAAGAGACCACATAACCTCACGTAGATAATCACAGAGAATCACCCAGCCGTGTAAACACCCATCTATATATCTCCCAACCAACTCAGGTATCCGACACCGGTATTGAGTCAATGGGTCATTTATGGTGTAGAAAATTTGGTCTTCAATGTCGTCTTCTTCAGCTTTTTGAGAAACCAACCAAGGATGTTTTGTAGATATTGGAGGGAATTGATCACCACAAAAGATTTGCTTTTGTTCCATCCTAGATGTTCATAAAAGTATTTCAAATTCATTAATGTAGCAGCAACAATATTTCAATATTCATAATCCAATATGTTCATAACAATATTTCAAGTTCATCCAATAATAAAAACAGTATTCGTGGCTCTAGATGTCATAACATTACTATGCATAACTTATTGGACTCTGTTGAGCAGCTCCACTGCCTCAGGAGCAAGGAAACCAAAAGTATCAAACGCGAAAGTAATAAAAACATGTTGATTTTCAATGCATGCTTTCTCGTGTTTTGTCACTTTGTACGAGGCAGCTTTAAGCAGATGTGTAGTAGATGGTGTAGGACTTTTTTTTATTTGTAACTCGAACTAATAAGTGTTATGATGCATTTAAACTATTTGACGTTACAAAATCATGGAAAGATAATAATCATCATGTTCTTGAGCTATATACCCTAGCGGGCATTAGACCTATTCACTCTTCAATGTTCTGAACAATATGTGAACTCAATTTTTAGCAGTTTATACTAAAATCATCTCGTATGTTATTCTAGAATAAATATATTTTGAGATTAAAAAATAGCAAAAAGATGTATGTAGTTTGAGTTGCTTGAAGTTTCACAATTGATAATGTTGAGTATCATACGAACAAAAAACAATTGAAACAAGACAAACATACCTCGAACATATGGCAGTAACTTCAAATCCCCAATGGAAATTTTAACCTCGAATTATTGTTTAAAGTTATCTATGTGAAACTGAACTTATTATTTACATGTAAGTTTGTAGGGATTATTTATAAAAGGATATATGGGAAATTTTATTGGGCTATAACCCATAAGCTCGTTCATACTTTATAATTATAACGAGAATGATGCACTGCTGCAGCGGGTTCTTCGCTTTATTTTTATGTTATATGTGTGGTGTTTAAATCATGCGAAATTTTTATGTAAATGTTGGTATATTCATTTCATTTGGCACATTTCATAGTGATAGATGGGTCGGGATGTAAACGTTGACCTTAAGTTTGATGTAGCGTGTGTTTTAAAAGGTTTTTTTTTTTTTTTTTTTTTTAAATATATATGTATACATATTTAATGAATTCGCAAGATCCTTAATTACATATTAACGAATAAAGTTGACGATTGAATTTGAAAAGTTGCGAAACGACGTCGTTTGAAATTTTCGTTTGCCCTTTATTTTCTCGACCAAAATTGTCGCCTCGCCCACCTTTTTCAAATGCCAAACGAAAATAGGATTGGTTTTGCAAAATGTGACACACTTGGGTACTTTTAGCCATTTTTCGAATTAAGGACCTTTGCAAAGCATTGTTGACTTTAGGATCGGTTTTGCAAAATCGACAAACTTCGGGGTACTTTTAGGCATTTTCTAATTAAGGACCACTTTTGCAAAGCGTTATTGACTGGAGGGGTAGTTTTTGCCAGTTTTCCAAACGTACGAAACGAAGGGCTCCTTTTGCAAAGCATTGTTGACTGGAGGGGTACTTTTTGCCATTTACTTGGAGACGAAATTGTCGTTTCATCTGTTTTTTTCAAACGCCGAAAAGGCGTCGTTTCGCTCTTCGATTAATATATATAATAATTCCTTACCTTTTAAAACCTCAAACCAAGCACCCCTTTAGTTTTTACATTAAGCCGGCCTAACTATGTTTCCATATGTGGCATGAGGTGTTTCTTTAGAGGAAATGGTATCATGGCTTGAGCCATTCTGTCACATCACTGTCAGCTCATCATTTTCTCTTATCACATCACACCAAAATACTCTCTCACTTATAACTCAACACAAACACTTTTTTTTAGACCCACAATACCCCAATTAACGATACAAACTCAACAAAAAACTTAACTAAAAAAAACAATGCTCTTAGAGCACTTCCATGTGAATGGCGTGGGTTTGTGCGCCAACATACCCAATGCTCTTAGAGCATTTCCAATAGTAAATTTTTTTTAAAAACTCATAACATTTTCATGTCATATAATGAAATTAATTTATAAGTTTTTTCATTCATAAACCTATTATTACTATGCTAAAACTCTATAAAGCTTTATAAATGTATGATGCATTAAATGAATATGCGTTTGATTACAATGAAAAAGTTTATGATGATAGACCTATTTCACTTCATGTCATTATACAACTTTTCTCCATATAGTGGCTTAATTTATAAACTTTTTCAAGTTTTATAAACCTCCCAGACTGTACTTGGTTTTTATGATGCCTTTTGTGATGCCTATATAAGCACCACAAAAGCCAAGAACACTCGTAATTAATGAGATTGAAATAGGTATAAACTATAAAAGATTGTACACCGTTTACAAAGGAAATTCTAAGTACATATGAATGCGATATGAATGATACTTGCTAAGAAATTAGTCTGATTCATGTGTAGAAACATTTTGTATAAACCCCAGGAATTAGTCATATCCTTGGTGTTGAGACGACTTATACCAGAAAAAGACTATAAACTGCCACCAAGTGATGATCGAATCAAAATCTCCATAATGATCAGCAACACCTGAAGCTAACTAAAATCGTTCATTAAACGAGTCCAAATAATCTTCATTCATCAATGGTGTCCGAAAAAGTGGGCAAGTGTGCCTTTCATGATCTATCCAATGGTCAATACAAGACCAGTGGAATACATGTCTACAATTCACTAATCCGCGTATATCATCACTAGCATCAAACTCAAACAAAAACACACTACACGACTCTCTGGAAGGTCCACAAGCTCAGAGAACTTCACTACTGGAAGGAGATCACGAAGAAGGATGTGTTGTAACTGGTCTGATTGTGTCAAGTTAGATGATGCGAGTATAAAGGTAATGAGGATAGTAACGTAACTTAGAAGAGTTAAGATATAGAGATTTAGTTTTGGGAGGAACATCTCTGATGTTTTGAATGTATATGACCATATGGAGAATATGGATTAGAGAATATATATTCAGGGGCTGTTTAAGTACATATAAAAATGTGTCTATATGATGCAATGTTTCTTTAGAAAAGAATAACAAAAGCCTGGTATGATATACTTATGCAGAGCGCGTAGCTCAGATGTTATAATCGGTAAAATGATTGTTAAAATGAATGTTTGTTGTTGACAATAAGACTTTCAGGTTTTCTCTCTAAACCCGCATTAACTATTTTTGGATGCTAAAGTCTCTCAAGTATGCATCTTTGAAATGACCTTTGTATCCTGTTTGATTGTATTAATCTTTTTCTTAACGACCACGCTTTTGTTAGAAAACCTCAAAACGAAAAGAAGAAAAACCAAAAAATGCAGATCTCCAAGTTGGATTTCTGTGGAACAACAACAAAAGAAACTAAAAATCAACATAATACATAGTATATCCAAGTTGTATCGATTGATAGCGAGATATTCTAATTATATCATGTCTACTTGCTGCAAACGTTAAAAAGAACCCAATTTGAATCAGAAGCCGGCATCATATATAATTTCCCTATCAGTGCATTACTTTTGTTGGATGTCTATATGGAAGCAGTCGCTCTATCCGCTAGCAAAGGAAGAGGTATGAGACCGTCTAGGCGTCTACATCCTACCTCCCATACTCCGCTCCATCAAGATTAGGTATTGTTGTTGTTTTCCCTATAACTTCCTTTTTATATAACTACGTCACAAGGTTGATCAAGTGTACTCAAATGTTGCGCTTAGTGGGTTCTCATTGCCATTAATACAAAAGATACACAGCATATATATTTCTATTGTCCAACTCATGTCATATGAACTTGCAAGACAAGAAAACAAAACATGTCGTTACTCAAGTACAAGCTAAAAACATCACCTTCCTCACTTATCGTCACGGCTTGACCATGTTTCCCATAGTGACAAGAGAACAAGTGGCCCAAGAACCGGTGGGACTGGTGGCGGCTTACTAAAAGTAACGATTGGATCAACCTCCTCCTTTTTCATTTGTTCGCTCTTCTCAAAACCATCATCCTTTACCTTCTTTGGGGTCAAGGTGGCGACTGCACATCATATTTCAAGTCAGATCGTTATACAATAGTGTTTGACAAACAATGTTAAAACTGAAAGTTTGTGTTACCCCATGAAGTTTTGACAGGATAAATGTTTTTGAGGTTATTCTTTGCCCGCAGTATTGCAGCTATGTCACGCATATGAGATGTTGTTTCCTATGCTTCTTCCAAGAAATATGTCTTGAGCTAGTAATCTGCAGCGTGTTAAAGACCAAGAAATCATAAACTTTTGCTCGGATCCAAATCCAACAATAGTTATACTTCTTTGCCCATGATAATGGAAACAAATAAAAGTAAATGATCAATTAAAACTAGCAAATTTTTAAAACAGAGAATGCAACAAATATTTGTTTGTGGACATTGATTTAGATATACATGGAAGCCCAACATCTTTTGCGTTAGTTTTTAGTATTTTATTTGTCATAACACGATAAGCTAGTCTCAGTACTAATATTGGCCGGAATTTGCACCTTTCGATTATATCTAACTAATATTGGCCGGAGGTCCTTCAGAAAGCAGTCTCTATACTGTCGGGTTTATCCTAGTGGTAGGGGTAGGATCTGTCTACATTTCACCTACGGAGGGATTGGGTTTGTTTGTTTGTTTTTGTTGTTGTGATAACTAATACGGAAAACAATTTAGCAACACTAATTCAAATAAGCGCATAATTCAAACATAATCTGATATAAAGATGAAATGATCATAATAAAGTACTAACCTGTGATCGTTTGATGATACTTTAAACAAAACAGTTGGTCTGCTGGAGATAATATCAAGAGACAGAGAGTGTTCGTAACATACTCACTTCTTGAAGTTTCTTGAACTATTACGAGGCTGCTATTTATGATGTGGGCTCAATGGGTCATAAATCTGGGCTGTTCTTTTGGGCCGATATAGTAGACTTAATAACCTAGCAATATATGAACTTAGACCCCCCAGCAACAACGCAGGCCTCAAGTAAGCCATCACTAAGAAAAAATAACAAATAATTACAAACCAAGCCACCCAAAAAAAAAAAAGAAAAAAAAATCAAACTAAACAATATATGTCGACCGATATGGTTAGAACCCTAACAGCAGCGCAGAACAAATGAGACGCCCCAAGCAATCAAGTTACACTATGGAAATTAATATACTTGACCTTCATATGTTAAATGTATTTGAACCATGACCTTATTTTCGATTTCATGATATATAAACAAAATAAGTTGCTAATTACATTGATACCCACAACAACAAGTAATATATATTCAGTTCAAATAAGAATATAATAAATCATATCACAAACACGCAATCTAGCTATAAATAGTTAAATACAATTTATGTGGATAAAATATATGAGTTGTCTCTCTAGTATGTATATGATAAACTAATGATCGTACAAAACACCAAATACTTGGTAGATCTGATCATACATCAATCGATCAAAAACTTAATAAGTATATTTGTAGAACCTAAAGCAATCAAGCAAACATTTTCAACCTCCATCTTTATAACAACCCGTACTTTTTCAGGTCCTTACTCAACCTCAAACTCAAAATCTATTCTATTTTGAAAGATTTCACATTCACCATTTCGTATAATTATTTAGTTGAATCGTGTAAACAAGTAGCACCCTCTTGCGCACTGTGACTTTAGACTAAGATTTAGTCTGCATATTTTTAGTACATTGCCACTTCTTCATTTCATAAATTAATTTCTAGAACAATTGCATTTTTATTTACGTACGATTTATTAATTTAATAAACGTTTTTCACAATTTGTAAAATTTTATACTCTCTTCACTTATTTTATTCTAAGCATGCCACCCTCCCTATTTAAATAGTATGCTAATATATATTTTTTAAACACCTATACCTAATATATATATATATATATAATGTAATATTAGTACCATGTCTTCCTTGCTCTTTTCCTCCCTTTCTGCCGACAACACACAAGCAAACACGCTCCTTAATTCTTTTTTTATCACTACTTTATTCCATAGCTTAATTAAAAATTTGGAAGGACCATGCTTAAAATGGTTACTTTGACCTTGGACTTAATAAACCATCAAATAAACTCTACATCTTTTGTGTAACAATATTTTGGTTGGAACATGAGTTGACAACTCCTCTATTCCCTTTGCTTCTTGACCGACTATCCTAAAAACAAGCACACATTTTATTTTATTTTTTTATTTATTTATTTATTTTTTTTTTATACCTAGCTAGCAGGTAACACATGAAACTAATCCAAGAACCATACTTAGTTTGATGGAATTTGACTATTGACTTTAGTAACTAGAGGATTTTCCAATAAACCATTTAGTAATAAACAAAAAAAGGGAGACAATTAGTGACTTGCCATTTCTCTTTTTCCCTTTGTTTCGGCCGCACAAGACCAAACGCCACCCTCAAGTTTTATTTCTTTACTAATCTACATGTATAGACCATTAAACAAATAATTTGAGACATACATTGACATCAATATAAAAAGGGGAGTCTTGAATTCATTTTCACACATTTCAAACTAAAATATCATTCACCCTCACTGTGATAATCGACCACAAAGGAAAAGCTAGAAGCAAAGCTTGGATAAAATTTGGAGTAGTTTGGTTTTACTAGTTCAAGTGCTATTTGGGTGTTCTAGTTAGTAACAAAAGTTTTTGGAGTAGTAACTTGGGTACATTAGTGTTCTTATATCATCACATACATTTTCTAAGCTCAAGTAAGTCACTACACCATTTTTATAAACTTTACACACTTTGCATTATATAAAATTTCATGACTTATGATTTACCTACACTATGATATCACCATGTACATGTTTGCGTAATTTTATAACTATGATGAATTAAAATTTATATATTGCTAACCAAGTTGTTAAATCACTATTTTTAATTATTGAGGAATTGGTGTAAGAGTTAGAATAGTTTTGGGATTGATATGGTGTTGATTTTTGGTAATAGAAGCTAAGAAACGCGTTTAACATTTAAATAAAGTATAGGTTGTTCCATTCGACTAAATACAGAAAAATTAGTGGTTTTTTTAGTAATATTTGACTAAATAAATAGGAATTAGACTTAATAACGAAAACTTGGTCGCTTGAACGGGTTAAAATGGACTTATAACGGAGAAGTTATGCTAGTTTTAAGTTAGGTGACGAAAACTATTTTTCTGAAGCAAAACGTTGTTGTAAGAGTTTTTCAAATGATAAAACTGGACATTAAAAGTTGGTTAGACTAGAAAGGACACTAAAAACTTGTTAGTATACTTAAATACCTTCGTGGGGATAAATAGAACTTAAGAAACGGACCTAAAACGAGAAAGTTATGGCCAAATGAAGTTGTTGACGAAATATAAATTTTTGAGAGCTTTCCACTAATATAAAAGCTGTTAGAACTTTTTAAAGAGGATTTTGGACATTTTAAGTGCGGTTTTAGCCAAGATAACTTGAGCAAAAGTAGTAACATGTTATATATATTTACTAGACGCGTTAGAAGCTTTTTAAAATACAATTTGTTGAGTCAAGTATAGTATAATAACGGAAAAAACTAGATAAATCTTATAAAAAGTGTATTGAACTTATAAACGAGCACATTAACGTAACTATCTTTTTCACAACTAAACTTTCATGCAAACGTGTACGGGTGATATAATATTTTATAAAATTGCATACACAACGATTTTGTTGAACCTAAGACATATCATAACTTTAGGTTGCGGATAAAGTAAGCGTTTAATTTCGCAAGACACTTGATTGCATCGTGTTACTCTGTTTGAGGTGAGTTCTCGTAGCCCCACTTTTAACTTGTTTTCCTTGGGGGAAATGGTACTCAAATGATATTTTAAACTGCTTTTCATCCGTGATTTACGGTTTTACTTGATTTTGGACATATATGTGATATGATGCGATTATATGTCAGAACAATATCTTGCTTGTGTACATAATCACAGAATCGTAACTCTCGGAGGGCCTATGTGATGATAGATCTATCGGGTAGCTCCCACATGGTTTGGATATATGGACATATTAGGCTCGCTTGACGCGACATCTGGTTGTTTGTGACTAAGTGCATGTATATTGTCATCATTTTCACTATTGTCCTACATTATATTATTCACGACCGTGGTTTAACTCTCAAACCCACGAGCTCAAGAACTTTATGTTGATGTTTTCGAGTAATCATTTGTGTGTTATGAATGAAGTTCCATTAGGAGGTTGAGTATTGGTCTGGCTTAGCAAGACTTAAATAAAGACCCTCCCGGGGTTGTATCCGTGGAGTTGGATTAAGTTATCTTCTTATGATGTAGTTTGGCTTTGACGACTTATGTTTGGATTATCAAACTTAGTACTTATCCCGGTTGTGGGAGTTTCATGACTATTATCTTTAATGTATACATTCAGTACTTCACTATTAGACACCTTGTGTTCTTTACTATGAAATCATACCCCGTGAATGCTATTCCGCTGCGTCATTTTTGGGGTGTGACAATCTTATTTAAGGCACACATCTAATCTCCATTCTCAAAATCAGTTGAGAAATACCACACCTTTAAGCATTTTAAAAGCTAAATAAATGAAATTATAAACGCAAAGGTTTATTATTTCATGATAAAAACAAAAAGATATAAATGAAATATATTTCAGAGTACAATGGTGGTTAGTTTTCAATTGGTAGTCATTTTCATCTTTACTCATTCCCAACCACCAACCACCTTAGTCACTTCTTTTTAAATTTTCTTATTTACTTATAAACTTTCTTCTTATATCACTTAGATACTTACATCTCCTTACTTTCCCATATCCTCATAATCTCCATACTAATATCCACTAAATCAAACCATTCCCTTCTTGCTCTCTTTATAGTTATGCATAATTCACCTCAAACTTGCATCTCGCACTACTACTTCCTCAACCAACTTTTCAACTCCACTTTCTCAACCAATCCATAAGCAACAAAAATGGATCCTCACAAAAACTCCATTAAAAAACCCAAAGGCACAAAGCCAAGAATGAGGACTCGACAACCCACATACATAAACCTCAAGTCCTCTAACCGTGACAACTTTCCCTAACGAACCCATTCATGCTCATTATTCTAATCTCTCGCACCGGGATCATCTATATGGTTCCAAACTTACCTTCCTCCTTCTCCTCTTCCAGCGTCTGCCGCGATAACCCATAATTTCTCTTTTCATTTCGATATGGTTGTATAACTCTTTAATTTAGGAACCTTAAACTTTGTTGGATGATCAAACCATTTATTATCATGTTTGCTATATTTTGGTGGTTGTGAACGTATAATGCTTGCTATTCATACTTTGTTTTCTTTTAAAACTAACTACTGTTGTAGCTCGTCTCCATATCTCGATTCATTTGGATGCTCATATCAAGGGGGAGCATAGACCAAAGGGGAACCTTGTTCAAAGGCTTGTCTCTTCACTTACAAACCTTCTTTTTGCTTCGACAAAAGTGGTAGAAAGGTTAAAACTTATCACTAAAGTATTATTACTCTATTTTTATGTTGATTTGAGTTTATATTGTCATTATCGAAAAGGGGGAGACTGTTTATATAAATAATTGCATAAAATGTTATTTCTATTTAATTATTTTATTTATATTTTGTTAATGACAAATATAAACGCGTATTAAGTAAAAATTTAAGTAAACATGTTTAAAACATAGTTATCCTTTGGCTAAAATCACTTAAGATATGAATGTGAATCCCTAAACTTGCTTAATGACAAAACAACGGTTTTATCATACATAATGCATTAAATTATTGCATCATTTTATAAAATCTTACATACTTTTATAAACATTCACATAATTTTTTTTACTTCCATTTTGAATAAAATGTTTTGTTTATCCTGGGGTCAAGGTAGCATCCGTCTACATTCTACTTCTCTCATACCCCACCCCGGCGGGATTCGGTATGTTGTTGTTATTGGTTTGTTTAAATAAAATGTTTTATAGAATGTACTTATCTAACTAGTAAGAATCTTCCTCTTAAGGAAGTGATTCAATTCTCATCTTGTATGTAAAGATGGATTAGCCATTCTTGCCGTAATTCAAAGCCAATGAGATAAGCATCAAATGTGTTTTTGTGTAAATATACTCATTAACCATTTTTTGGGCTTAGAGTGTTTGACACTTTATGCAAGCATAAACACGCTTTGCCTCAGCTCTTCCCCATGCATAATAGATAGGAAAAAATGAAAATAAAAGTTGAAAGACACATCAAAACATGTGTAGATCCCGCAAGGATATGTGGATCTGACTGTCGCTAGTTCCATTTTGCCTATTTAACAAGCTATTTGCCACCATTTCAATTCACCCCTTGCAAACAACTTTATAGCATTGCATAACACTTTCATACATACATTATCTTTGATCATCATATTACTTTATATTCATTCAAAGTGATCCACTTTTATCAAGGGAAGAACACAATAAAAGTTCTAAGTCTTTGTGTTATAGTTATAGTTTTGTATTTTCAAAGTTATAAACTTTATTATACACCAATTTAGAGTGAGACATTTTAGTTTTTTAAGCCTAAAAACACCACGAAAGAAAGGTTGGTTTTGTCGTTGGTTATGACTCAATATCTAGCTTAGCATCGATAAAAGTATAAGCAACGTTGTACGGTTTTCTACACCAATAAGGGAGCTTGTTGATTTAGTGAAGTAACTCTCGAGTCGGAAACTCGGGGAGTGGAGTAAGGCGGAGAGAAGTTTCGTGACTGAACTATTATAAATCCTCGTGTTTTTGGTTTGACCTTTCTTTTTGTAAACTTTTATCAAACAACACCAGATTCAAGAACAAAAGGTTTTATTATATTCAAACCCAACCAACCACCCCTATTGTTTGAATCATTAATGTTTTACTGATTACAAAATGAATGGAAAAGAATACAAGAGTTTTACGATCCTAACAAACTAACTCAAAATATTGAGAGAGACTTGGACGATTTTCACTAAGATGATAATGAAGAATGAGAGAAACCCACTTTTATACTCCAAATCTTGATAAATTTTATCATTTCCTTTTGATCCTTTAGTCTTCTAGATGGGTACACTTCAGATCCTTAGTCTTATTCTAATCTTACACAACCACCTGCACTTTATAAAACCCAAACACAAACAAAACATACTACAAACTAACTATTAAAGATTAGCATAACACCCAATGGAATTACATTTTTCGCTTTTAGTTTAATAAGATAATATATATATATATATATATATATATATATATATATATATATATATATATATATATATATATATATATATATATATATATATATAGGAAGGGATCAATAAGAAGAATAATTAAAATGAGAAGGTAAGAAGTAATTCTAGCACACATTTTAATATGGGAGGAAAATTTGAATGAAGATGCATCCATTTTCAGAGTGCATCTTGAATGAGCCATTGTTACATTTCCTATCCTTCTTATTTTTATTATTCTTCTTATTCGATCCTAACTCTCTCTCTCTCTATATATATATATATATATATATATATATATATATATATATATATATATATATATATAGGGTGAGGTTATTGTCGAACCAAATAAATTAGAAGCTGAAACCAAGATCAACCAATCGATTTTTTAGATATTAAATTTTATTATATAATTCAAAAGAGTATAATGGTAAAATACTTTTATTTTATTTTTATTTAAAAAAAAAAAAAAAACGTTTTTAGTTCTCTAAATTCTAGAATATTTATTTATTTATTTTATTTATTTTTATTTTTGCATTATACATTTAAAACACACGTAGTGCATGTGTTTTGCATTATATGGCAATTGTAATTTTCATTTATGCATATGTGTTTTGTATTTGCACATATATTTTAAGAAATATTACATTAATTTAAATACAAACAATAAAATTTTAATAATAGATTTATACAATTTCAAAATGTAGAAAATGTATTACTCTAGTGAAATGATATTCAAATTTATCACAAACATCAATATGTTTACACTTGAATTCCATTTTATTACACATATATAAAGCTTGCACATGTGCATAATCCAAGGTCTTTACAGTTGGTTCATCTTTTAGGCATGCACATGTATTCCTTGCCTAGTTCAAGAAACCATGAAATCTTCAGATGTATTTTTAATCCTTGTGCACATATGTTTTTATCGTGTCGCTTATCTTACTTGTTATAAACACATGTGCACTCTTTATATCAATCATGGTCCTCATCTTTATCAAACATGTTTGGTACCTGAAACTACAAAAAAATGTTTTTTTTATCATAAGCAAGTAGTAAATACATATGCACAATTTACAATATAAATGCATACCTCTTCTCTTGATTTATACAGCCTTTAAACACATAAGCACACCCTTTTCATTAGTTTTCTACCAGCCATAAAATGAGTGAAAACATATATGCGTAATATATTTCTGACTTATGCACATAAGACCATATTCTTAACTTCTTTGAGAAATTAGTACAACCTTAATACACAAAATAAAAATGCACCCTTATTATAACTAAAACATATATGCACTTTCAATGCATTTAAACTCCAAATCAGAAAACACATATGTATGTAAGACATCAAATTCACAAGAACTCAGAAACACATATGTACAAAAGACATCAAATTCACTAAAAACAAAAAACACATATGCACTCTCAATAACACATATGCACACTTCTTTTATTGATTTTGTATCGACCATAAAACATATATGTATTTCAAAAACTATATTGTTTTTAAAGAAAAACAACAACAACTTGATTTTGTATCACCAATCAAGTTAATTACAAACCTGCAACCATCAAAAAATTACTTATCTTTTGCACAAACAACACCAACAACAACTCTCAATAACACATATGCACTCTCAATAGTTGTTGTTGTTTTTCTTTAAAAAAAATATAGTTTTTGAAATACATATATGTTTTATGGACGATACAAAATCAATAAAAGAAGTGTGCATATGTGTTATTGAGAGTGCATATGTGTTTTTACTGTTTTTAGTGAATTTGATGTCTTTTGTACATATGTGTTTTACAGCTCTTGTGAATTTGATGTCTTCAGACATATGTGTTTTACAGCTGAGTTTAAATGCATTGAAAGTGCATATATGTTTTAGTTATAATAAGGGTGCATTTTATTTTGTGTATTAAGGTTGTACTAATTTCTCAAAGAAGTTAAGAATATGGTCTTGTGCATAAGTCGAAATATATTACGATATATGTTTTCACTCATTTTATATGGTAGAAAACTAATGAAAAGGTGTGCGATGTGTTTAAAGGTCAGATAAATCAAGAGAAGAGGTATGCATTTATATTGTAAATTGTGATATGTATTTGCTACTTGCTTATGATAAAAACATTTTTGTAGTTTCGTGTACCAAACATGTTTGATAAAGATGAGGACCATGATTGATATAAAGAGTGCACATGTGTTTATAACAAGTAAGATGAGCGAGACGATAAAAACATATGTGCACAAGGATTAAAAATACATCTCAAGATTTCATGGTTTCTTGAACTAGGCAAGGAATACATGCACGCCTAAAAGATGAACCAATCAGAAGACTTGGATTATGCACATGTGCAAGCTTTATATATGTGTAATAAAATGGAATTCAAGTGTAAACATATTGATGTTTGTGATAAATTTGAATATCATTTCACTAGAGTAATACATTTTCTACATTTTGAAATTGCATAAATCTATTATTAAAATTTTATTGTTTGTATTTAAATTAATGTAATATTTCTTAAAAATATATGTGCAAATACAAAACACATATGCATAAATGAAAATACAATTGCCATATAATGCAAAACACATGTACACAAGATTTTTAAACAGAGTACGTAAAAAAAAAAAAAAATCCTAGAATTTAGGAACTAAAACGTTTTTTTTTTTTTTTTTTTTTTTTTTTTTTTTTTTAATAAAAATAAAATAAAAGTATTTTACCATTATACCTTTTTGAATTATCTAATAAAATTTAATATCTAAAAAATCGATTATTGATGCTGCTTCGCAGCTCGTAATTTATTTTGCTCGATAATAATCTCACCCTATATATATATATATATATATATATATATATATATATATATATATATATATATATATATATATATATATATATATATATATATATATATATATATAGTACAATACTTTTATTTCTTGTCTTGCATTTATTCATTCATATTATTATTGCTTGTTTATAATAAGTTTTAAAACTAAGTTTTTAAAAACCAAGACTATTCAACCATTTTTCTAGTTTTCCACATTTCCTTATGTATTTCTACACGCTTTGTACTTTTTGATCTTCTAAAAGATATCATTTTAACGTGTTTTCTAAATTTAAATCACTTTTCTTGGGATAAAAACACTTCCCCTTTGCTAAAAAATCGAAATAGAAAATCAAAGAATTTATTTTACAACTAAACGCACTCTCACACTTCTTAACATTTTTCCTTACATTCTTTTTACAAATCATTTGCACTTTTTATTTTTCTAAAAGAATAATCTATAACATGTTTTCTAAATTTTCAACTCTTTTTAATGACAAAACTCTTTTTAAGGAAAAAATCAAGATACAAAACTAAACACGCCTATAAGCATTTGGTTTTTCTATTTATGAATAGTAGGGTGCTCATGCCATGCGACGACAACAAAAATGTAATAGAATGTTTCAATAAGAAATGTTTTACGGTTGTAATTAGTTTGATTGTGTACATATTTTACCATAATCGATAACGGTAAAATGATTTGTGTTGAAAAAGGGTTAACATAATTTATAAAGTATAATATAGGTTTCTTCTTAATTACCACATAATAACTTGTGGGCGTATGCATTTTGACTTTTGTTTTATAAGCCTATTTTTTGGAATTATTTCAAAACTTATGAAATTGTATAAGTTTATTATGTTATAATGAGCCCGTATAAGATCAAAAGTATCAAAATAAACCAAAAAGATAGGTTTGTGAATATAAGTTGAAACTTACATAAGCCTAACCTAATAAGCTCGTAAGATTGAAAAAAAACTATTTTAAAGAAAAGTAGCTTAATTTTTAAGGGCATTTACGTTTACATCCTTGCAAATCTTTAAAATTGCTCCAATATCCTTTCGAATTCCATAACCGCTTCAATGTCCTTTCAAAACTTGAGGGTATGTTTGGCAGAAAGCGGTGTGGAGCTTTTGGGACGATGAGCGGTGAGCAATGAACATTTTGGTTTTTGGTAGTCATTGGCAAAAGCGCGGTGATCTGTGGCTATTTCTTAGGAAGACTAATTTTATAATGCTTGTTTAAGAAGCAGTGAGCTGTAGCCATTTTTCACGGCCATCGCTTACATGCCATCGCCACTACTAACGCTCATTCTTAGTCGCTAATAACAAACACACCCTAAAAAATACACATACATATCCAAAACATATTTTCATTATATTTAAATAGATACAAAATTAAAAAGCTTTTTATAATATTGTTTTACATGTTATATTACATATTTATCCTTCTACCTTAATCAAACAAACACAAGAAATTTGGAAGGTTTTGTTGCAAATGAGTCTCAATTGAAAAGCACCCTATATTTAGAAACGTCAAAAGTCATAAATCTGTAATGATCGGCCTGTGAATCAATATATTCGACAATATGCAAGCACAAAAAAAAATAAATAATGAACGTGAAACTCAGAATCCTAGTTGATACACGGATTTTTAGGTGATAACATGCAAATAAAAGAAATAGAGTAAAAGAACATATTAAAGCAAATTTCTTTAAATTAAAAATAATAATAATAATAATAATTAAAAACAATAAAAGCCCTTTAATTAAAGACTAGCAAGATGCTAGAGAAGCAAATTACAAATGATTGGATAGAGTGTTACATGGATTACTAAACCACTCTATCCAATTAAGAGAAGCTTTCCTATTCCTACTCGAAAACCAAGTGAATGACGAAAGCTTAATGTCATTTAAGAGCAACTCCTTTCTTGGACACTTAGGCGAGAAGATTGCATTGTTCCTGAAGTTCCAGAGGTGCCACAAAGTGGTGTTTACAGCAACATCAAAAGCCTTTTTGAGTTTAGGCGGAATGAGGACTCGATCACTAATAGAGCCGCATCATCTGCAGATGAAACAAGGACACCGAAACCTTCCACCAAGCCATAACTTCTTTCCAAACGCCTTTAGCAATTGAACACAAGGCGAATAAGTGGTCCTCGCTTCAATATCGTCATCACAAAGGGGCATCGAATGAGTCAAGATCGATCCTCTCTTATCAAGATTAACTCATGTAGGTACCCTTTTGTTCATGATGCGCCACACGAGAATATTCACCTTTGTAGGAAGGAATTTATTCCATCCGATGGGTTGAGAGGTTGAGGGTTTGACATGTGGTTAATATGGTTCCACATGCTTTTCACGGTGAAGTTTCTTGAAGAGTCCTCAATGAATTCCCAAGTATCGAGGCGCCGAAGATGTAACTCGTAAAGAAGGTTTTTAGTTCAATCAATTCATTTTGATCACCGTGATCGAGTTTGTCTTAGCCAAGCCCAATTAAAAGTAAGGCCAAATGGAAGTGTAGTCGGCTATTGGTTTGGGCCAAGGGTCAAGATGGGTCGGATGCATGGGAAAGTGAAAGATGTAACGGTGAGATGTGAGTTATCGGAGGAAGTAGGACATCTATCACAAACCAAACAACTCTTGTTTGTTTCAAGACAGTATAATCATGGAATGAATCTTGAAGAGTTGCTCCACCAATCTAATTATCAAGCCAAAAGAAGTGTTTCTTCCATTTCCAACTTTTTCTTGAAAAGCCTTGGTAATTCAATTCCAACATTGCTCGGATCATTTTTAGGTTGCAAATGCGAGACTATGGACCCGAGGATAAGGAACTAGAAGTGGGTGATACATACCGTTGATGGACAATGAATAGAACAAATCACCTTGCGCCATAGAGCATTTTCTTGGTGCGGAATCTCCACCACCATTTCGATAACATGGATTGGTTGTGACAATAAACTACCGATTCCAAGACCTCCTTTATGACGAGGGAGATAACCTTGTCCCAAGCTATCCAAGAGATTTTATTTTCAACCAATTTCCTCCCAAAAGAACTTCCTACGAATACTTTCAAGCTTGATTATCTCTTTAGGGCTTTGAAATTTGAAAAGTAGTATACTCCCAAACTACCAAGAACGGACTTAACAAAGGTTGCGACCTCCAATGAAAGTGTTTTAGCTTTCCAATTGGACAACCTCTTTTGAAATCTATTGATGATAGGAGTCCAGTTTACACATCTAGACATATTCGCGCCAATAGGAAGACCCAAGTAAGTACAAGGGAATTGAGAAGCAAGGCATCCAATTGAGGTGGCAACGGAGTTAAGTTCAAGGCTAGAGACTCCAATTCAATATAACTTGCTCTTGTTAAAGTTCACTTTAAGACCAGAGGCAAGGTGAAAGCAAGTAAGGATCCTAGATAGATTCTTAGCATTGGTAAGGGACCATTTTCCTAAAATGAGGGCATCATCTGCAAATTGAAGATGGGAGATGTGTAGCTTGTCTTTTCCTACTTTTATGCCGGAAGAAGTTGTATATTGAAGTAATTATGAAATTATGTGGATATTGATTTAATTATAATTTTTTAAAAGAGTAAACTTCAAAATATATCGGTGTAGTTTAACTCATTTCACACCATACATTTCCCACAATTTTAGACATATACATCCCTCCGTTAATAAAAGTTAACCAACACGCATCCCTCGGTTAAAACGAGAACTAACGGTGGAAATTATTTCTACGTCATATCTTAACGAGATAGAAAATATTTACACCGTTAGTCACCGGGACTAACGATATTTGCACCGTTAGTCCTCTTTTTAAAAGAAACTAAAAGGGGTCATCTGGGATCGAACCCGGGTCATTTATTAATAACACAACGACCCAACCTCCGACTACGCGTCAAAGGTTGAAAAAAATACCAAAATATATTTCTTTTAACCTTTTTGTGTGTGGAATTTATCGCTTTTATCCGCTTTTTGTACTTATTATATGTTTATTTACATTATGGTTTTTACGTTTATCCGGGTTTTATACGCTTCATTCGCTTTTGCACGCTTTTATCGTTTTGTCTGCTTTGTATCCTGTTTTTGTACATTTTATCCGCTTTTTATAAGTTTTTGTCGGTTTTATCCCTTTTGTCTCGTATTTATCCCCTTTAAAAGTTTTTATCCGCTTTTTATATGTTCGCACGCTTTTATCCCTTTTTATCCCTTTTTTGTCCATTTTATCCGTTTTTCTACATTTTACCCGTTTTCATTTTTATCCGTTTTTTATATGTTTTATCTGTTTTTGTAAGTTTTTGTCCCTTTTATCCCGTTTTCGTAAGGTTTTTTTATCTGTTTTTGTACGTTTTTATCCGTTTTTGTACGTTTTGTATGTTTTATCCTTTTTATATGATTTTTTATCCGTTTTATCCCCTTTTGTACGTTTTTATCTGGTTATATACGTTTTATCCATTTTGTATGTTTTTATTTGTTTTAATATGTTTTATCTGCTTTTGCATGTTTTTGTCTGCTTTTATCTCGCTTTCATAAATTTTTATTCGTTTTTATCATTTTTTGTACGTTTTATCCATTTTTAACCGTTTTTGTATGTTTTTATCTGTTTGTGTCTGGTTTTATCCCGTTTTTATCCTGTTTTGTACGTTTTATCTGATTTTATACGTTTTAATATGTTTTTGGTACGTTTTATCCATTTTGTACATTTGTATCCCATTTTCGTATGCTTTTTATTCGTTTTTTTAACGTTTTTATCCGTTTTTTGTACGTTGTAACCGTTTTTATATATATATTTTTACTTTATATATGGTTTTTACGTTTTTTATCTTTTTATATGTTTTATCCGCTTTGTATGCACAAAATGTACAAAACGGATGAAAAGTAAAAAGATAAAACATACAAAAATGGATAAGAACAAAGAAAAATTGATAAAACATACAAAATGGATAAACGTGGAAAAAACGGATAAAATCGTACTAAAAAGAATAAAATGTACAAAAAAAGATTAAAAAAAGTACAAAAATGAATAAAAACTACAAAAACGGATAAAAATGTACAAAACGGATAAAAATGTGTAAAACTTACAAACTAGAAAAAAAGGGGATAAAAACGTACAAAAACGGATAAGAGGTACAAAAACGGATAAAACATACAGAAAGCTTTCAAAACGTACAAAACTGGATAAAACGGACAAAACGAGATAAAATTGGGATAAATACGTACAAAAACGGAGAAAAACAGATAAAACGTACAAAAATGGATAAAAACGTACAAAAACGGATAAAACGTACAAAAAACAGATAAAGAACGTACAAAAAATGATAAAAACGTATAAATACGAGAAAAAAGAGTTAAAAAATAATATTTTAGTATTATTTCACCAACGGACGTTTTCTTACGGTGCAAATAACACTAGTCCTAAGGGTAATCCCAGCTGCCCCCTTTTTTAGTTTAATTTAAAAAGAGTACTAACGGTGCAAATACCACTAGTCTTATGGATTAACGGTGTAAATATTTTTTATCTCGTTAAGAAATAACGGCGAAATAATTTGCACTGTTAGTCCTCTTTTTAACCGAGTGATGTATATATGTTGGTTAACTTAAGGATGTATATGTCAAAAGCTTTGAAAAAGTGATGTACGGTATGAAATGGGGGTAAAGCACATGAAAATCTTTTGACGTTTATTCTTTTTAAAAAGATATTGACCTTAGTTTTTAAATGATTTTAATTGTAATTAAAGGCTTAACTTTTGTTGATTGAACACCAATAACCTTTTTTGTTCCCAAGTCAATGAACGTCCATTGATGTAATCCACCCATAAATGCTTTTTGCTTAATTTCCCAATTGCCATCAACTTTCATGGACTTCCTTTTAAGTGTGAACTGAACACCATGAGATTAACTTATCTATACCCAAAAATATATAATCTCGAGAGTTTAAAAGTATTGAACTAGCTTTTATGTTCTAACTGAAATAATATATGAAAGGAGCTTAAAGTTATACACCCACATGTACATCAGTACATATTTATTAGGATACCAAGTTTGCACCTAACAAGCAGTTGATATATTTCATCTTTGAAGCTACATAACTAGCCCTTAGTATTGAATTATTGATATATAGAAGACAGCATTTTGTCCATTTTTTTGTCACACTTAGACTTAGCTAGGTAAGGCATGAAGGTGCACACTAAACTAGCTAGTGTAAACGTATTGAACAGATTTTTATGATGCTATAAAAATCATGAACAGCCCCGTTTTTTAGGTTGTTTAAGGTGTAGATAAATCGACAAATCGTTATACATGTTTCGCAGGCCCGTGTAATACATGTACATTAAATAACGAGTCTACATACTAAATCGCTTCTTGATGAACTTCAGAAGGGCAATTACGTACGTACAAGAGTCAACGTGGCATTGATTTGGACTCAACATGGTGTCCGGTTGTAACAATAATTTTGAAGCCGAAATCCACCTTTTCCTTGATTGTTGTGTAGCCAATGAAATATGGTCAGTGGTTTTTATTTGGCGGAATCTGCACAACATCTATATCTCCAGCCTATGGGATGCATTAATCTTGCCAGATAGGTCGATTGACTATTTCTCCAAATCACTCATGGTTCTTTGACGTTGTTGTACATACCTCCCTTTGGCTTTTTTGGAGGTACAGAAATCAGATAGTTTTTTCGTCCAAGAGACTGAATAAGGAACTTACATTAAACGACATCAAGCACATCTTGTTTTCTTGGATCTCTTCTGGAGCTTAGAAAACTTTCCACAATTAGAAAGATTAGTTTAGTAACCCTTGTCTTGTAATTTACTCTAGCTACTTGCTAGCCTCTTTTCAATAGATATCATTTGCCGTCTAAAGAAGTCTTACAGGCGTTGATGTTAGGTCATAAAATTATACTTAATCGTCTGCATAGTTAGCCAATCAATCATGCATTTTGGTGCACTTAATTACATATGCTTAAGGTACGAGCAAGCGCACCTAAACAATTTAATACCTTTCATATCTAAATAGATACAAACGTGTATCAGCAAGCACATGGACACACATATAACAAATGAGTCTTTTTAACATACATTGATTGATCTGTACAATCAAATCATGTGATTCTCGTAACTAATTTTTTCCCTTAATAAAACATCTACCACTTTAACAATTAGCCCACTATACCAAACTATTTATATTAAAGCAACAAAACCAACAAACCAAAATTCCCCACCATGGACATATGCAAACAGAAAATTAGACTAAAAAGTTTACATCTATTAATTTAATCAATTTAAACTTTCATTTAGTTTTCTTAAAAAACTAAAGAGCATGTTGGATGTCTTTCATATATGCTTTATGTGTATATGATAGTGCTATATTATAGAGAGATGATAAGAGAAATATATTAAAGACTTTAGGGTTAGGTATATGATGAGCAAAATTAAAGGTGAACACATCTGGTGGTGGAGAATAAGTACTGTCAATTAGGGCACTAACAAATCTATTTTCTAAAGTGCAATCACAACCGGTTCATAAGGTCCTTAAGGCATCAATGATGCTGATGAAAATAGCCCCAAAAAGCCCTAGCCACTCCAACAAAGAAAGATGACTCCACCTAGCCTTGCTAAGGAGATAACCTACCATGTAGATAATGGTAAGAATTCTAGAGATTTTCTGCTGTTTTAAAACAGGGTCTAGTGACTGTCCAATTAAGTAAGTTTAATCATTAATTATTATGTTTTAATAAGAAAGTTGCGTATTCAATCTTCCACGTATTATATAAGTTGTGACGAGTTACGATCATTACACTGGCCATCAATGAGGTTGTGTAATGATCTATAATTAGTTCCGGTGGAGTTTCATTCTTTGGCTGCTTGTTTGGAGATAAGTGATGATCACTATAATCTGTAAGTTAGTATATATCATTTTTATAAAAGGAAAAGATAGATCACATATCTGGCAGGAGCTTAAAATCAAAGCAAAAAATATTTGTTGAACTTGCTCATATTCTAGGGTAACTAATTAAGTTTGATATGTTCATGTTTATCATCTACATAAGCGAGTGTAAGATGTTTATATTTTTTTTTCAAAATCTGGTTGTTTTGTAAACGGAAAACGCGTGAGGTTTTTTTCTATTCAGGTTATCCGGGAAAGTGTCTTTGACTCAGAGGTGTAAGCAGCATAACCAGGGTATCCTCGTGACTGTTTCAGTTCGAACACTTTTCTAGCCACCCCTAGTTGTTTACCTAGCGAGGTAAGAACTTGAGACCTCCTACAAGGATTGTGGGATGCTTGATCACTAGGCCACCTTGATGATGGTTTCTTTGTTGTTTTCTAATGGTTATAACTTCTAATCGATGTATGTAGTATGTGCTATTGCATGTGATATGAAATTTACTCATATAGGTCTGCACTAATTAGAATTTATTCTAGCTTGCACAGGTTAATTAACAAAGGTGACTCGGCAAGGTTTTAATTACTCGTATAAAACATAGATGTATCGTTGAGGAAAAGCTCTTTTATGGTTGCAAACTTGATCAATGATCCATCCATCTTTGTACACTCTTACATATGATAGCTAGCGTGACAAGGTTAAGATCCATGAACTTAATTAACCGGCCTAAATAATGCACATGTAACCAGCCGGTATATTACTTTTTTTTTTGAACGGCGATTTTTATTAAACTAGCAAGCCGCTAGAAAACGGGAAAAAGATTTACAATTTGGAACAAACATTAACCGGATCAATTGTCCAGTCAAGCCAACAAGATTGAAAATTCCAACAAGATTAATTAAGCAGGACTATATAGTAATATACATGTTCCTATAGTGCCTATAGTGCCAGCCGGTATATTACTATATAGTCCTGCTTAATTAATTGTTCAGTAAGCTGTTATATATTGACCTCTATGTAACTTTTTCTTAACAAAGATTACATTTCATTTCACTCCTCACAAATGGAGGTAATTTGAACACAACAAGTTACATCGAACATAAAGGGCAAAATCGAAGCCGACTTGCCAAACAAAATACACGAAGCAACAAGTTAAGTTAAAAGAAAGATACACCCTAATAGTTGTGACAGACACAAGAACACCATACAAGGGTGGAATCACCAAAGTGAAGCTTTGGGAGACACAACCATACAAGATGTAGCTTGACAAAAGTACACAAAGACAAAAAACATATAAGATAAACTAAGAATCCTAAAAGGAGCCAGAGCCAAACCCAAAAGATCTAGAATCAAAACCCAAGGCTACAGCAAGCTATCGATTACCATAGATGCATTAATGAATAGATGACTAATTAAACCATGACAGGGGAAGTTATTTACACCTTAGTTGATCCAACATCAGATCAACACACGTTAAATGTCACGATACAATACTGTCCGACAGGGTGACTTTCTCAGTCGAGAAAAACAATATAGGCCTGATTCCACCAAATCACATATACATTCGATCCATTGGTTTATTTATATTTGTGCTTAACGAGTATCATTGTCGACACGCTTCCCTGCAGTACTCCATACTCGTTTATTTAGTTGCAAAAGCTATAAAAATCAAATATTCGACAGTATAAGATGGTTGATAATTATATTATAAACGTGTGGTTGTCATAGTTTAGTTCATAGAATGTGTTGGCTTGTGCCATGTTTCTTACTCCCTCCGTCCCATATTAAGTCATTCACTATTCATACGCACAAAGTTTTTTAAAATTCCACTAACTACAATCTCCACCAATCAAATATCATTTTCACCCACTAAAGTCTCATCTCATTTGCTAATATTCTGATGACACTTAATTTGTGACATCTTGTGATTCCATTATGACACTTAAATGGGACGGAGGAGATTATTTGAATGTCCACTTCACATCATTTTAAACAAGATTTTAGTGACACAATATGATAAATAAATATATACCCTATAGGAAGAATTTACTAAACATTTAAAATTGCAACAATATTAAAGTTTTATGTTTAGAGTGCTATATATACAAAATTAATTGAAGTAAAAAGAAGAAAAGGAAGCAAGAAAAAGGAAAGAAAGAAGAAAGAAAAGTAAAACAAGAGCAGCTAATAGGATTTGAAGATGAGCATTTTAAGATTTGAACATGCGCATTTTGTATAAAAGCAATTATGCTTTACCATTGGGGAGTTTTGAGTCAAAATTTGACCAAATTATTCCTCACAAGTATTTAAAGGATAATAAAAGTCTAAGTCACTAGTTGATAAAATCAGAGAGCCAATGCACTCTCTGATAAACTCAAAATGTAAACCATGAGCAAAAGTTTACTCCCTGACAAGGATCAGAACAACTGATCATAATCAACTATCAAAAGATTGAAAGGTATACACCTCAAGAAGCGACCTCGTAAGAGTTAAAGTCGAGCACTTGATATATACTCAACCATCGATACAGAAGAAGGCAAATCGCATAAAAAAGACTTCATCTTACGTCCAATTTCAATTAAAGGACTGTTATTTTTTTTTTTCTCAATTTAAGGTGACTGACTTTTTTTTTGGGCCGATTTAGGTTTTTTCTAACTTCCGTTAACTATTTCGTTAGTAAATTACATGTTTGGTCCTTGAGTTTGTATATGTATTTCATGTTTGGTCCGTTAACTGCTTTTGCATGTTTCAATTGCTTTTGCGATTTTCGTCTGCTTTACACGCTTCAGTCCATTTTTCGAAATATTTTTTTCCAAATTTTTTCAAAAAATCTTTTTCGAATATTTTTTCAAAAAAATTTTGAAAATTTTTTTCCAAATTTTTCAAAAACTTTTCAAATATTTTTTTCTCGAATATTTTTCTCAAAAAAATTTTCAATATTTTTTTCCAAATTTTTTCAAAAAAAGTTCGAAATATTTTTTTCAAAATTATTTTCAATATTTTTTCCCAAATTTTTTTCAAAATTTTTTTCAAATATTTTTTCCCAAATTTTTTCAAAAAACTTTTTCAAATATTTTTTCTAAATTTTTTCAAAATAACTTTTTGAAATATTTTTTGAAAAAATTTGGAAAAATAATGTTTAGAAAAAATTTGAAAAAATTTTATTTCGAATATTTTCAAATTTTTTTTAAATATTTTATTCGAAAATATTGAAAAAAATCAATTTTTTTTAATTTTTTTTGGTGGTGATTGGTGGTGTTGGGTGGTGGTGGTTAGTGTCTTCACATATCAAAGCATAATGACTCAAATATGTTGTATACTTTTGATGAATACAATCAAGCTTGAAGGAGTCGAAGACCAAATCGAATAAATACTTTGTAAACGATGCGGAGTCAACTAGCAAAGTATAAGGAGTTAGAAACAACTAGAGTCTTGAGGATCGACAAATGTCTCTAAGACTCGAAAGACTTATCAACTCAAAACCATCCTCGAAAATCTATGCGGTTTGACTACTTAACAAACCGATCATATATACTTAGCGATACTTAATTTATTTGAAAGATATTCATTAAATATAAAGAAGGATCTCGCTCAAGTTCTCGACACACTTGGGCGGGAGTAATTCAATATAGTAAAGCGGAAAACTCTTGGGAAGATAACAAATCATCGATTGAAGGAGCAACTTGCATGTACAAATAGTTGTCAAGACAAGAAGGCAACCCTAGCCACACAAAGGCACGTGCACCTTACTTCCGCTTTGCTTCTAGTTTGCAAGTTACTATTGTCTCGTAACTAGTAACAAAGGTATCTCTCTAGTATATAAAAGGAGGATAGTAGAAGTGATAAGCAATCGATTCCACCACTATAATCTTCCACCTCTTCTAGTGTAGAATCTTCCTCTTCATAACTGAAGAGTTATATTTGTCATTCCTAGGGATATTATTCCGCAACTATCCCTCGTAAAGCCTTCACTTTAACTTCTAAGTGAGACTGATACATTTGTAATGTACAAATGAGTATTGTTAGTAGTAGCAGGTCAAGATTGTGTAATTATGTTCTCATCATTTTTAATGTTCAGCGGTTATTTTCATTTGCTCAAACAGTTCATACCTTTTATGGTTTTACATAAAAATATCGGACCAATAGGGTGCACTTCTATTTTTCATGTAGGTACTTTATAATCTTTAATTCTTTATATAAAATGTTTAAAAACATAATTAAAAAATCTTATGAATAGTAAATGTTTGTATATACTTGTAACTATAATTACCTATTTTCGACGATTGTACGTGAGCAAATTATGGCCAACATGTATTCACAAATAAATCATAAGTTAAGTTCTTTTTTCTTCTTCTTCTTCATATTCACTTGTTATGAAGACACACAAAGAGAGTAACGCACGTACGCGAGTAATAACTGCAAGAGATACTAAAATTAACCATAAACTAATAAAGCATGTCCAAAATATGATCCTACTTTAACCTTATAATATCATATCATCGACAAGAAGAAGAAGAAAAATGATGGTGTTCTGTATAATATGAGAGGAAAGAGGATATTTTGTCATTTAACGGTTAAATTAACAGAAGTTATAGTTAAAAAGACCAAACCTGTAACAAGCAAGAGCCATAAGAAGAGGATTAAAATAAAGGTTCATGAACTAAAATTGTAATACTCGACAAACAACAAAGACAATCGATAGTGCTTTAACTTCTATTATCTTTTAAGTATAGATTATTATAACCAAATAAAGAAAAAGTGTTGCAGCATTTTAATATGAAGCGTAATTGTTGGCTATGTTTGGCGCGGAGCATTTTAGAGCTTTTTGGAGCGATGAGCGGTGAGCAATGAGCATTTTGATTTCTAATGATCGTTTGGCAACAAACGGTGAGCGGTGAGCGGTGGCTAATTTTTAGGAAAGCTAATTTTCCAATGCTTATTTAAGAAGTCATGAGCGGTGAGCGTGACAACCATCGCCATACCACGCCTACCGCCATCGTCATCGCTTGCTCGCTACTTTCACCAAGCACAACCAGAAGAGTCGAGCGGTGACATCAAACAAATCATCAAAGAGTCGAGCGGTGACATCAAACCAAAAACATAAAAATACATCATTTTAATACAAACATGCCCTCACACATACATAAAAATGCGCACACACCACCAAAAGGGTGCCAAAAGTAAGGCCACACGCACATTTAAAGGTGGTTATAGTGGTGACTGCGTTATGGGAAGCGAACTACGGGTGATGATGCCTCTCATTACATCCATCCTTATAGCATGTTTATAGCATGTTTGAGAGTTTGCTGCATTTTGTTGGCAGTTGCCACTTTACCTTTGTAGGCACTCGATTATAATTAATATTTGTTTAATTATTATGGTAATTCATTATCTTGCGGTCATTTCATAAATAATGGGGTCAAATACATCAAACACTCATACCTTAAATTAAAGCAAATTCCTTCTCTTCAACAACATAATTTCAAAACCTCATTATTAATAAAACAACAAATTATTAAAGCCTAGACGCTTTAATTTGACTTGCAAGTGTTGAAATAATGTGGTTCTCCTTGATCAGTCAAAATAAAAGTTGTGATTGGTTTATTGCTACACTTTGCTCTAAAATTTTGATTAATTTATTGTTAAACTTTGCCCTACAAGTTTCTATTCACCACAAACATTACTATATATATTAAACCAACACGTAAACGACATCGTATCCGCACGAACAACGCCGCTTTTGTGATCCATGGCAGCTAACTTAGCCCATTGGTTACCGGACGGGTCCGGTTATTCGATGTTAATGTTAGGACTCCAAGTATACGAACACCTTCAAGCGGTTCGTTGATTGACCGCCACCATTCTTATCACCGATTGATTCTCCGTGGTATCCTTTATGTAAAAGATATTCTCGACTATTGTACTAATAATCGTTGTTTTCACACGTAATACTATTATTAATAGATCGTCTCGCCTCGATTTTGCGTGGTTATTTATTCTAAGGTTTAGCCTATTTGTTTATATCTGCTATTTTGTGTCGCACTATCGCTTAGATGGGCTTTAATAGTCCAAATGGCATGCATGGCTTAAAATCATATTTTTTTAAACCAGCATAATGTCATTGGATCATAAAGTCCCTTTGACCGTAAAGGCGAGTCTCAGATTAAAGCGGTACAATATCGCTTAAGCGTGTTCTCTTTAGTATCGGTTCTAGGTTACACTCTCCTCTTACTCAAAATTAAGCCATATATTTTTTAATCCCCTTCAGATGTTCAGAGGTAAAAGATGAATTCTTATGGATTATAGATATTAACAGTTCGCTTTACTAACTTTCGTGTATTATTTACATTTATTTATCAAAGTTAAACATATACAATGGGCTTGCTACTAGATTTGTGCTGCCTTGAGTAAAGCATCTTTTTCGCAATAGCAATAGGTGGCTCATTATAAAAATGTCGCAGTATTGATTGTCCAGGTTTATAATGGCTACCTATTGCTATTGGGAATTTGGTGTAGAATCATTTGACATATGCTCCTTGCAAAACTTGTATAAAATATTATTAGTTGTTGTTAAACATTAGAGACGTCGCCTTTCTTTGTGTCTGTCATGGCTGCAGATTACACCTTAATAATCTTTGGAAATTGTTTTTGTTTGCTGAAAAAAATAAACTTGTTGTTACGCCATTTTCCGAAACAACTGCCTTTCTAAAGCGCAATGATTGTTGCATTTTAATTTTGTTATTGTCTTCAAAACACAAAGGATAATGGCAACCTTCGCCTTCAAAGGCACGCATCACGTATTCGATAATGAAAGCGATATACAATATGTTTTGATTTGTGTCTATTTGCTATTTATTGATGCGTTATTAGTTATAGAACCTTTAATAGGCCGGTGCCATGGCGTACCACGCCAGAACGCCAAGATACATATGGATCTGCGTCATTTTTTGATCCATGGGTGGTAACTTAGACCATTAGTTTTGCCAATGGTCGATTCTCCGCCAAAATACATATGAGCTGCAGATACATATAAACCGCGAGTTTACATATGAACACCGTCAGATACATATGCCATTGCATTGATTCTACGCTAATTATTACCGGTGGTTGATTCTCCGGTTGTATCCTTTATGTAAATAGATATTCTCGCTATTGTACTAATAATCAGTGTTTTATTACACGTTAATGGTAAGTTGTTGTAAAGCTTATGGCAAACATTGCTACCTACACATGGTATGTTTATTATTGGGTCTACAATGCCGAAGTATGATGCCATTCTTGGGTCTACAATGCCGAACCACAAAAAGGTTGCACAAAATATATAGTGTGCGTTATTGATTTCAGGGTATTTGGTTTTACCCAGTTGTTTGTTTTTCGGGTTGTGGACTGTTTAATGTATTGTAAGTTAATGTGCAACAATTCAATTTTCTTTTTTTCCTTTTTTATTTTAGATACTTTGTAGCAGCTGCGTATTGTTACAATAGTCGCCTAGTCTTGGGTTTATACTAAACTTCAAACATTATCAATGATATACACAATATGTACGCGCGAATATGGTGCGACATGGAACAAGACAATACCCGTTCTGATAGTAAAAGGTGTGACAGGCTAACATTGTAACAGGAGACTGTCATAAGCTTCAACCATTACCTTTGCAAATACTACATGTCACATAAATGATATGCGAATACTATCGCACATAAATGTAGCCTCACGCAATCGAACGGTAACTTTTTACATTATTCAAAACCATGATCAGAAAGTGTATATACTAAGTCGTCATTTAACTTGCAAACTATAGGGTTTACACCCATCGTCCACTATTATGCACGTTATCGGCAGAAGGCCACGTTCTTTTTAGATTTGCAGGAAATGGAGGAACAAAACCTATGCCGATAGTCCGGGTAAGTTATTTTGTATCTAAAAAGGCCATATTACGAGCTGACAATTCTGATAATAAATAACAGATTTTTGTAGGTTCTTATTCAATATTTTATTTGTCCGCAGCTCTTTCAGTAATGACTCTAAGCTATCTATCACTAGCGAAACTAGAATGCTGATACTTAGCTGTTTCACTCCTGAAAACTACTTAATGGTGACAAAGCGCAGCCAAAGCATTTGACAAGAAGGACTAGCAAATCCATCTTCACTGCCCACGTGCCTGTTTTTGGCAGAGGAAAATAGGCATCTATTTCACCTTCATTTTCATTCAAAATCCACAAAACAAAGTTAAGTGCATATAACGAATGCTCTAATGGAAATTCATATACACTTGGTAAAAGACCACTCACTTGGCTAAGCGTACACAAGCGCGGAAATGAATTATGCAGGAATAATAGCGCACCCATATCAGTAGCTGTAATAGATTATCTGTTATTGTACCAGTTTTCCTGCGGGAAATGTTTATGTGCAGAACAATACAGTGTAGCTATAGAAACGATGTTGTGTTTTAGCCGTAGCAAACACCATCTGCAAAATTAGTACGATACAACTTTTCCAATAATTTATGGTATAGGTTAACACATATGCTGTATTTTTTTGGGTGCAAACGGTGTATTATATTAATAACATAAAATGATACTTACATCAATGAGATAAGAGAAATGGACAAGCCCAAGACTCTAAAATACAAGCAAACTGAAGCAAATGATAAAACATATGATAAACTGTTAACACAGTCGTCATCAAAAGCTATATCAGAACAACAAAGAATACTCATAAAAACTGCAGCAAACCATCTCCAGTTGGCAGTCTTTAAACAGCTTCAAATTCACCTATGATTAGTACCATACCATCTGATTACATTTCCCCTACATGATCCTACCAAAACTACTCAACCAGCATCCACAGTAACAATGGTGTTTATATCTCATATGTTGCACTTGTCAGAAAAAAAAAAACATGCACAAAACATCTGTTGGGTGCGATTATGCATTATCCAACATCCGATTCATTGTGATTTGTACATATAGAATATTCGACAAAGGACTGGAGATGTTATTATACTATGTATAAAACATAACAAAAATATTACTCCTGGCGCTAATTTTACATGCCTAAATACGTGAACATAGGAAACAGCGTGCATGCCGATTACCAGCAGCGACACACACAAGGCATCACCGAAAACTACGGCAAAAAAACACATAATCAACGATTCTTCTGTAGACGAATAAAACATCCACGGATAGGCTTTCACTCACAATTAAAGCGCCAAAGAATTATCAAACAACAACAATTCCAAATCCAAAAAACATTTACCTCTATGCTGATGTAATGACTTTATAACCAGTGATATCAAAACTATTTACAACTTCACATTACATTCGACCCCTAGAACATATAAGTTTTGCGCATAGGTTTCGTCAACGCATACAATGGCGGACACATTACTATGCAATGTTAACGAGAAATAGTGCCGCAATAACACTATACATCAAACAAAGAACATAGCCAATAAAAAGGCGATAACACTTAGAAACGACCTATTATATTAACATAAACAAGTGGACATAACTTAAAGGTCGCCAAATTTACATGAACTAATAACAAAAGACGATAAACTACCACCAAACAGACACAAGCTTCCTACACATGACCATTATTCTAACGCAAACACCCTACAGAGATACCTTGACAACTATCACTACCGGTCAAAAGACAAAACACTAAAACACCACATGCAACTAATCACATAAATCCATCACAATGATATGCCTCGCTTCTCCTCCGCACCTTCCCTTACCTCGAAGCATACCCACCGATTCGTGAGTCATCACGCCCCTTTTCAAAGTTTCATTGATGCACTCAATGATATCACCAGCAGCTTCATGAAATGGCCCAAAAGACAAAATCTCTTCGACATACTCCTCCTCCTTCTCGTTCTTCCTTCGAAGATCATTGCATTCCTCACCGAGTTTCTGAATATACCCCTCATCTTCAGTAATCTGTTGATTGAAGAAGAACTTAAAGCATTTTGCCAAATCATCGGAACCAGATTTGTGTTTCAATTCATTGAGGTTAGGGGTGGCGGCCATGGTATTTAGAGATTCGAGTTAGATTGACCCTAAATGAAATAGGTATAGGCGGTTGGTGGCAATTAAAAGTTAATGGTAGATGCAACACCTAATATCTGAGTTTATATACAAAAGAATAAAATTAGAGCTGGCATAACAGATCCACACGACACGACACGAATACGAACCTGTTAAGACACGGACCTGTTAAGGTCGAACACTGTTGAAACAAAACAGACCTTGATAGATCTTGAGCTCATGGATCGTTATGTATGCCTATGTAATCACAAGCACAATAAAAGACAATCTCTACTACTAATGTTTATCAGCGGAATATAAACACAAGTAATAACTAAGAACTTCTTGATCCTCTATGGATCTTTATATTAACTAAAACTGAGTTTTCCAATCGGTACATAACTCATTCTAATGTGTTCCTTTATAGATAAGGAACCCTAAACAATATTCTAAACCGCTTCCCAAGAAACGATAATCATAAAACTAAATAAGATATACACAATCACTTCCTAATAAAGCTCATGTATATCCACACAAATAAACTAAACACGGAATAAACACTTCCGCTAAACAGACTATTAACTATTATACTTCAAGAGATTATTTCTTCACAGAATCCACTCTTCTTCAAGAGAAACACTTTGCATTAATTTCAAAGATAATCCGGACTTCACATAATTCCCAACAATCCTCCTCTAAACTGGAATTTGACTTGGTTAAGTTCCAGTTTCCTGATAGATCTTGAACAAACATAGCTCCAGAGGATTGTAAACGAACAACAATAGCAAAGAATCCAAAGAAGAACATCTCTATGATGAAGAAACTCTGAAACACCATATCTTTGCAGCAACAAATGACAATAGATACATCAAAACAGATTAGTCTCTTTTAGCTTTATTTCTTTGATCAATAAGAGCTCTTCTCTTTGCAGCAGATTCTTGCTTCCTTTGATTACCAAGTTCCACCATTTTATCCACAAAATTCTCATCATTAAAAGATGCTCCTAATATAAGTTTTGCAAGATTTGGATCGATGCACCTTGAGAAATATAACCATCCCATTGATCATCAAGAATTGTAGGAAGTAATGCATCAAGCTCTAATTGGTTTTCAGAGACAAATTAGAAGCATACCGATCTTGAAGAAATTTAGCCACAATACGACTCTTCCGCATATTTTCATAATCGCAAACAATCTAGCTCGAGCTTGATTTTGTTCTTCACCACTATTCTCAAGTCAAGATATCATCAATCACGTGGTCCTGTACTTTCTCGTAAGATGTCTCAAGAGAACCAATGTCGCAGAACCAATGTGAGCTTGTAAGGAACAACCAAACCCACATCGAAGGAATAGGTTGAGACAATTCCTCATGTGTGTGAGAAAACTTCGATGAAGCATTCAATTTATACATTCTCTCAAAGAATAAAAACCTCTTCGTCATCTGCTGAAGGTGAAACATTTGGTTGTTCTTGTATAGACGAAGTTTGACCATGATCAGAAACAACCTCCTCAACTAGATCATCAGCAGATGCATCAACCATGTGTGGCTCCTTTGAAGTGTCAGCAGATACCTTATCCAAATATTGTCTTCTTCTTTTGCTAGTATATAGAATAGGCTCCTTGCTCCTTGAAGATTTAGCAATAGGAGAAGAAACATCAGATGTAAGTGCTACATCAGCCAATATGCCAAGGGATGCATGAAGATTCTCTTCGTCCTCCTCATCAGAAGAAACCAAACTTCTTTTTACTCTCTCGACCGAGTAATTCCTCCAAGTTCACAACTTTAGTCTCCAATTCCACAATCTTATTACCAAGAATAGACTTAGTTTCGCAAGTTCTTTCTTAAGACCACCACCTCACCAGTAAGCTTGTTCATCGATCATATAATGAGGCAAGTGTAACATGATCCTCATCTCAGATCGATCGATTGCTCGGTTGGAATTGAAACTTCATTAGCCTGCTCAGAGTAACATTAACCTGATCAACATTAGAACAACCTTCACCAAATGGAATCCTAACAGACTAGGTGTAGGCAATCTATCAATATCAACTCGATCTTCATCAATATTAACTCGAACCTCATCAATATTATCCCGATCTTCATCAATAGAAACTTGTGTAGGTGCTTGACTAGGACATGGTCTAGGTGAAGGTATAGATGCCTCAAGAACAATGAAGGACCTCATCACCATCTACCGAAAGATTTCCATCAAGAGGATTGGAAGAAGGTAAAACAACATTTACCTCATCAAGAGGTTCATTCTCCGAGGCAACATGGCAACTAACAAAGGAAAATGTGTCCTTCAAATTTAGTCCTCATTGTAGCAAATAACTTAGGAGTCAAAACACTTATGGGATGAAAAGCTTGGGTTTGTGTAGAAACATTCAATATCATCTCAGAAGAACCTAGGGTACATAAAAACTTACCCTTTTCCTAGTTATATTTTCTACCATATTATCAAAGATAAACTTAGAAAAGTTATAAGTCAAACCCTTAGATAAACAAACAATACCACATCCCATTTGTGTTGAAAATCGATCCCATCCTCCGGACTTATTGCTCATACATCAAGCAACGATGAACCAAGAACCTCCACATAGGACAAAGCTTATTTTTCAACCACATATCCGTCCTCGTACTTTGATATCCAATCGCCTAAGCCCTTCAAGTACCATCGTAGAATCGAATGATAAACTCCATTCTCATCATCCAAGTGAAGTTGTCTTCGATCGGTTCCTCTCCGTCACCACATACTCTTGTCCATCAACACTTGCAACTATCTCAAGATCACATCTTCTTCTCGCCGACGCCTGTAATTGAGTAACCAAGGATTCATATATAGCATTTGGAGAATGCGTTAATGCATACCGAATCTTTGATCTTTGTAAGAATGAAATCATCGGCCTATACAACTCATCTCCTCGAGCGGCCCAAGAAAAACAATCTTATTATGATCATGTTTAAATTGAAGCGCCATGAAAGATTTTGAAGATTAGGGTTACGATTTTGCACAAAGGAAGTGTTTTAATGAGAGTAAAAGTCGAATCACTTAATGTGGAGCGAAAATATGCTTCAGTAGAGAATAAATAGAAATTTCCCAATTTTGGTCAAAGTTGACCAAAGATGACGTGGATTTCTACTTTTACTCGGATTCACTTATAACTTCGGTAGAATGAAAACCATTCATCAAGTAGAACAATCGCAGAAACATAATACTTCTTCAAGAAGTTTCAAGAATATCTTTACTTGTTTCACCACACACATTAATTCTCTTACCACTTGAACCCATCTATAAAACAATCCCAATGCACATGACTTCTTCATCAAAATCCCCAAATAATATTTCAAACCCTAATTCCACCAATACTTCAAAATTAACCATAATCAACATGAGTACCAAACCTGAGATCATAGATCTCACAACAACATCCTCATCATCATCATCATCAAGTGAAGATACCAATCCATGGCTTCATTATTTTCCAAAACCATATCCACTACCAAAGAAATCACCTTTTCTCTCCTCATCAGAAGATGAAAGTGTTGAGAATCCAAGTGAATCACGATGATTCGATGACTCCTATAAGGAGGGAACTTCTTACTCCCAACCCTCAAAGACGGCCTCAACGAAGGCCACGAGCTGAAAAATCCACCACTTCCAAAAGATAGAGAAGTGGTTCTTGGTCTTCTCGCATCGTGTTTTGGTGCATCATCACATATCGTATAAGGGAATAACTTAAAGAGAGTAGATGGGTTGCATTTTGGTTGAAATAAATAGATGAAGCACAAAGGACACATTATTTTTCTCCATCATCAAATGTGATCATTGTCATCATCAACATTTTCATCAATCCATCCTCCCATTTTGATCCTTAGCATCCGTTAGGGTTGGTTATGCTCATCACGAAAGCATAGCCAAGATTTAGTGTGAAAGATGTGAGCGATCATGCATATCCAACGACTGTTAGATGTTGGAGCAGATGATATGTAATAGATTAGGACTATTAGATCATGTAGATGCTTTTGATGTTGCTAGTACTGTGAAGTCGTAAGTCGTAAACTGCTTCTTGAATGAATGAATTATTGCTTCAAGATTTCTTTTGATTGAATCATCTAACTTCAAGACATTATCTTCGAAGAAACAATTGACTAACTTCAAAGACTTTGAACTCGGTAGAAACAAGCTTTAGCACTTCAAACCAAATCTCAACCGAATGTAACATACACTCGCAAAACAAACAAACACAGTAGAAACACACAAACCAACAAAAAAACACACTAAGATTACATTAGCGGGTTAGAGTTAGTTAAAATCAACCAAATATACAAAATTACATAGCAAAATGCAAAGTTATACAAATCCTCCCCGAGGCATATGCCTCCCGAGGTTTATGCCTCCCTTAAACTTTGCGCTAAGGGTTAACATGCCAATATGGACCACAAGGTGTTGAAACCTTGGTCCTTCAAAAGCCTTTGTTAACAACCGCCACATTATCATCGAGATGAATTTTGACCACATTTATCAAATTTTTATCATATGCATCTCTTATAAAGTGGTGCACGATTTCAATATGTTTTGTTCGATCGTGAAAAACTGGATTTTTAACAATGCATATGGTACTTTGATTATCAATAAAAATTGTTGTGTTCATGAAATTGTACCCATAATCCAACAACCGATTTTGAATCCAAAGAACCCATCACAAAGAATTAGCAAAGAAGAACATACTCGCTTGAGAGACGAGGTAGCCACAATAGTTTGTTTCTTGCATTGCTAAGAAATCAATCTCTTTCCAAGGAATTGGCAACCTCCGGTGGTGGACCTCCTATCCGATTAGCACCAAGATAGTCACTATCACTATAAGCTTCCAACTTAAAAGGAGACTCTTTGGGTACCAAAGACCTAGAAAAGGTTGGCCTTTGAGGTACTTAAAAATCTTCTTAATAAAGATTGAGATGGGAAGTCGGTGGAGTAACTTGATGTTGTGAACAAACACTCACAAACAAATGTAATATCGTGCATGGAAGTCTGTTAAATACATCAAAGACCCAATCATAGACCAGATAAATGAACATTCACAGTGAATCGACTTCATTGTTGGTCTTTGTCTTTGAGCTTCATAAGGTGTAGTGGCGATCCTTACACCCTCCATACCAAATTTCTTCAAGATGTCCTCATATTTGTCCCGACCGATAAAATACCATCAAGTTTCTTTGAACTTGAAGACCCAAAAGAAAGTCAATTCTCCCATGGCACTCATCTCAAACTCTCCTTCATAAGCTCCTCAAACTCCTCGCACCAAGCTTCCTTTGTGGATCCAAAATAATGTCATCCACATACACTTGCACAAGAATTATGTCGGTGGAATTCTTCTTTAGGAAAAGAGTCTTATCAATTGCACCTCTTACAGAACCATGCTTCAAGAAAATGTAGAGAGCCTAGCATACCGTGCTCTGGGTGCCTGATGTAGTCCATAGAGAGCTTTGACCACCTTATACACATGATTAGGATGATCTCGGATCTTCAAACTTTAGGTTGAGTGACATACACCTCCTCTTCAATTTCACCATACAAGAAAGCTCCTTTAACATCCATTTGATAGACCATAAAGCCCATATAGGATGCATAAGCTAAGAAAATCCGTGATAGCCTCAACTCTTGCCATGGTGCAAACACTTCATCATAATCGATCCTCCTCTTGTCTATACCCCTGCAACTAATCTAGCTTTGTTCTTAATGACAACACCCCGAGCATCTCTTATTCTTCGTAATCCATTTAGTCCCAATAGCATACTTACCATCGTAGTGGTACCAATATCCAAACCCGCCGATTTTGAAATTGTTGCATCTCATCCTCGCATTGCTTCAAGCCAACTTGAGTCTTCAAGAGCCCGAGTAACACCGGTTGGTTCCACTTGTGAGAGAAAACAAGAAAATGTACAATGTTGATAGTCCGTGATTGTCTCTCTCACGATTGGAGACATAAGAGATAAAAGCCACCGACCATATTTTGAACGCGCCACAAGTACCTCTTGTTCTAACAGTGCATTAGGATCACCAATTATATTAGGCGTGGATGAACATTGTTGATCCTTGTAGTAGTGGTGGTGTTGACATCAATCGAGGAATCAAGATTAGTCACAAGAGGTTCAAAGTCAAGATCATAGGAAGGTGTGTTGAAGATGCCCGCTTTAGGTTGATGATGACCAAGATCTCAAGGTTTTGGAAACCTTGTATAAGGTTCTCCAAGGTCATTGACACTCTAGTAGAAATAGGAGTAGAGTCAACATGTCTTCAATTTAATTGGAGAGGTGAGGAGAAACAGAACTACCTTCGAGAATTGAACTTTCCACCGATTGCTTCACTTGTACTATTTTCAACATTCCTCTCAAAGATCTAAATTGGTGCATACTCTTATTTCTTCAGCCTAGCAAGGTCCTCAAAGATAATAGAATTCATCTTCACCCACATCAAGATAAGCTTTGAAGTGTCACCTACAAAATTGTTAGGAGAGAAGGAAGGTACTACAATGGGTTGTTCATCATCATCGACCCATCGCCGTAATGAGCTTCCAAAGTTTCGCACTAGTAGTTGGAGATGCTTGAATCTGCATTTGGTTCGCCATATGTCTAGCATAACCCAAGTAATCATCAAGTAATCAAGATCAAATGACCAAACATGACCACGTCCTTGAACATTAGGCTTGTCTTCAAGATACCTCAGATTCAATGTCTCCTCAATCTTCTTAGCGATACATTGTAAACTCAGATGCCTTACTATGAGCGTAGAATACCCCACAATGTAACCATCATCGCCTTTCTCATCAAATTTGCCGAAGGATCACTTGTATTCAAAATTGTCACTGCAGCCAAACGGTTTAAGGTAATGAATAATGTGAACTTTTCCAAAAAGAAGTTCATATGGTGTTTTAAGGTGTGGCCTAGTAATGGACACTCTATTTAGAACATAACAAGTCGCACTAACATGACCTCATCCAAAACATGGTAGGAAGTTTAGAGTCCGCTAGCATTGATCTTGCACCTCTATTAAGGTTCTATTTTTCTTTCGCCACCCCATTTTGTTGAGGGGTTCTGGAGTGCTATAGTCCCTTTTGATTCCCTTTAACCGCAGAGTTCTATTAGAATGGCATTTTGAACTATGTACCATTATCACACCTAATTCCTTTCACCTTTTGTTCAACCGATTCTCAATAAGGGTAATGAAGTCTTTCAATACTTCGATGTTTCATCTTTGGTCCTTAGAAAGAATACCCAACAAAATTTGCTATAACCATCGTTGATCACCGACAAAATATTTATGATCAATGCTTCGCACTTTAGTTGGACCAAACAGATCCATATGAAGCAAACCAAGAGGTTCGAAATAATGGTTACCGTAATAATAGAACACCTTTGTATGAGGCTCAGGTCGCTTTCCTTTGTTGCATGCAACACGCTTATGATCATTGGTGAATACTTTGGCGTGAAGACCTTGAACAAGGCCCGCTTTTGAAAGTGGTTAATGGTCTTAAAATTGACATGGGCCATCCTTCGTGCCATTTGGTGGACTCATCCACGGATGCTTTAGCCACCAAACATGTTAAGTCACCTTGGTTGTACATTAGTTAAGTTGAATGTATACTGATTAGATTGCGAGGAACCTTCAAGAGAATTGAAGTTTCTTACGGGAGTTTGAAGTCTTTAGATAGCACAAGACATTCATCCTCTGTGAAGAGTACTTTGTTCTTAGTGTCACGATTTGTGAGACTCGAAAACAAATTGAAGTGTTGAAGTTCCTTGACATAGTAAACATTCTCAAAATCCATTGAGGTGTTTTGATGGTCCCTTTTCCGTAATTCGTCCATCACTTCCTCCAAAGGTTACATTGCCTCCTCCTTCAATAGGTACAAAGTTATGCATCATGTCCTTGTTTCCGACATACTTCTAGAACAACCACCGCCAACAATTCCAACATCTTTATGCTTAAGGGATGATCCTACAACAACAACAAAAATATCTAGAGAATTAGTATCTATGGAGGCTCAAGTCATTCCGACTTGAACCCGCCTTGTGGATCATATGAGTTGTGCCATGTAGAAGTATAAGATCCACTATTGTTCTGGGTTTCCAATGAAACTTAGGTCCCTGCTTATTCCAAGAACAACTCACGAGGTCTTGACAAAGAAGATCCCAAGACCTCTCCCATCACCATAGGGTTAACACATCTAGGCCAATAACCATTTTTAAAATATTCACCGTTGGTTGAACATATGGTTTTCCGATTGATCTCTCCAAGGAAAAGAATTATTATAATTAGTATCTTGTGGAACATAAGGTGGTATATCATTAACATTGGTCCACATTGGTCTAGATTTCTAGAATCAACACACCTACCCATCCTTTGCTCATGATAATCACAATCCTTAATTAAATGAGATTTACTTCCACACACAAAACATTTCTTCCGATTAGAAGATTTATTCAAACCAAAAGATGTATTATTACAAGCGTAGTATTCAAGCCAAAACCATGAAAAGAATTGTTTTTAACAAGATTATTATGCAAAGAATGAAAAGCAAGTCTTCGTGAGGCAACTGCCTTGGAAGTGGATTCCTTGCAAAGAACTCCGACATGCTTATTGGTAGTCTTGGGTGCGTGTGGGTGAAGACTTGGGAAGGCAGCTTGGAAGGTCGACTTGGGAAGGTCGACTTGTCATTTGAATCACTCTGTAGACCCTGCTTGGAGGACTTGTCATCATAACACAAGAGACAAAGTCATTAGAAGAAGTATTAGGGTCTGCATGTCTCTTGACTTTTGCCATACGGATGGTGTGAGCCATCAAAGTCTTTAAGAGTGGAAAGGTCAATGGGCATATGCTCACCTCTAATTGGTCCACGACAAAGATGTAGGTCACCTTCTTTCACAAAATTAGCTAGGCTCACGATGTAGATTTACGTGTGTCATCCCTAGCTTCTAAGCCTACATATTTATTAAAGCCTAAAGCCACTGTGAGAATTGGGAGCTTGACTACTATAAATGAGACTAGCCAACTTATTACCATTCATCATCCATTCATTATTCCTAGCAATTTCCTCCTTAAGTTTCTCCTTAAGCTCTAGATTTTTCGACTCTACATCCGCTTAACTTCTCGCACCATTTTAATTCATTTGTAGCACATTCGAGATCTCTTTCTAAAACACCTATTTTCTCATCATAAGCTATTTCATTCTTCCGAAACCAAACCTTTGTCTTTCTAGTGTTTTAAAGCCTGCTTATAAGCTTCTACTTCCACATAGCATTCATTATATTTAGGTTCCATAATATCATAAGCTTGTTTGAGTTCATTATAATGCTCACTACAACCAAACACACAGCTTTTGTACCGAGAGATGCCCATCAAGGAAATCGATCATGCCTATCCTCTCAAGTACAACTTGCAATCAACCCAACATTATCAGACCATCATTATCGCCTCCTCATGTTCCTTCCACCACATTGCTATCAAGAGTGACCAAAGCAGTTGATCCCTTTGAAGTTCCCGCCTCCTTCCGACACTGGCGATAAGTAGAGTATCTTGTCTCATCACCGCCTTTCTGCCTTTGCATTCTCTAGAAAAGTGACCCATCTGTTGACTTGTGAAGCATTTAGCCTTCATTTTGTCAAACCTTGCCGGATCGCGCCCTTGAATCCAAACCTTTCGCCACTTTGCGCCAAAGGTCTTGATATCCATGAAAGCATGGCCACTTGCCACCCCGCCTTCATCTCTTCCATCTCAAGCGGGTCCACCGATCAAAATCCTCATAAGCCGCCTGCGAGGATCATAATCAAGCAAAGAAGGAGCCAAGTACATCTTCCATAATGTTGCCCGATTTAGAGTGAGAACTTGATGAAGGAGCAAGATTAGATGATGATCGATATGGGCTTGGACCATAGCTAGACTTTGGAGTAGAGGCTCCAACAAATGCAAGATGACTAGCGTAGAAGATGATCGAAAAGGCTTCTTACATCATGTTCAAGAGCTTTAAGTTTGTTATACAACTCATCAAAGGTCATCATGTCCAAACCACCTTTAGCTTTTAAAGCTATGCTTACATGTAGCCGTGGATGGAGGTAATGACCTCGTAAACTTAGAGTTACTGATCATCATTATCCGGCTTTGCTCAGAGTGATTCAACTGACTTAAGATCTTGTGAAACTTATCATAGCCCTTGTGAATTCCTTCCTCTTCGTAGATTTGAAAGTCCCGAACTGTTGTTCAAGCATGGACTTCTTCGCCTTCTAGACTCCTCCCACCGAACTTCGCCTTAATTGCTAACCATATATCCTTAGCATCTTGCATGAAGTGAAAATCACTCAAGTGATCCTCGGGAATAGCTTGCGGAAGAATAGTTCGACCTTGGTTTCTCTCGAATCGCCAAAGAACTCTTCAAATAGCTTTGGGAGGAACATTCATCATATTACCAAAGCAAAGATCCGTGGTAGTTCTCTTCAAACTGCTCTTCATAATTATCTCGCCATAGATTCCAATCAATGTTGGAGATCCAGTTACGCATCTTCATAGCCCAAAGATCATATTCCTCCCTTTTAAGGTAAGGAAACTTAGCATTGCTATTAGAGAGACTTAGTTGTTGCAGATGGGTGGAGTTTTGTTGTTGGTGAGTTCAAGATCAACATCCGAACCGAGCATGATGATTTTGTTATGGTTGTATGGGTGTTTAGAAAAAGCTTGTCCTTAGTATCGTAGAGACTCTCACGAGGCTCGATACCACTTGTTGAAACAAAATGCACCTTGATAGATCTTGAGCTCGTGGATCGCTATGTATGCCTATGTAATCACAAGGACAATAAAAGACAATCTCTACTACTAATGTTTATCATTGAATATAAACACAAGTAATAACTAAGAACTTCTTGATCCTCTATGGATCTTTATATTAACTAAAACCGAAGTTTTCCAATCAGACATAACTCATTCTAATGTGTTCCTTTTATAGATAAGGAACCCTAAACAATATTCTAAACCGTTTCCCAAGAAACGATAATCATAAAATAAATAAGATATACAAAATCACTTCCTAATAAAGCTCATGTATATCCACACAAATAAACTAAACACGGAATAAACACTTCGCAGTAAATGACTATTAACTATTATACTTCAAGAGATTATGTCTTGCAGAATCCACTCTTCTTCAAGAGAAACACTTCATTAATTTCAAGATAATCCGGACTTCACATAATTCCCAACAAACACGAACACGACACGATAACAAATCGTGTCATTTTTTTCGAACACGAACACGACATGAAAATTAACAAAGGTTACGACACTAACTCATTAAGGGACTCGTTAACAAAATACTAAATTTATACCAAATACATAACGAAACAATACATGTACTTTCCATATCTAATGCCCAAAAGGTGAGCCAAAACAAAGCTTTTAATGGTTAATAAGTTATTGTTTGTACAAAGCAACATTATTGGATTTTACAGTACAAAGCAACATTATTCAAAGACATTTTTATCGGGTTCTTCCTTCTCGGGTTCTTCCTTCTTGGATCCCCTCTGAGTGACTTTCATAAGTGTAAATCCATTTGCACGCAAGAGTTTTGAAGCACGGTTTGTTCCTACAAATGAACGAAAAAGAAAAGCTTTATGAAATCAAAATTGCATTAATGCTCAATTGGTACTAAAGACAGGAATTCAGCAAGGTTATTTAAAGTGCAGCCACACTGAGGCACAATGGTAGGTTCTCCAAAGGGCCTTATTCATATGAATCACATGACTTAAAGAATTGCAACGAAATTTCACATATGTATGGACAAAAATTAGTATTAGAGGTGAGGAAAAAATAAATACTTGCTTCATCTAAGTTGTTTCTTATAAAGCATCACTGTATTAACATTAACATTCGACAAATCACATATATCCAGAATCTTATCACCATTTCAATCACCACATACACTTCTATTTTAATCACCAAGTACTTGAGTGGGGTTAAATGTCTTCTACAAAGATAATGGGCTAATGGCCAAAGAGATGCTTAGATGCCTGCTTAAACCGGCTATTCGATAGGAAGTCGCAATAATCGACTCTAAGTGTTTATGTTTCAAGTTTCACTACTTAAGAGTCAAATCAATATGCTTGTATGACCGTGTAACGAGTTGAAATAAGAAACTTAATACTGAAATAAACTATCAGCTAGCGTAATATACTAATATCTTTGATATACGACCACCTGTAAGACAATATCATTTTATTTATAAAAGATGGACCAATATACTATCTGTCACAGGACACATATAGTAATTCAGATGCAAATACCATAGCATGTTTGTAACAGCGAAGCACCCATCAAACTAATTGCTCTTTTGGCTCTTGTTACTTCCTCCTGCCATTATTAACCAGAAAAAAGAACATATTAAAAATTTACATGGGACCAATAAACTAAAAGAAATGCAAAAGGACAACTTGATAGCTATTTTAAATTATACTAATGGTGGAAACTACATAGCTGCAATATTCTCAATTAGATACAATAATAGATAATATAACTCAACCTAAAAGTGAAACTCATCACCAACTGATCCAGACAATAAGTATCATTCTAAGTCCTATGGTCATAAATCTTCCTGGCTTCCAACTCACCCATTGCAAACGACTTTATCCCTTTCAACGACCATCTAACATATACATTTACATTTCAACCCCAATCCATTTATTAAAACAAACAAATCAAATTACAATATAAAAAGAAAACTCACTGAGGAACTTTATCACTCGAACTAACACTCTTTGGATTCCTGTAACAACACATAATGTAATTGAGATAATCTCTCTGTAAACAAAGATCCAAACCATCATCGATCTATAGAAGGATTACATTCCTTTTTCTTTTCGAAAGTTTTAAAGAGCAAAAATCAAAACATTATAAGTTTTATTCGAAAATCATAACCCTACCTGTGACCTCGTTGTGATGAGATCTTGAAGCCATAAGATGTCCCGTTCTTGAAAGAATCTTGGCAAGAAAGAGTAGTAAGATTGATAAAGCATGCATTTGTTGAATATGCTAATATGAGAAAATGAGAAAAGAGGAAAAGGGAGGCGCAGGGAATATGAGAAAAGAAAGAGGAAAGTGTGTAGGGTTTATTTTTAACATATATATACATATATATATATACTCTTACCAGGTCTCTTAACGTGTCTTAACAGGTCCGGACTGTTAAGACACGAAACCGTTAATTTTATTCGTGTCTTAACAGTCCGGACTCGTTATGACACGAAAACTCATATGTCAAACACGAAACTCATAAGAGCAGGTGTCGTCGTGTCGTGTTAATGTGTCCGTGTCGAAATTGCCAGCTCTAATTATAAAATCATGATCTTTCAACCAAACGAGAACAGTGTCAACCAGCTAGTTTACATTTCTCATGCAAGGATATAGACCAAAGATATCTATTCAGACATTACTAAATGCCTATGCAAGTATCCATCCAGTAAACTACATACATTTTAAAACCTGCACATTTACGGTCCTTACATATACAAATGACAAAAATTACACATACTATGTTGGCAATCTCTAAAGATAACATGTAGTTATTATCTTTTGACGCTTGCTTATTACAACATGACGCCTATTAACAACCATCACATATCATTTTATTTATGATAAAGGCTTCTTTATTTTTGTCAAACAACAATTATTAAAAGCACTTTTCATATAAAATATATTTTTTTAACGTATTTTTTTTCGTGTTTAAGAAACCATAGGCGCTACCAAAATTGGAAAAACAACATCTTCCTCGACTGTTTACGGCCAAACAAGTATACCAGTAAATACCAAAAAGATATTAAGCATATGTTGAGTTTTTAAAAAATCTCATATATTAACCGACTACTACGGATAATCTTGGCAGCTAGACAAAGCCCCCCCCCCCACACCGTTGCGGAGGGTCGCCGCCCGTCTCGTTTGGTATCAAAATATATATTTTTTGGCCCAACTATCTTTTCCTAAAAATCCCTATCAAATTGAAAATTAAACATGTGGTCATGTGGTCCGTTATTTATGATAAAAGCTAAACAAGTATACGCTAAAAACATGTATGTAATAACCTACTACAGAATTTATCCAATAAAGAGTTATTTTACGACTAAACTTTTCTCACAAACAAAACAACAAATCTCAGCCGTTCATTCTTTTTGTGGAAAATTTCATTCTGTTGAGAAAAAAAGAAGAAATTAATAAATATTAAAATTAAAAGTTCAATTATACATATTTTTATAATTTAAATATTTCATGAACCGTTTATCGTTAGACAAAACAAATTATATATTACGATGAACATTTAGTTATTTTTCTATCGACAAACTTTTTTTAATCGATTTTTTCACGTTTTTTTTTTCGGTATTAAAATTCACATGACATATTACAATTTAACGCTAATATCGAAGTTCAAACACTAAACATCTGTAGTACAATTGACATAAGTATTTGTATATAAACATCTGTACTAAAAGTTCCCATTTTTTGCAATGAAAAATAGACATTCATGGATTTCCAACCATATATCACACATCGTATTCGAATTATATATTATAGCGTTCATTCAGAAACTTTTATAATCACATGAGAACAACACATGTAGTAAAAATCACATGAGGTTAAAATCATATGTGATTTTATGTGTTTAATCTAACTTTGATAAATTAATGTGAATAATCTACAATTCAAAATATAACGTGTTATATATGGTTGAAAAGCTATGAATCTCGGCGACATCCGCCCACCCTATCCCTAATAAATTCGCCAAGAATTCCAATCGCTCCTTCCTTAATCTTTATGATTATTGATTCAATGGTTTTTAACCGGATTGTTAAGGTTGGGTGTCATGATCTTGTCGCTTTTCTTATGTTGGAATCACTCCTAAACCTTAATTCAAGTGTTAGTTTCTCATATGTAATAGGTAGCTTATTATGGCCTTTATGTTTGTTTAAGGTCTATCTTATGTAGAAGGCCCATAAGTTTAGGCCCATGTCCAATAAGGAAAAGGGAAGGAGTGGGAGTGTTGCTAGCTCCTTGCCTATAAATAGTCTTGTATAACCCTCACTGGGGTTGGTTGTTCAATGCATTTCTTTCACATACATATCTACGCCTAAACCGTTTCATATCGTGTGTGTGTGTTTGGATATTGTTCAATCGCCTTTATCTCTTTCTAGTAAGCTTGTGTTGTAAAACTAGTGACCCAATGATGGTATCAATCGCCTAACTAGTTGGGTGAATCGTTATTTCTTGAAGTGGGTTTTTGGTCCCACGCGTAGAATAACGTGATACTTTGGTTCGCTTAAAACTCGTTTTTACACTTTTAATCCAAGATTCTTGTACTTTCAACATTTTAAGGTGTTAAAATACTTGTTTTTGGCAAAAGTTTCAAACTTTATGCGTGGATATACGCTTTTAAGCTAGTTTTTGTTCAAGGGTTCGTCCCACGATAACTGCTTTTAGGAGTTTTGGTTCATCAAGTTTCACACTTTTGTGTTATTTTGGTGATATTGAAGCTATCTCATCACAAAATCTGGTTTAGAAACATCTTTGGGCATAATCATTTTTACGAGTAAGATTACACGATCAAAACCCTAATCTTACGCCGTAACTTTATCCGTGGTTTGATCTTCACTTTCGTGGTTTACTCCGTGTTTTTTTGCTTGGATAAGCCTGAAAATACGTCGACTTTGGATATCTTTTGCACTGTGATAGTGTAAAAGATCATTAGAGATAAAACGCTAAACTTATGCATAAGCATAAAAGCTTACGCGTAGAAATCCTAATCATAAGATTCATCTTACGCCTAAGCCCAGTCTTACGCATAAGGTAATCCTATGCCTAAGTTACTTTGTGTCTACGCATAACTTTAGCGTCTTTTCCCTACTTACGCGTAAGCTAAATCTACGCGTAACTCTTGATTGTTACGCGTAACTTTGGTGTTTTTACGCATAAGTGCTACTTGGTTTATTGTGATTTCTACGCATAAGGATACTTCATCAACAAAGGTTCATTCGACTACAAAGATCCATTTTTACCAACACAAGTTTTCAACATGTCACAACCACTATACTCTAACTATTTCCCTTACACTTATTCTCAACGACAACAACAACTAAGTCCACAACATCAACAATGGAATCAACAACAAGCAGTTTATCAACAAAAATTTAATCAACAACATGAAGGAACCCACTTGGTTTGCAAAGATGTGTGAAGCTTTAAGCAGCCAACAATCAATTCATGAGGCTGGATCACTTGATAGACCTCCAATGCTCACTCCAGGAAACTACGATCAATGGGTGATAAGGTTCTTTAGGTTTTGTGATCCAAGAAGCCACATGGAAAGTTCTTAAAGAAGGTTATCTTGAAGGTCCATTTGAGATGCCTAATGTCATTATACCCTGAGATCCTAATGCTAATCCACCAAGAGATGAACAATCAAACATTGCTACTGCATTGCGCATTTGAATCCGTAAGAACTTCTACACTATGAAGTCGATGAGCTTGCAATGCAATATATCCTTTAGGATTACCAAACCCAATTCTTCAAGTGTTGATGCTCAAAGGTCGCAAAGAAAATGTGGGAACATATTCATCTACTTATGGAAGGATCTGCACTCAATCAGGAAGATATGGAATCCAAAATTTACTTGGCTTATGAACACTTCATGATTGAACCTGGAGAGACACTAGAGTCTTATCATCACCGATTTTCAGCCATCATCAATGATTTGGATAAACACAACATCATCATGCCAAGAATTGCAGTGAATAGTAAGTTCCTGAGTTGTCTTAGTCCTAAATGGGAGAAGTATGTCATTTTACTCCGTCAAGCGAAGAACATGCATCATTCTACATATGGATTGTTGTACGATTACTTGAAGCCTCATGAAAAGGAAGTTGATAGGGAAAGGATTCTCCGTGCTCAAATTGCTTTAACAACAAATTTGGAAAATCAACAACTTGCCTTGTATGCTCAAAACAGTTATCCTCGTCAACAAGCAACTCAACCAACTGCCTCAAACGATCAATCACAGCAACCTCAACAAAATCAATTGGTTCCTTACAACAACAACAATGATCAAGCACTTCATAGTCAAACTAATGAGGAATCCGATCCGCTCAAGCATTGCAACAAGGATTTGTTATGATTGCTAATGCTTTTAGCCGTTATACCAACAAATCCAACAATCGTATTCGTTCCTCATCTAATACACGCAATCAATTTGTTGTGAATAATGGACAAGTTGAATTTCGAGAATCGTGGTTATGGTCGCCGATGGGCGGTGGTCAAGAATCTTGTGGGTAGGAATAACAATGAGCTCAGTGGTGGAACAGGAAATGCTCGAATGGGTTGAATGGTCTTGATGCTACAACCGCAATGAGAAGGACACTGATAATGCATGCCCAAAGCCGAGGACTAAGGGCAAGGCTTATTTCAAAGAGGCTCTTCTTTTGGCTCTTAAGGATGAAGCCGGTGGAACTCTCACTAACAAAGAACGTAGTTTTATGGCGTATGCAGACTCGTATGATGATATGGAGGACTTGCAGCCAATGCACCCGTTATGTTGATGGCTAATATGTATGAGTTACACATGAGTGACACAGTGCTCAAGTAGATGACATCGATGGCTTGTCTCGTGCACCCAACAAACCATATTTATCTCGATCTAATATCTCCGCCAACATCCGAATCCGCAGGCTCGAATGTTCAAATGAGTCATTTACATCTCATTCGGCGATTTTCAAATAGACCCGTAGTTACATTTGACGATCAAGATGACCTTATGGTTTCCATTGATAATCAAATTGACTCGTGGTTATACTTGAGGATCTAAATAATGATCATGTTGTGACTCCCGTTGAACAAGCCGAACTTTGCCTCATCCAGATCTTGCTCTTTTACTTAAAGACCAAAGAATCACAAATCAAGAATGTTGTGCATTAAATCGGGACTTAAAAGTAAAATGTTAACCAAGGATTTTGAATGTTTAAAATGCAACTCAACTTTTTCAAAACTCAAGAAAACCGTGAAAAGGCTTTGAAGCCGCTTTTGCTAAATCTCATCAAACGAAAAATATTTAGAGAGATGATCGTGATCTAGCCGCTCAAGAATGCTTTGTTGTCTAAAATAGAACAACTGAAACGTGAACATAAAAAGCAAATTAACGCCTCACCTTGGAAAATCAAAAGCTAAGGTCGAGTGTTAACTTGCCAAAACGATTCTCAGCATACAAAAAGCATTCCACGAAATGAATAGATGATCATCTTGAAGAAATTATCGGTTTGCAACGCAAACTTAAAGAGTTTAAAATTGTTGTTTACAAACATGGTGAGTCAAGAATCGCTATTGAAAAGTTTACTTTAAAACCCAATCCAAATGGATATGGACCGAATCTTGCCGACTACAAACCTAAGCTTTCAACCAAAACATTCAAACCAAACACAAGTTTCAAAGGCATAATATAAAATTGATAATTACATTATGAGTGTTGTTGAATATCATCACAAGAGGAATTAGATGCGAAGACGAGAGTCGATCAAAATTAAAAGCATTGTTTACAACAAACCTTTTAATTATTCAAAATCGTCACTTTTGTCACACCAACGGATTCTTCTAACACACCAAGGGTTATCATAAAACGCCTAAGTCTTCTAATGTTAATCCCCAACTAGATTATGCACAAATTTATGGTCCTTTACCTTCCATCATGGAGTAAACTCTAAACCCGAAAATCGAAAAATTCTTAGATATTTTGACATTTTCATGGTCGACCTCAAAACTTTACAACATGAGATAGAATATCATTCGAAATCAAAGTTCAACATTTTCAATCGCCTCGCGCGAGAACAAAAAGACATTTTTCGAAAAATCTTTACCAAATGTTAAAAATTTGAAAATTGTGCATTGTCTGGGAACAGGACTTTCATAAGGAACTTGGAGTGATGAAGGTCGTTGAGAAAACATAAACATCTATTTCTAACACTAAACGAAAAAGAAAATGTTGAGAAAAGATGTTGATCGACTCTTGAATGATGTTATCTCGTACGATATCTATAATATTGTGTTATTGAATTACGTGTCACATGCATCCGATTATATCTCGCCGACATTGTTGATAATGTTGTAAATGGTGAGAACACCGATAATGTGCTTCAGATCGAGTCTTTAAAAGCTGAAAATGAACGATTGCTTAACGAACTTTCCAATGCAAAACGTCGCCTTAATTGGTGTCAAAAGATATTCACAATCAACAACTTGTTTTCAAAACAAAATCGCTCGATTGCATGCAAAATCTTCCGATCCTAAATTTGAGAAACTGGATGATCAAAACGTGTCTTTGAAAAGTCAAATCTCAAAATATGAACAAGAACTTGTAAAAGTTAAACAGAATATGGTGTCATATTTGATTTACTCAATAAGACTCGTCATGAAGCATCAAACGAACTTGATCACTATCTTGCACACACTAGAGAAGTCATGAATTTTCTTTGGTAATATTCGCTCGAAAATCAAGAGTTGATTCACACTATCTTTAAGTTAAGAGAAATGTTAGGAAAGTATGAACTACTTCCGCCACCGTGATTAAGAGAATAGCACCAAGAACACTTAGTAATCGTGAACCTAGAATCCCTACGCCAAATCACAAGTTGCTAACGCTTCCTTCTACCGATATAGGAATAGTTGTGTCTTTTCCAAACGTCCGCACTTCACGACCTCAGGAGCACTCAATCAAGAATAGGAAGTTGCGACCTAAGAAAAGATCAATAAGGAATGCTAAAGTAGAAGAACACCCTAGGACTATGAATAAGACTCACGTTGCTTCCACTACAAATATTGCGCCTAGAAAATGTAATAGAAATAGTGATGTAACGAATGCTAAACCTTTAAGTACTTTTGATATTCAATTCGATGCACCTTTTGTTATTTGTCGTAAAAGTATGGATTCGATTGTCATGACAAATGTGTTGCTAAAGCTATAATCTCTCGCTTACGGAATCCTAAGAATCGGAATACCTCTAGGCCCACTAATCATTCTAAGTCGTGCTTGGTAGACCGCCTTCTTTAGATTCTAAGGCAAGCATTCTGTCCCTCGTAGCTCCAGCCACCTCCTAAGAATGTAGTACCACCTAGTGCATTCACTAAGACTAAAGCAAATAGTAGTTATAGATGGCGAAATGGATATATAACACACTAGGATTTAAATGGATGCCTAAAGTTATTGATGTGTATGTCTACTATATCGCTCCTAACCTCTAACATTTCGGGTTCCACATCTACTTCTATTCCATCCGTAAATGCGCGTGTGTAATGCAAGCGATAAAGATCATTCTCGGATTGTTGATAGCGGATGTTCCCGACACATGACAGCAATCTTAAACTATTATCAAACTTTATTGCAAAGTTCATTGACACCGCCGATTCGGAATGATCACTTCGCAGACTATCATGGGCTACGGAGACTATATCAATGGGAACATTGAAATTAGCGGTGGTTTACTATGTGGAAGGCCTCGGTCACAACTGCTTTCGAGAGGTCGGCTTTGTGATGGAGATTTGGAGGTTGATTTCCGGAGAAAACTTGTTTCATTCGTGATCTACAAGGAAATGACCTTATGTCCGGCTCGTAATTCTAGTCTTTACACTATCTCTATGCAAGACATGGTTGCTTCATCTACCATCCGCTTACTTTCAAAGGCAACATCAACAAAATCTCGCTATGGCACCGCTGCCTCTCACATCTAAACTTTCAAACCATCACCAACCTTGCTCGACACAAACTAGTTGAAGGTCTCCCACGATTCCGGTATTCAAAAGATTACCTTTGCTCACTGCGAACAAGGAAAAGCACTCGTGCTCATTTTCCTTCAAAGGTGGAACACGACTCTCAAGATGTGCTTCATATTCTTCACATGGATTTGTGTGGCCCGATGCGCGTGCAAACGATCAATGGCAAACGCTACATCTTAGTAATTGTTGATGACTACTCACGATGGACTTGGGTATACTTTCTTCAAGCAAAGACCAAGCTCCACAGATGATCATCACCTTCTCACGAAAATACGTGTTCACTCAAAAACCGCCGACAAATCGAATGCATAAAGGAACTGAATTTGTTAACCAAACCCTTCGTGAATTTTATGAGAAAGTGGAATTCAAAGATCGACATCTATTGCACGACACCGTAACAAAATGGAGTTGTTGAAAGACTAAACCGAACGTTAGTGGAAGTCGCAAGAACAATGTTAATCAATGCTAAACTTCCAGATTACTTATGGGCAAGTCGATATATCGCATGCTATACTCAAACCGTTCTATGATTACTAAACGCCACAACAAAACACCGCTTGAGCTTCCACAACCATAAACCGAATCTCAAACACTTTCATGTATTGGATCCCTTTGCTATCCGAATAATGATCGTGATGATTTTGAAAGCTCAAAGCCAAAGTCGACATCGAGTCTTCATTGGATATTGTAAGAATTCTAAAGGTTACGGATCCGAATCGTCATACAAAACAAAGTTATGGAAACGATTCATGCTCATTTTGATGAACTTATGGAGATGGCTTCGAGTATAATGACTTAGAACCCGGTCACAACCGCTTAAACTTCCTTAACCCCATCATCACCGAACAAAGCCCCCACTCACTCACAACAAATGGAAAGGTTATTTGCTCACTGTTCGGTGACGATATTGATGAACGTGCTCAAGGTGTATCCATTGTTTCACCGCTCAACCCGATAATACTCTTATACCGATACACTGCTACAACAACTCTCGTTGAAGAAGCACCACCATTGACTCCACCACAACATTGAACAAACCGCTTCCAACAATGATGAACCGGCCGATGATATCCCGAATGAAGTACCCCACCGCAGATTTTGATCCAAATGCGTTCTTTAACCCGTTTGCTAATGACATCGCCGCACTGATGTCGCGGAATCATCAACAAACCATTTGAATCCCGAATCTGCACAATGTATACCAACATCAACCTCTACACATCTATGGACAAAAGACCATCCTCCGCAAATATTATTGGCAACCCGAATCAACCAATCGTTACGAGACAACGTCTTCACACATATGGTGAACATTGCATTTATGCACTCACCGCCCGCTAACTGAGCCTAAAACATTAAAAATGCAATGACAAAAGACAACTGGATTGAATCCATGCAAGAAGAACTCAACCAATTCAAACGTCTTGAAGTATGGAATCGGTTGAAAGACCAGCAGGGTCTACGTCATTGGTCTCAAATGGATTTGGAAAAACAAATTGATGTCAAGGGAACGAATCCAAACAAGTCACGTCTAGTTGCTAAGGGTTATCGTCGTGAAGAGGAATAGACTTTGAAGAATCTTTTGCTCGGTTGCTCATCTTGAGGTTGTTCGGATATTTCTCGCTCGTGGCTCATATGAATATGACGGTCTTTCGGATGGATGTCAAAACTGCGTTTCTTAACGGACAACCGAAGAAACGGTTTATGTCGACCAACCCGAAGGATTCGATGATCCCGAGTTCCCGAACCATGTCTACAAACCGAACAAAGCTCTTTATGGTCTCAAACAAGCTCCTCGGGCATGGTACGATAATCTATCATCTTTCCTCATTGCTAATAATTTCACCAAAGGTTCGGTTGACCCTACTCTTTTATACAATATCACGGGCACATATCTTAATTGTTCAAATTTACGTGGATGACATCATTTTGCGTCTACACATAAAAAGTTTTCAATCGCTTTTGCAAAACTAATGAAGAAAATTTTGAAATGTCCATGATGGTTGAACTTACGCTCTTTCTAGGACTGCAAGTTCATCAATCACCCGTGGTATTTTCTTGAGTCACCCAAATATGCCCTTGAATTGTTAAACAAATTTGGAATGAAAACCCGTGACACTTATGCCACACCAATGACTCATACCAAGAAGCTAGATCGATTTACATGGGAAATTAGTTGACCCTACCAAATACCAAGTATTATTGGGTCTCATGTATCTAACAACTAGCGAGACTGATAGTGTATTTGTCGATATCTATGCTCCCGTTATCGATCGCGACTAAGCGAAACCCACCTCTATGAGGTTAAAAGAATCCTCCGATATATCAAGGGAACCATTAACTTAGGGATCCGTATCCGAAGGATTACGGTTTTGAACTAATCGCTTTTTAGACGCCGACCACGCAGGATGCTTAGACTCAAGGAAAAGTACTTCAGAGCACTACAATTTCTTGGTGATAAACGGGTGTCCCGGCAATCAAAGAAGCGGATTGTACATATTTGTCATCAATCAAGCATAATATGTAGCCATGTCTGCGTGTTGTGCTCAAGTCATCCGGATGAGAACACAACTCAAAGACTATGGTTACATATTTGATGAATCCTCGATGTATCGCGACAATCGGAGTGCCATTGCGATCTCGTGCAACTCATTCAAGACTCAAAATCAAAACACATCGATCTTCGCTATCATTTCATCAAGGACCACGTGGAACAAGTGCAGCTTGAATTATACTTGGTATGCAGAATACCAATTGGCGCATCTTCTTACCAAAGCCTTGCCTCCCGCTAGGTTTAATGAGTTGGTCCACGGATTGGTATGAGGTGTTTGACTCAAGAGGAATTGGATGACCTCTTAAAACAGGTCTTAAAAACCCATCAAACACCAAAATCTCTTTTGTAAATATTTTTCAAAACAAAATACAAAATATAAAACCCGATAAAACAACAAAATATTCTTCTATCTATTTTCTTTAAACATGTCAAGTACATATCTTCCGTCAACACTCAAATCTTTCAAAATTCAGTATTTTTACGATCAAGTGTTGAGGGGGAGAAATAAATACTTAACTGTTACAAAATATCTGTGTACTTGCATGTTATCCTATCCCGGTTGTTTCTTTTATCAATGGTGGTAATTCTTCTGGTTCATTAACACTCCTCGGACTAAACTTTATAACTTTTCATCATTTTCTTAAGTCGAGGGGAGTGTCGTCAAAGTTAGTTCCTAAAATCTTTTGTTTGGTAACCAAAATGGAAGTTAAAAGGCTTTGAATGAAAATGGAAAAGGTGGAGGACCGGAATCGCAAAAGGTTAAAGTCATTTTAATAAAACACCCCACCTAACATTTCACTTCACATTTATTACTCTTAACCAAACAAATCCTACGCAAAAAATTCGTTCTTCAAATCTGTGTTTCTGATCATCAATTTGTAAGTTGTTTCATGATCTTAACGTGTTTAAAAACATTGGTTTTGATTTTTACACGAATCCAAAGGTCAAATTTTTGCATATGATTGATTTGGTGTTCTACGCATAAGCGTATGGACACCTAATCAAGAATGGGTGTTTGTGATTAAAAAGATAGTGTCAAAATGCTTTAATAACATCAATGATACCTTTTCTATCCTCAAAACGAACCCAGATTCACGAATTGAGTGATTTTGAAAATTAGGGTTTACTCGTGGTTTTGGGTATTTTCAACCCAGAAACACTAATTGATTGTGAATTAGAAATTAGGGTTTAATGTTCTTGAGATTTAGGTACTTTTGATTCACTGCGAATTAGGTGTTAAAACTTGGTCATTACACTCTCACAACATCTTATACTTACCAGAAACACTTTGGTGCATATCCTATGGCTAGATTTCATACGCGTAAATTTTGAACTTTAGGGTTTTAGGCTACGCGTAAGTTTGTTCTACGCCTAACTGTTTGAATGAGTGATTGTGATTTAATCATTATATAATGAGTGTTAGTGTCAAAATTGATGTTATGATGATTTTATTTCGGGCTTGCTACCGTGAAACTCGTAATCAAGGTCATTGAAACTCACGATAAGGATCACCTTACGCCAGAAAGTTACGCGTAAGAGTAATCTTACGTGGAACTATTACGCGTAAGGTTCTACAATGGGACCACGTGTATCCCGTGAAGGATATGCGTAAACAAATGACTCTACGCGATAAGGTCTACTCTTACGAGTAAGCCTTACGCGTAAGATTTTTATACGCCACGCCGTAAGCTCTCACGATAAGGTCCCCTTTTCCCACGCGTAATATTTCTTACGCTAAGTAAGGATCCCACGATAAGCTTGCGCTCACGCCAGTATACTTCTCTGCTTTGCATAAGCTACTATTCCTACGCATAAGCCTTGATCAAACCTTCGTTATGAATTGTTAAGCGTGCAAACTTGTAAACAAGTGAATCATAACGTCACGAATCCAATAATGTCACTAATAAACTTAAGCGCTTAATATGTTGTGTTAAATAAGTGATAACATAAACTTTAAAATCTAAAGTTAACTAACTCACGAAACTTCTCACGACGTCATTGGACTATTGGACAATTAAGTGACTTTGGACTCAGAACAATCATTGACATCAGATATTCAATAATTAGACAATAAAAACCTTCGTTGACTAACATTATGTCTTTCATATTGTTGGTTCTTTGGCTAATGTTATTTCGCATCACGACATGGTCGCTCAAATGAATGTGGATGCACCGAAGTTCTCACAATTCTCGACATCTTCCCTAATGGCTATCCGAGAAAGATTGGAAAGAACAACCTTAGGGTTGACTTTGAAACCCTCACATGCTCAAAATCTTCTTGTCTCATTGTTGTGGATATTCTAAAGAATCATCCCTACCGTAACATGCTCTCACACTGATACAAGATCGAGATCTACATTCAACAATTTCGAATTCAATGCAAAGGATCAAGGGTCAAAGTGCGTGATCGTGACTATCAATCACAAACAAGTCACCATCACTCATGCGGACTTACAGTCTGTTCTTCTCATTCCGTAAATCGTGCCAACCGACTTCTATGCCACACCCATGAGGAGACAGTTCTACAATTCTTGATTGATATTGGCTATAATGAAGCTTCAGGAATTATCTCTAAGCATTCTCATATGGAGCTTAAGAACATTCCTCAACCGTGGAGAACCTCTACATCATCATCACCAAATCGGTCTCGGTCGTGACGGTGGCTATGAGCATCCCAAGCTCATGGAACTACAAATCTTCGGTCATTAATCAACAAGAAGGACATCGAAATTGAAGCTACGATATGGGATGACATGATGACATTTCTCAAAAGCTTGGCTCAAAGATTCCCTATGTCGATACACAAAAGCGTTGATCCAGAGAGCACTTGGACTTCATCCCGATATCCCCAAGAGGCTCAATGACCCCGACAATCACGACATGTTGATCGAGCCTATCCTATTTGTCGAATCAAGGAATCGTCAACAAAGAAACAGTGGTTGTGTGTTACCCGATCACCCATCGATCGACGAAATCAAGAAGTTTGAAACGCATAAAAGGTATCGGGTAGCAGAAGAGAAGGCAAAGTTGGTCATCTCGATGAAAAGCCTTCGAACACCTACCGGAGAACCGTAAGAGGAAGTCTTTGGAAGTGCAAGAAGCACGGTGAGTCAAAGGAAGGTCCCAAAGAGGAAACCCACTCCAAAGAAGAAAGTTCCTCTCGTGAAGTCGCTCCTATTCCTACACCTTAACCACCAAGAAAGCTACCGGACGAAAGCTCAAGATACACAATCGACGAGGAGGTCCACTACTCGAATCTGAACCGAACCACCTCCTCAAGAGCAAAACCTCTTAGTCCAACAAATTAAAGATCGCAGGGAAGACTCCTATACTTGTGCCATATGAAGAAAGCTCGAAAGTGATGAAGAGCAACTGGGTAAATCCTACAGGAAGAAGTTTAAAATCGTTAGACACCTTCAAAAGGCTAAATAATTTGAACAAGATCAAATGCGTGGCCCCGGAGGGTCGAGTGGTGGTGTCCACTCTTCACCGGATCCCGATGCGGTTAATCGACCCGATAAGGAACGGTGCCACCACTCTTGTGCAACAACAAAAGCTTGTGGAGGATTCTACTAAGCATGACATTGAGGAAACAAACCGAGAAATCGAGAAAGATAAATCGATGAAGTAGTCGCAACTCAAGCTAAAGCAGATGAAGAAGCTAAGATTCAGTCAAGAACAAGCTAAAATCGAACAAGATGACGAAGTGAACTATGATCAACTTCTTCAAGACAGTCCAACTCATTCCAAGGAGATAACTTCCGAACCTCCTAAGGACCCCGAATCTCCTCACATCTCATCATCATCGATTCATCTTCTCACTCCTCACCACTACCATCTAAAAGATCAACCAAATCAACATCCAACTGTGAAGAAACCAATGACTCTTGGTTATCCCAGCTAAAAAAGGATTGTTAAGGTCCAAGCAAGTAAGGAAGAAGGATGTTACCAACAAAAGTCGAATCAACTTGTCGATGTAATCAACCTTCTTCAAGACGGATAAATGAATTGTTGATGAAGGGAACAAATCCAAGTTTATCGGTGGAGATTTCCAAAGGAATTGGAAAAGACAAAGAAGAGAATATACTCACAAGTTTCTTCTCGATACTATCCCGGTGTGACTCGAGAAGTATTCTCCAGACAACTTACTCCAAACATCGTTGCATTGGTTAAAAATATAATGAGCAAAGAATCGACCTTTCCGAAACCGGAAGTTAATCGCTAAATTGGTGATGCAAATGTCAAAAGAGTGGATCCTTCACTTGGATGAAGCTAAGTTTTTGAGACTCTATTAGACTATCAACTCAAGTCTTCATGCAAAGAATCAAGAACTCAACCAAAACGACCAAGAGACGGCGATGATAAGGACAAAGACTCGCACCTAAACGCCAAGAAGTCCGTGAATCTTCATCAATGCCACCTCCACCCCAAGGCCCTCTCCACCAAGACGATCTCCTCCTCGTTCTTCTGGCGATAAACCTCAGATTCTTCGAATTACCACCCGAGACTCAAAACCGGTGATCATTTTGAGTATACGGGTGGTGACGATGAGGAAGCCCTTGAGCCCTACAACAACCCACCTCTCCCAAACAAGTTCAAAACCGTAATCCTCATCTAGGTCTAAACAAAAGAAGAAGAAGGCGCCCATGGTTGACGTAGTATCATGGCTAGATGACGATAAAACAGAGGAATTTGAATGGTTCTTTACACTTGTTAACTCAACTCCCTACCCTTTCAAGGTCAAGATCCGTAGACGGTAATACATTGGAGCATGCAAAGATTCTGCAAGAAAAGTTCCAAGTGAAGAAGATGACGAAATCCGAGTTGAAGCAAATCAAGAATGAAGCATTTCAATTCCTAAAAGATAGCTCGGAAAGTGCTATTGAGGTTGAATATCACCTTGATAACATAGCACGAGCTATGTCTAACAACATGGATTGGCTCAACCCAGAAGCAAACATCGACTTCACCAAACGGGACAACCCTCCATATTACACCGACTGGTCTAAACCTCTACCGACAATTGGCCAACCAGATGAGCCAAGAATTCCATTCCGATATTTCTTCAACAGAGACTTGGATTTTCTTCTACATGGTGGCGATGGTTCAAGGAAATATGCTACATATTTGACACTTCCATTCCCGACAAAGAATATACTCTAACCGCATAGCCATCGAGGAAAGAGCTAACCACTTGTTCTCCAACAATGTGGTAGAGTATGACCGTGATGCAATGTATGGATTCACCATTGGCCGGAATCAAGAATCTACTACGTGTCGCCAGTTCAAGTCTCAACATGCGGTGTTCGGTTCTAAAAGTATCGCTGCCATCAAACACGTTGATCTTTCGACCAAATGGGACTACACTTTTCTCAAGAAGATTGTGGTCAAAAGGCAAGATGAACGGATTATGTATTCTCTGAAGTCGACTTTGAGAATTTGTCTATCAATGACATTGAAGACATGTACCTTACCAAAGTATAGGGTCGCATCGACAATTTTCAACCAAGTACAACGTGAATTCATCAAGTCATTGCTCATCTTCATCGACGATTGTCATCAAAGAATGTGTAGAATATCTCCACTTGCGTTGAATCTTATCGCACGTGTCAACTTCACTCCACCACATCTTGATCTTCTCGACATCAACCAGCTTCCACAATACACGCTCGTCAGCAAACCGTTCGATGTCGTTTATCGCAGTGAACTTCAACGCAATTGCTTGATGGCGTGCAGCGATCTTCACAAGTTTGGGGATCACACCTTGAAGATGGTTAGGGACGGATTGGCTTATCGGTTGAAGGATATACATCTAAAGATTGGGTCTCCTAAGCGATGGAATTCTCAGGATCGAAGGGATGTGAGGAGGATCATCAAAATGATTGATGAAAGGTTGTATAGAAGGGATCGCCTGTAACATTGGAAAGCTTTGTTGGTGGTCGACCCAGATTAACATCACCGGCTATCAATGCCCGATCGCACTCGAAACATCACCGACTTCCGGTACCCTTGAATCGCTTCTATTTCATTATATTTTGGATGTGTGATTATAGATGTCTATGGCTTGTGCACACATAACAATGTACAACCCGTAATTGTCAAGAAAGGACCCCGTGGTATGCTTCAAATGCCACAATCCTTATAAAAGGAGCGAAAGCTTCTTACTTTTGAGTAAAACCTATCAAACCTTTCATTTTTCAAGGTTTTGCTCAAAAGGACAAGTACTTCCGTATGATTTTCAAAACCTCAACCGCTATATCACTTGTTGAGGGGAGTACTTGAGTTAAAACTTTGTTCATAAATTGTTCATAGTGGTCATCTTCCCCAACACTCGAAATGGTCATATTTATTCTCAACTTTTCAAAATAACATTTTATATGCCATTTTGAGGAGAGAAAATTATGTGATAACAAATATGTTGTGTAAATGCAAATGAATCTTTGTGTAATAGACTTAACCAACGAATTGACGGTACTAAACTGTTAGTAACTCGAAAAGACTTGTCCGGACGGGTAATAATTTCAAGCTAGTTCGCTAGTAATGTAAACGTGTCTCGCAAAGGACTTGTCCGAGTAGAAAGTACCATTCGAGAAACTCTTGGTAGACATGAACTCGATGGGTATGACAACCTTCGAGGCTTGTCTACACCTTTAAGGTAGTTATTAGAGCTAGTTGTCACCTAAAAGTCGACAATGTAACTCTTTAACTATGCAACGAATCGTGTCTCATGGGGATTGTCTATCTTGAGTTGATCAATTCATAAAGTGCGCGCTCCTTTCCTCATTTGTGATTTCCATAAAAACTCCTAAGCACATGTGGAGGGGAGTATTTCAAAATCTAAAACTCTTGAAGTGTTCAAACATGTTTTCATTCACAAACACTTTGAGAGATTTTCATGAAAAATGGTTTTATTGCAATGGAGTTATAAGGAGATTAAGGTTAGGAATAACTGTCCTATGATCCGCCAGAGCCGGAGGATCTACCCAAGGACATCACAAATAGTTAGTACTTAGAAGTCCTTAGGTACGATTATAAAAGGAGAAAATGAAAATCGGAGAAAGAAGGAGTTGAAGAATTAAAAGAAATGCAAAGAAAAGGGTGAAAAGAAATAGCCCTCCAAATTATTCAACTTAGGGCGTACACCGGGTTCAATTCATATGCTCTTGGTTGTCACTTAGTGACGCCGGTATTGAAGATTAAAAGTCGTCATGGACCCAAAGGACGCATGCACTAAACCTTCTTAGCCACTCAAGTTTCTCTCATGTAAGCTTGTTTCATTCTCACAGGAACCCTACATAATCTATCGGCTTTCTCTTAGAGATAGTCGGTATTGAAGAAGGAGACCTCTCCCTAGTCTCCACTCAGAAAACCAAAACGCACTATTGAGTCTAGAGCCACGAGATTCATCAAAAGATCTCTTAGGTACACTTGACATTTCATCACTCGATGTTCAATGATAAGAACATCAATGGTACGTTATCGAGTCCTTCACGGATCTTAGCTATCGTCAAGAACATTTATGAGAGGTTCACAACCGTGATCCTCGGTGATTGAATGGAAACTCGCCGTGGTCAACATCAAACGACCCGACAAGCAGTCACTTCGGTAACTCCTCGTGGATTACGCTTAGTGTGTCTCAAATGGTCTACAATCGTGAGGTGATGCTTGATTGTACCTCATCGACTCATCCGAATCAGTAGGTGTACTTGTGAGATCGCGTTATCTCACTTGTGGGACTCCAGCTCAGAACGGCCTTTGTGAGAATTAGAGTTGTGTTTTCACACTATGTTGTTAACACTCAAGTTTGAACCTCGTAAGTGCGGAATCCGCTTATTACTAACCGCTTTAAATGTTTTCTTCTTATGGAAGCTCGGAGCGGGATGATCGTGCATATTCTTCTCATGCTCACGCCAACATCATCACTAATGGAAGTTCTATCCAAAAGCAACACAGCAGTCGTAATGATTCTTCGTCAAATCAAAGAATCTACAAAGTTAAAAGACTTAAAGAACTTCATCAAGATCGAATTCCAACGCCAAAGAGCGTGTGAGCATGTTGAAGAATGACGTGGAGACATCAGAAAAATGAAGGCACCGAGGCGACTTGATGCGCATAACAACATACTATCACTTTCATCACAAAGAACAATGATCAAAGAACAAAGTTAAAGATGACGTCAAAGCATAACTGCTCAAAGAAAACTATCTCTACACTGGGAGATTGTTCGAATCAAGGCATTTCTTCTCACAAGAAAAAGAATGTCGAAGATGTCAAAGCTACTATTACATCAACGCCTTCACTGTTTTCATCACCAACACTTGAGGGGAGATTGTTGGAATCACCCTAAACCTTAATTCAAGTGTTAGTTTCTCATATGTAATAGGTAGCTTATTATGGCCTTTATGTTTGTTTAAGGTCTAGCTTATGTAGAAGGCCCATAAGCTTAGGCCCATGTCCAATAAGGAAAAGGGAAGGAGTGGGAGTGTTGCCCTAGCTCCTTGCCTATAAATAGTCTTGTATAACCCTCACTTGAGGGTTGGTTATTCAATGCATTTCTTTCACATACATATCTATGCCTAAACCGTTTCATATATCGTGTGTGTGTGTGTTTGGATATTGTTCAATCGCCTTTATCTCTTTCTAGTAAGCTTGTGTTGTAAAACTAGTAACCTAACATCTTATCATAAATCATCCCCTAACCATAGCCTTTGATAAGGTTTTAAATGTACCTTTTGAGGGTCGTTTAAGCCCTTATTTGATCACTTTTGTATCCGTTATTACTTAATATCGTTCCTTTTCACTTTTAGGTCTCTTGAAGGCAAGTTGCTGGAATGGCACTTATTTGGACGAAAAGGCGGATATCTGAAGAAAATGGCCAAAATCAAGAATCGAGACACTCAAGTCTTTGAAATACAAGGGGCCAGGCATCGCTAATCATGACGCCGTCGGAGCACTTTTGTGACGGCTTAGTAGCCAAATTGCTCATTTACAAGTGACGGGTTCAGTTTTAAAGAGTAGGGCGTCACAACTCGGACGCCTAGATTTGATCGACGGCGTCGAGAAGATGAAGCCAAGACGGCGTCACAACCATAAGGTGGCGCGTCGTCAAGGTGCAACATCAAGTAGAAATCTTGTTTTGGCCATAACTTTTGCATACGAACTCGGTTTAAGTGATTCAAAAGCCAGCGCGATCGGAACGAGAAAATATACGTTTGGTGAAAAAATGGTGTGAAGCCATCACTCTATAGGTGTGACGCCGTCACTCTTTCTTGACGATTGTAAAATCGCCTATAAATATAACATTATAACTTCACTTTTGTAAGCCCTAAACCCTAAGTCCGATTCTGGGGTTTAGGTAGGTGTTTTTCCAGCAACTTAAAGGGTTTCAAACACTCTATAAACATCGTGTAATGGTTTGTTTGTTAATCCAATCCTATGGTATGTCTTCAATTATCTTGATTGTTGCTTGCTCTTCATTAATTATGCTTGGCTAATTCACCTAGTGTTTGCTTATGATTGTATGAAACTTGTATGTAATTAATTAGATCTTATTGATTTCTTAGTGATGCTTGTATCTATCTTCATCATTAGGGGTGTGACAATTTCATTGAGTCTAATTGGTTTAGTTTATAATTCTTGCATCCTACTGTCTCTTGTTTGATTGGTTGTCTCTTATCTTAATTGTAATTGGCTTAGGAGTGCGACTAGGCTATCGTTGTGTTTAATACTTGATAAATCTTGGATAATTTATGAATGACTTAGTGGATTTCGTTTACTAAACCCAAAGATAACCTCAAAGTTAGTTTATGAATGACTTAGTGGATTTCGTTTACTACACTTAAAGGTGACTTCAAAGAGTTAGGGAATGCACACCTTACGACCTTAGAAAACACAACGTTAAGAATAAGGACGTGACAATTCAACCATCAATAGGACATGACAATCAAGAGGTAGAATTGGATAGCTAGCAAGGAGTAATACATCATAAGTAGATACGCTTCACGTTCTGGTAGACCCATAATTTAGTTAGTATCTTTTAGGATAGTTGACTAGCAACTAATTCCACCCTCCCTCCAAAACCGAGATTCATAAAATATAAAAATACAAAATAATCATCCTCACCTTTAGATTTAAATCGACATACACTTGACCTAACGACACTATTCCCAGAGAACGATATCAATACCCGTGGCTTACCCTAATACTACACTACAAATGATTAGGTTCACCGCCTAGGGTGTTATAAAACTTGCTCAAGAAAGGAAGTTCCTTTGACCCCGAACGCCGCGTAAGCGTATCAAGTTTTTGGCGCCTTGGGAATATTTATTGCTTACCTGGTATCTTTCGATCTGTATTCTTGGTGTGATTTGGGTTGTGCTAATCTGTCAAGTAGCCTCGTTAGGGTTTAAGATCGTGTACGTGCTGCTGCTGCAAGTTGGTTTTTGACGTGGGTTAAAGAGATACTGGTCATGGTTATTAGGGTGTTTTATCATCCTAATACATGTTCTTTGTGTTACGCCCCTTTCCCAGCTTGACCGGATTTTTAAAAACTTTTATGCGGAAACGCTTGACTTTAACCGACTTCTAGTTACTCTTTTAATACCTGATAAAAATATATTACAAACTAACTATTGAAACTATTTTTAAATGAAAGTAGACTCAATTACCTACGAAACACCGGTATGGACCCGTGATGACTTACGGTTTAAAAGATATGATTTTCTAAAATCGACAAAATCTGAAAAATACTATAATTATACTCTGACGGAAGCATATGGCCATATGCTAAAATTCGATATGGCCATATGCTGGCCATATACCCTTTTTAAATTTTCTGAGACAATCATATGGCCATATGTTGGAAATACCATATGGCCATATTCTGGTCATATGACCTTTATCTAAACTTTATGAAGCAGTCATATGACCATATGCTGAAAATACCATATGGCCATATAGGACCTGCAGAAAATTTTATAAAACAATACTTCACACCTTTTCCAGAAACCATACTTCCGTGACTCGAAACTTAACAAAACTTTCCAGAAATCTTTAATATAACATAATACATCGTGTTCATAACCATTCGACCCGTTTGACCCCAAAATTTGTATAATTACACATTATCCCAAACACCCCTTAAAGACCAACTATAACATACACTTTAACCATATATCATTTCCATCCGAGTACTATAATGATCATGACATACACTTTACACATGAAGACACGTTTATAAACCATTAAACGACCCAGACTCACGGAACATCGACATTGAGCTTGGTATACTACCTAACTCTTACTTCATACATCACCAATCTTCCACATAATCAATCAATGATCCCAATCCAAGCCATAGTACTTCAAAACAATGAACCTACAAGAACATGGCAACTATAACATGTACACGATAACGGTTAGTAAGTAATTGGCTAATACATGCTAAGGATTCCATTATCAAATATGCATCACAAAGCATCTCTATAACACACAAGCTATAACACATTTAACACATAAAGCACACAACACATACTTTAATCTTATCATGATCCAACAAACTCTATAACATGCATTTAACCAATCTTCAAATCACAACTATAACAATCATAATCACATCATTTAATAACATCCACATTAAGCACATAGTAACCGAATTACTTACCTTAGCATCCAAGCTAAGCTATCACTATATCACCAATCATCATCATCATCCATCCTCATCCAAGGTTAATACCCTTAAACACATAATTAAATATAGACTTAATACATCATTCAAAAGCTATAACCATGGTTTATACAACCATTTATTTTACCTCTAAACATCTCTAATCATCATATAATCACTCTATGATTATATGATGACCTATCCCATAATTTACTTAACTTTATTTCATAATAAAATCATCCCATGATTACTATAACTCTCAATTAACTTAAAATTATCTTATACCCAATTATCCCAAGTTAGGGTTCATAAACCCTAACCTATCAATTCATCAATTAAACATTAACAGGAGTACTTACTTGGGTAGAGATCATAGATACTAGCTTATTTCATGGTTGGGAACACTAATTCCTTCACAATTTGATTATCAAGACCACCATGTCTTTTCCTTCTTCATCATATCACGACACACACACACTCCAGATATTTTCTAGATATCCATAGAAAGATTAAGAATTATCCAGACACTTGTAGGTGGTATGTTTTCCCAGTTGACACAATTGGTCCCTCAAGTCCCATTCCTTCTAATTTGGCCACTAAAAACATTATAACAAGTTTACCACTTGGCAACATAGGTCCCCCTTCTTTCAATAACTATGACATAACATTTGTTAATTAATAGATTGACTATCGAGCTTGACTACAATATAACATTCGTTGACTAACCAATCACGTTAAACCTTGGTCAATTTCATCTAAGGTGGGGCCTATTTGAATCCGGGATACGAGTCTAACACTTTGATAACCTGGTGGTTTGACATTTTTTCTCTTGAGGTTATTTGTGAGTTTGTTATTGGAAGTTAGGGTTTTTACTCTATCCGCGGTATGATTATTAAACAGTGCGCACATAATGTTTATTATCAATCTGGTTTGGAGCTGCTGTAATGGCAGGTACTCGAGGTTTGATTTATGGGATGTTAGGGTTTTGTACACCGTATTCTTAGGAGTCCGATTTAAACTTCATTGTGGTATATGGCTATTTGTTGCTGTTGCAGTTGATCAAACTGTCTTTGGGGTTGTTTTATTGTCAAATCTGTATTCCATTTTATTGAGGATGTTAGGGTTCTTTAAATCCTATTCGAGTCTATGCTAGTTTTGCTTCGTTACGGATCTCAATCTTTATGCATTGAAGTGTGCCATTGGGGTAAGTTGAGACTTTGCTAGTCATTGGAACATTCTAACTCCATTGTGTCTAATCATGGTTTGTTGGTTTGTAGTATGTTTAGTTGTTTTTGTGGTTAAAGGAAGGATGAAGATGTGCTGGATTCAATCAAACCTTACTTGGTTTTGATATTGGTTTCTTCGCTTTCTCTACAAACACATTATCACTTGTGATAAGTTATGGGATTCATATGGTATGGGGCTTCATCGTGCCATATCATTCGTGATTTATGCATGGAAGATTATGTGACACGCCAGAATGATTTAGAAGGCTCAAGTTTTTTATTTGAGTAGTAATGTATTGTATTTTTGTACTTTAATCATTTTTAGTAGTTCACTTTGTTAAGTTATAAGTATGATTTGTCATGCTTATATTTAGAGTCTGTAAGTGTCCTAAGGATTGAGATGAGGGAAGTCACCTCATCCTTTGTACTTCAATGTTTTGGTGTAATGCATTTTACTAGGGTGAAAATCCCTTTACCCAAAAAAAGAAGCTATGAATGTCTAGTTTCTTAAGAAAAAGGTGAACTTTAAAATATTATAGAAAAGTTATGTTCATTTTATTACATGTTTAGATATTTGAATATTCAAATTAGTGTTTAATCACATGTGATTTCTCATGCAAGTTTGAACAACGAAAAAGAAGAAGAAAATGAAAAAAGAAAAAAAAACGTTTGTCAAAAGTATATCAAAGTGCCCGTCCATAGAAAGAAAATTATGCTCATCTCGATGGTGTAATTTTTTTAACTTAACGATTAACGATTTTAAATATATTAACTTTTGATAAAAATGATTAAAATGTGTTTGTTATTTAATCTAAAAAATGAGTGGCTATGATTGAATCTTTGGTATGTAAATAAATGTTTGGTTTGTAATGACCTTAAATCTTTATCCCATAGCATAAAATATGATTAAACTTATTACTAGTAACATACATTGTATTGTTTTCGGGTTTTGAAAGCCACAGGTGAAAATTAGCAATGAGCCTCAAAATAAGACTAAATAAAGAGTATATATTTTAAATATACAATATATGAGGATCATTTAAATAAATTCACCATACTTATAAAAATGTCTTTGTATGCATATTTATTTAAAATTTAGAATTCACATATAGAACATATCTTTTGGGCTCTACAAATTTGAAGGCCTTGATGGTCGCTCACTTCGTCTACCTTTGAGAACGAGCTGATGGCATGCATATATTCCATGTGACAAGATTTAGCTCACGTTGAAATATGTTATTATGGTGATTAGAACTCCATAGAGCCGTTTGGTATTTTTTGTATCTTAATATTAGGAAACTATATCATAGGTCAGTTTGTTTTTTGCTTATAAATAGGGAATCATAAGATGAGAATTTTTGTACCTTCGAATTTCGTTTTGCAATAAAGAAAAAGCTTCCATAAATTTGTCGATTCTTGTTTCTTTTCTTTATCGCCTTTGATTGTCGATTGTTGATTCCTAACAATTGATATCGAGATTGTCAATCATTGTGGGTAATTCAAGAAGCTTGAATCGTTTTTCGAATTAGGGTTTCGTTTGGATTTGATCGAATTTAGGGTTCCAGGTTGAAGATCGTTTTTGATTTTATGTTTGTTTTGAATTTGGTATTGAAGTATTCATATTTTGATTAGTGAATATTCAATCGAATTTGGTATATTTGTGTTTTCGATTGTAATCTATCAAGAACCCTAGTTCTTTATTGTTTTGGTTTTGGGGAAGAATATTAGGGATAACTAGTACTCCATAGTAACTTTGCTAGAAGTATTGGGATTTGTATTTGGGCTTTTGGTTTTGAATTTGGGCTGCTAACCTTGTTTATCAAGTGGCCTATTAGAATTGGGTTTGAATTAGTTTTGTTGCTAATATCATTAGTATTTGTAATTCGTTTTTTATTCATTTGATATTTGTTCGAAAATCATGATGTCTTATTCTAAAATCACTGATATTGAGAAGTTTTCGGGTAAGAGTAACTTAAACTTGTGGCGTATCAAGATTCGAGCCTTATTGAAACAACAAGGCATTTGCTCACTGCTCGCTGTGATATTGATGAACGTGCTCAAGGTGTATCCATTGTTTCACCGCTCAACCTCGATAATACTCTTATACCGATACACTGCTACAACAACCATCTTTGTTGAAGAAGCACCACCGATTGACTCCACCACCATGATTGAACAAACCGCTTCAACAATGATGAACCGGTGATGATATCACGAATGAAGTACCCCGCTGAAGATTTTGATCCAAATGCGTTCTTTAACCCGTTTGCTAATGACAACTGCTTTTTGATGTCGTGAAATCATCAACAAACCATTTGAATCCTCGTAATCGCACAATGTATACCAACATCAACCTCTACACATCGATGGACAAAAGACCATCCTCCGGAAAATATTATTGGCAACCCGAATCAACCAAATCGTTACGAGACAACGTCTTCACACGATGGTGAACATTGCATTTATGCACTCGATAAGGTTTTAAAAGGTACCATTTTGAGGGGTCGTTTAAGTCCTTATTTGATCACTTTGTATCGTTATTGCTTAATATCGTTCCTTTTCACTTTTAGGTCTCGTGAAGGCAAAATGTTGGAATGGCACTTATTTGGACGAAAAGGCGAATATATGAAGAAAATGGCCAAAGTCGAAATCGACACTCACGAATTTGAATGTAGAAGGCGACGGCGTCAGAGTTATTTTGCGCCGTCGGAGAATTATTGTGACGGGTCGAACTCAAAACTCGTGTTTTCAAGAGACGGCGCCTAGTTGTGAAAGAGTAGGCCGTCGCTACTGCATCGCCTAGATGCAATCCGACGACGCCGAAGTCGAAGAGGATGGCGTCACGGACACAAGGTGACGCCGTCGCAAGGTTAACGTGGCCAAGACGAAACCCTAATGGCGGCGACACGACGGTGTCACTAAACATAAGGTGGCCATCGCAATTGTAATCTTATATATAGAATCAATTTTCGGTCTTTGGGTGGAGAGTCTTTGGGTAAAACCTAAAACCGAACCTAAGGTGTCTTGTACAAGTATTTTAGGGTTTTAACCCTATCTTACACCAAGATAAGTCTTTGCTTCATTAATTCAATTATGTCTTTGATTATTTGTGTGTATGCTTGCATGTTCTCCATGTCCAAGCTAATTTATTTGTGTGTTTGCTTAGGAAGTATGAAACTTAATTATTGAATATTGATTGGTTGTTTTTATCTTAGTTGATTAATGATCTAGTAATGCGATAGGTCATTCGTTGTGTACTTAATGCTTGATTCCTCTTTGTGAACCTTAGAGTATGATTACCGAGTGATTGTAGGCTAAACCATCCGAAGAGCGCCTTAGAGTAGGAGTCTATAATCTCTAAGTGGATTTGTAGACAAGACCCTTTGGTAAGTTCAAAGAGTTGGGAGAAACGATACCCTACAACTTTAGAAACACAACGCAACTAGGAATAAGACGTGACACTCAACCATCAATAGGAGATAATTAAGGAGTAATACAAACTAAGTAAACACATCTTTAAACTATCATACGAGCACACATTAATTAGACATAGACTCCACAACCTTAGTTTAGATAATTAGATAATAGTAGAGTAATCGGTAGAAATACCAACCCCAAATCCAATACCGAGATTCGTACCTTTCCATTTTCATAAAATATAAAAAGAAAAAAATAATCTTCCTCAACCTTAACCTTAGCGTAGTAACTCCCTACTAGCATTCCTATTCCCCAGAGAACGATATCAATACCCGTGGCTTACCCTAATTACTACACTACAACGATTAGGTTTATCGCCTAGGGTGTTATAAAACTTGCTCAAGAAAAGGAAGTTTCCTTGACCCCGAACGACGTGTAGCGTTATCAAGTTTTGGCGCGTTGCCGGGAATAGAATAGCTAGTTAGTAGTCCACCTCGCTTAGGTTTCTTTGCTTGATTCCTATCAAGTAAACTTTTTTTTTCATTTTAGATTTCTTAGTCTATCCCCTTCTTCGTGACCTTTGTTCGTAACACCCATCACTTTTCATCATGGAGGATGATAACCACCCACCATTCATTAACCCACCACCAAATGACCCGCCAAGAGCCTGTACTCTTGGTGAATACTCAAGACCAAGCCACCTAGGCTATAGGAACACCATTGAGCTTCCTGACCAAGCCCGAACTATGGCCCTGCGATCCGACACCATCCGGTTGGTGCAAAACGGATGTGCATTCCATGGACTTCGTTCAAGATCCTAATCGACCTTAAGGATTTCCTTAAAATTGCCGATTCCATCGACCTTGATGCTACTACTCGGGAGACCACGCGTCTGCGCTCTTCCAATTCTCTCTACGGACCAAGCTAGTAATTGGCTTGACGGACTTCCGCGGATCCATCTCAAGATGGGATGATCTCACCACTCTTCCTCGCCCAATTTTTCCCACGGAGAGAACTACGAACTTAGGAATGACATCTTGATGTTCCAACAACGTCAAGGCGAAACTACAGACGAGGCGTGGACTCGATTTAAGGAATTGCTCCACAAAGTCCTCATCACGGCATCGATCTTTGGCTTTAGTCCAAATCTTTACGATCGTGTCAACTTCTCAACTAAGAAATCCATCGACCAAGCGGCCGGTGGTAAACTTAGTAAACTCACCGTGGAAGAATCATGGGGTACAATAGAGGACCTTGCCTCTATGAAAATGAATGTTGGAATGACCCCATGAGTTGTCCAAACCGATAAAGCGATCTATTTGCCTCTCATTGACTCACAACCTTCCAATCGTAGGATGCTCGAACTTGAAGATCAAGCCAAATTCCTAATGAACTCCTACGAGACTCCTAAGCTTGAGCCAAATAACTTAGGAAAATCCTACAACAACCCTCCAAACACCGGAACTTCCACTAGTCTTGAGGAATGGTGTCCAAATTCATGTCATCTCAAGAAGCTCGATTGACGCAACTTGAAGCCGATTTCAAGCAACGACAAAGCGAGATGACAACCAAGCTCGACACCTCTTAAAAGCCTTCAATGGACATAGGGATGTCTGAGGAAAAATGGCGGAGATGATGGACTCGGTGAAAGAGTACACTAAGAGGAAGATTCAGAAGGTGCTAGTGAGGAACGATGAGCACGCCACCCCACTTTGTCTATTAACGCCATTTCCATTTCTTACGATGAGGATGGAGTAGTTGAGAAGAAGGAGCACGAGAGCGCAAGGATGGTAAGGATAAGAATGAGGCTCGGACTAATGATGAACCCAAATTCATCAAGCATTACCTTAAGCATGAGATCAATAAGAAAACAATCGTTAACCAAGTCAAAAACTTTAGGTGCAATGATGTTCTTAGGAAAGCCCTCTTAGGTGAAATAGAGAGGACAGTATGACACCATGCCTATTGGACCTATGTACCAGTCGATTCTAAGAAAGCCAGAACTAAGAAGCAAGAGATCTCGGGAACTTTGTAATTCCATGTAGCATAGGTGACTTAGAGAACCTAAATGCCTTGGCCGACTGTGGATCCGATGTAAACATAATGCCATGTCGGTACCTATAATAAGTTAACTAAGGAGGAACCGACCAAGACCAATCTTAGACTTTCCTTAGCAAATCATTCATACGCTTATCCCATAGGAATAGCGGAGGATGTCTTAATTGAGGTTGCCAATATTGTCTATCCGTGGACTTCGCAATTGTAGACATTGAGGAAGATAAAAACCGCCATTAATCCTAGGGACACCTTTCCTAACCACCGCTAAGGCAACCATCAAATGCGGTGAAGGATTATGATACTTAGAAGTGGAAAAGGACAAGTTAGGATACCTATTGTTCCGAGATATCCTCTTAAGATCATGGAAAAGATTACGGATGAGAATCCACAAGTCCCTAACAATGTGGTTAGGAAGAAAATGAACGATTGGGAAAAAGGGCTTAGAGAATTCATGGTTCAAGGGTTAATGCGACATTGTGGAAACGTGATAAAAGTTAGGAAATAACTATACCACAATACCACAAACTCAAAAGAACCCTAAGGAATTTTGAATGGAGAAAAGGTGCTTTTGTATAAATCAAGAGTAAAAGCATTATGGGAAGGAATAAGCCAAGATGGTTTGGACCTTATACGGTGAAAGAAACTAATCTAAAAATAAAACCGTTATCATAATGAGCGATGTTGGAAGAGAATTCACGGTGAGCATACAACGTCTACAACCTTATGATGAAGGCTTAGTTAAAGAAAAGAAGAAGGGCAATGAAGTCACGTAGGGCACGACTTGAGTCTAGCTACAAGACTCATAAATAAAGAAAAGCGCTTGGGAGGCAACCCATGCTTAATTGTTTGCTTGTTTGTGTCATATATCTTTTCATTGATTGTTTATTCTCATGTTTGAATTTGTGAAAATGCTTTATTTTGTCTTTAACCTCGCCTTAATTACATATAAAGGTATTTTACAAAAGGGATAAGTGTAGGGAGGATTACACACGTTTTAAAAAGAACGTGAACATGAGAATTACAATTCTTGAAAAGATATATATGTGTGTTGTTAGAGTCAAATGCTTGTATCGAGTCATAATGGATGTTATTGCAGGAAATTTTCCGATTTTAAAGATAAGAATTTTCCGAATTTTTCCGGAAAATCGAGACCAGTTCTGTTATGATAACTGACGGCGTCTGGTCGCAACTGACGGCGTCGGGAGGAGCGTAAACGACTTCTAACTTTTTCTCGTTTTACTACTTATAAATTTTGGAATTTTACTGTGTCTTAATTTTCTAGAAAATCGCAAACATCCATTCCACAAGCATTATATCTTATTTAAGTCTGGAATTACATCTTGTTGTGATTTTTCTTGTTCGGTTTGATGCGTTGGGTTGTTTGTTTTGTTCAAGTGTGCGAGTTTAGTTTGTCGAGAAGAAATTACATAAGATTGGAAGGAGCTTTTCATAATAATTCTTCTTGAAAAGGATTTAACCACCACTTTACACGGATCCTACCAAGCTAATCGGGGAGTATTAGTTTCTTTCTTTTTAATTACCTTCCATTATCATAACTTTGATACTTTCGGGGAACATTGGGGACAATGTTCGGTTTAAGTGTAGAGGAAAATAAAGCGGGAACTTTGAAACTATGCTTATCCTTGACTATTTGCTTTGTCCAATTGTGATTGTGTAATAAACCATGAGAAATGTCGGTTAGGGTAATTTTGGCACCAAATTTAAAATTTTTCATGACATATAGGAGTGGGCCATTAGTCTTAACAAAAGCGTCTCATGGATAGGAAGTTATATGACTAGTACCGGAGATCTACATTCAACAATTCTGGAATTCAATGCAAAGGATCAAGGGTCAAAGTGCAGTGACTGTGACTATCAATCACAAACAAGTCACCATCACTCATGCGGACTTACGGGCTGTTCTTCTCATTCCGTAAATCGTGCCAACCGACTTCTATGCCACACCCACGGAGGAGACAGTTCTACAATTCTTGATTGATATTGGCTATAATGAAGCTTGAGGAATTATCTCTAAGCATTCTCATGTGGAGCTTAAGAACATTCCTCAACCGTGGAGAACCCTCTACATCATCATCACCAAATCGGTCTCGGTCGTGGCGGTGGCTATGAGCATCCCAAGCTCATGGAACCGCAAATCTTCCGTCATTAATCAACAAGAAGGACATCGAAATTGAAGCTCGATATGGGATGACATGATGACATTTCTCAAAAAGCTTGCCTCAAAGATTCCCTATGTCGATACACAAAGCGTTGATCCGAGAGCACTTGGACTTCATCCCGATATCCCCAAGAGGCTCAATGACCCCGACAATCACGACATGTTAATCGAGCCTATCCTATCCGCCGAATCAAGGAATCGTCAACAAAGAAACAGTGGTGTGTGTTACCCGATCACCCTTGACCGAAATAAATCAAGCTTGAAACGCATAAAAGGTATCGGGTAGCGGAAGAGAAGGCAAAGTTGGTCATCTCGATGAAAAGCCTTCGAACACCTACTCGGAGAACCCGAAGAGGAAGTGCCGGAAGTGCGAGAAGCAAGTGAGTCAAAGGAAGGTCCCAAAGAGGAAACCCACTCCAAAGAAGAAAGTTCCCTCTTAGGAAGTCGCTCTATTCCTACACCTTAACCACCAAGAAAGCTCTTGGACTAAAGCTCAAGATACACAATCGAGACGAGGAGGTCCACTACTCGAATCAAGAACCGAACCACCTCCTCAAGAGCAAAACCTCTTAGTCCAACAACTAAACATCACAAAGGAAGACTCCTATACTTGTGCCATATGAAGAAAGCTTTGAAAGTGATGAAGAGCAATGGATAAATCCTACGTGAAGAAGTTTAAAATCGTTAGACACCTTCAAAGGCTAAAGAATTTGAACAAGATCAAATCGTGGCCCCGAGGGTCGAGTGGTGGTGTCCACTCTTCACGAGATCCCGATGCGGTTAATCGACCCGATAAAGGAACGGTGCCACCTCTTGTGCAACAAAGAAAAGCTTGTGGAGGATTCTCACGAGCATGACATTGAGGAAACAAATCGAGAAATCGAGAGAAAGATAAATCGATGAAGTAGTCGCAACTCAAGCTAAAGGTATGAAGAAGCAAAGATTCAGTCAAGAACAAGCTAAATCGAACAAGATGACGAAGTGAACTATGATCAACTTCTTCAAGACGGTCCAACTCATTCCAAGGAGATAACTTCAACCTCCTAAGGACCCCGAATCTCCTCACATCTCATCATCATCGATTCATCTTCTCCCTCACCACTACCATCTAAAAGATCAACCAAATCAACATCCAAATCGTGAATAAACCAATGACTCTTGGTTATCCACAGCTAAAAAAGGATTATTAAGGTGCCAAGCAAGTAAGGAAGAAGGATGTTACCAACAAAAGTGAATCAACTTGTCGACGTAATCAACCTTCTTCAAAACGGGATAAATGAATTGTTAATGTAAAGGAACAAATCCGAAGTTTATCGGTGGAGATTTCCAAAAGGAATTGGAAAAGACAAAGAAGAGAATATACTCACAAGTTTCTTCTCGACATCGCCACTGTGTGACTCGAGAAGTATTCTCTAGACAACTTACTCCAAACATCGCTGCATTGGTTAAAAATATAATGAGCAAAGAATCGACCTTTCAAACCGAGTTAATCGCTAAATTGGTGATGCAAATGTCAAAAGAGTGGATCCTTCACTCGGATGAAGCTAAGTTTTTGAGACTCTATTAGACTATCAACTCAAGTCTTCATGCAAAGAATCAAGAACTCAACCAAAACGACCAAGAGACGGCGATGATAAGGACAAAGACTACGCACCTAAACGCTCAAGAAGTCCGTGAATCTTCATCAATGCCACCTCCACCCAAGGCCCTCTCCACCAAGACGATCTCCTCCTCGTTCTTCCGCCGATAAACCTCGAGATTCTTTGAATTACCACCCGAGACTCGAAACCGGTGATCATTTTGAGTATACGGGTGGTGATGAGGAAGCCCTTGAGCCCCTACAACAACCCACCTCTCCCAAACAAGTTCAAAACCGTAATCCTCATCTAGGTCTAAACAAAGAAGAAGAATGCGCCCATGGTTGACGTCGTATCATGGCTAGATGATGATAAAGCAGAGGAATTTGAATGGTTCTCTACACTTGTTAACTCAACTCCTACCCTGTCAAGGTCAAGATCCGTAGACGGTAATACATTGGAGCATGCAAAGATTCTGCAAGAAAAGTTCCAAGTGAAGAAGATGACGAAATCCGAGTTGAAGCAAATCAAGAATGAAGCATTTCAATTCCTAAAAGATAGCTCAGAAAGTGCTATTGAGGTTGAATATCACCTTGATAACATAGCATGAGCTATGTCTAACAACATGGATTGGCTCAACCCAGAAGCAAACATCGACTTCACCAAACGGGACAACCCTCCATATTACACCGACTGGTCTAAACCTCTACCGACAATTGGCCAACCAGATGAGCCAAGAATTCCATTCCGATATTTCTTCAACAGAGACTTGGATTTTCTTCTACATGGTAACGATGGTTCAAGGAAATATGCTACATCTTTGACACTTCCATTCCCAGCAACAATATACTCTAACTGCATAGCCATCGAAGAAAGAGCTAACCACTTGTTCTCCAACAATGTGGTAGAGTATGACCGTGATGCAATGTATGGGATTCACCATTGGCGGAATGTCAAGAACCTACTACGTGTCGCCAGTTGAAGTCTCAACATGCAAGTGTTCGGTTCTAAAAGTATCATTGCCATCAAACACGTTGATATTTCACCAAATGGGATTGCACTTTTCTCAAGAAGATTGTGGTCAAAAGGCAAGATGAACGGGATTATGTATTCTCTGAAGTCGACTTTGAGAATTTGTCTATCAACGACATTGAAGACATGTACCTTACCAAAGTATGTGGTCGCATGCGACAATTTTCAACCAAGTACAACGTGAATTCATCAAGTCATTGCTCATCTTCATCGACGCATAGTCATCAAAGAACGTGTAGAATATCTCCGACTGCGGTTGAATCTTATCGGACCGTGTCAACTTCACTCCACCACATCTTGATCTTCCGACATCAACCGCTTCCACAATACGCGCGTCAAGAAACCGCTCGATGTCGTTTATCGCGGTGAACTTCAACGCAATTGCTTGATGGCGTGCGTGATCTTCACAAGTTTGGGGATCACACCTTGAAGATGGTTGGGATGTATTGGCTTATCGGTTGAAGGATATACATCTAAAGATTGGGTCTCCTAAGCGATGGAATTCTCGGGATCGAAGGGATGTGAGGAGGATCATCAAAATGATTGATGAAAGGTTGTATAGAAGGATCGATTGTAACATTGGAAAGCTTTGTTGGTGGTCCACCCAGATTAACATCACGGCTATCAACGCCCGATCGCACTCCCGGCAACATCTTTGGACTTCACGGTACCCTTGAATCGCTTCTATTTCATTATATTTTGGATGTGTGATTATAGATGTCTATGGCTTGTGCACATAACAATGATGTACAACCCGTAATTGTCAAGAAAGGACCACGTGGTACGCTTGATTGCCACAATCCTTATAAAAGGAGCGAAAGCTTCTTACTTTTGAGTAAAACCTATCAAACCTTTCATTTTCAAGGTTTTGCTCAAAAGGACAAGTACTTCCGTATGATTTTCAAAACCTCAACCGCCTATATCACTTGTTGGGGAGTACTTGAGTTAAAACTTTGTTCACAAATTGTTCATAGTGGTCATCTTCCAAGAACACTCGAAATGGTCATATTTATTTCAACTTTTCAAAATAACATTTTATATGCCATTTTGAGGGGGAGAAAATTATGTGATAAGAAATATGTTGTGTAAATGCAAATGAATCTTTGTGTAATAGACTTAACCAACGAATTGATGGTACTAAAATGTTAGTAACTCGAAAAGACTTGTCCGGGACGGGTAATAATTTCAAGCTAGTTCGCTAGTAATGTAAACGTGTCTCGCAAAGGACTTGTCCGAGTAGAAAGTACCATTCGAGAAACTCTTGGTAGACATGAACTCTGATGGGTATGACAACCTTTCGAGGCTTGTCTACACCTTCAAGGTAGTTATTAGAGCTAGTTGTCACCTAAAAGCGACAATGTAACTCTTTAACTATGCAACGAATCGTGTCTCGCGGAGGATTGTCTATCTTGAGTTGATCAATTCATAAAGTGCGCGCTCCTTCCTCATCGTGCAAATTTCCATAAAACTCCTAAGCACATGTGGAGGGGAGTATTTCGAAAATCTAAAACTCTTGAAGTGTTCAAACATGTTTTCATTCACAAACACTTTGAGAGATTTTCATGAAAAATGGTTTTATGGCAATGGAGTTATAAGGAGATTAAGGTTAGGAATAACCGTCCTATGATCCGCCAGATAGGAGGATCTACCCAAGGACATCACAAATAGTTAGTACTTAGAAGTCCTTAGGTACGATTATAAAAAGGAGAAAATGAAAATCGGAGAAAGAAGGAGTTGAAGAATTAAAAGAAATGCAAAGAAAAGGGTGAAAAGAAATAGCCCTCCAAATTATTCAACTTAGGGCGTATAATCGGGTTCAATTCATATACTCTTGGTTGTCACTTAGTGGCCGGTATAGAAGATTAAAGTCGTCATGGACCCGGTGGCGCATGCACTAAACCTTCTTAGCCACTCAAGTTTTCTCTTGAAGCTTGTTTCATTCTTACAGGAACCCTACATAATCTATCGCTTTCTCTTAGAGATACCGGTATTGTAAGAAGGAGACCTTCTCCCTAGTCTCCGTCAGAAAACCAAAACGCACTATTGAGTCTAGAGCCACGAGATTCATCAAAAGATCTCTTAGGTACACTTGATATTTCATCACTCGATGTTCAACGATAAGAACATCGCAGTACGTTATCGAGTCCTTCACGGATCTTAGCTATCCGTCAAGAACATTTATGAGAGGTTCACAACCGTGATCCTCGGTGATTGAATGGAAACTCCTGCTAGGTCAACCTTAAAGCAGCCCTAACGGCGGGTCTCTTGATAACTCCCCGTGGATTACGCTTAGTGTGTCTCAAATGGTCTCTGATCGTGAGGTGATGCTTGGTGTACCTCATCGACTCATCCGAACTTGTAGGTGTACCCGGTAGATCGCGTTATCTCACTTGTGGGACTCCGGTTCAGAGCGACTTTTGTGAGAATTAGAGTTGTGTTTTCACACTATGTTTTTAACTCTCAAGTTCGAACACAGAAGTGCCGGAATCCGCTTATTACTAACCGCTTTAAATGTTTTCTTCTTATGGAAGCTCGGAGCGGGATGATCGTGCATATTCTTCTCATGCTCACGCCAACATCATCACTAATGGAAGTTCTATCCAAAAGCAACACAACAATGTAATGATTCTTCGTCAAATCAAAGAATCTACAAAGTTAAAAGACTTAAAGAACTTCATCGATCTTTGAATTCCAACGTCAAAGAGCGTGTGAGCATGTTGAAGAATGACGTGAGACATCAGAAAATGAAGCGCACACGAGGCGACTTGATGCGCATAACAACATACTATCACTTTCATCACAAAGAACAATGATCAAAGAACAAAGTTAAAGATGACGCCAAAGCATAACTGCTCAAAGAAAACTATCTCTACACCGGGAGATTGTTGAATCAAGGCATTTCTTCTCACAAGAAAGAAGAATGTCGAAGACGTCAAAGCTACTTAACACCCCAAATTTGTTTAGCGGAAGCATACGTGTTATTCGGAGCGTTACGGAATTGGTGAATCATAACACAAGTAATAAAGAACGGAATACATACTCCGCTTGATTTTATAAAATAGTTTTAAAATACTGTCTTACAACATAATTTAAATAAATGGGTACATCCCATTAGATTTAGTGGTCCCAAAGTAAAACATCATTTTGTGTAAAACACTTCTTTAATACTACTACGACCATACATCCGCTTCTTGCCTTGCCTTCATGAACAAATCTTAAACACCGAGAAAATATGTTAAAAGGTCACTAAAAGTCGGTGAGTTCATAGGTTTAAATTAAAATAGTAAGCTTGGACCATAAGCAAAGGCATATAATCATTACAACGAATATAATGATATATGTATGAATGTCTATTACGTTAGCTCTAAGTTCATGCAACCGATACTACGACAGCTTCAGATGCTAAAAGATGTCATACAATATAGGGCCCATAGCAAGTGTTTTGTCCTCAACACTTGGTTCCGACATGGTATACGTTTCGCTTTGGCCTAAGCATGGCCAACCGAACGGAGGAGTCACCCTCAATAGATCTATTTATAACATTCGCTTCCCAATGGGGAATTGACGGTTCATGAAAAGGGCATTCTCTAGGGACATAAGGGCTTAGGCTAAACCACGTAATAGTAATCATGTAATAGTTTTGGTCCATAAAATGTTTTGCATATTTCTCACCCCAAAATGTATAAAACAATTTATCAAGTAAAAGTGGGGCTATGAAACTCACCTTAGCAAAAGTGCAAACCAAATGTGGGATTAGTGATTGTTGTGAAACGGCACCGACACGCCGACCTAGATAAGGAGGGTAATGTTTTAGTCCATCGTTTTTAAGTATTGCTTACTTAAAATGGTGCAATTAATATTATTCTTATATAATGGTTTTAAAATCAACTTTTAGTTTGTAAAAATAATTGTAAGAGGTTTACTAGTAAGTATATGAATGTATATATACTCTTTTCATATTGACATTAGTATGGTTTTAAAATCCAAGTTTGATTTAAAATAAATAATTAAAATGTTCCATTAGTAAGTATATAAATGTATATATACTTATTTAAGTTGACACAAAATGGTATTGTCAAAAGCAAATATTAGTTTGTTTATTTTTCTAATGGTATTTAGAAAATAGGCGATTTTAACTTGAAGACTATAAAGTTGGTCAAATGATAACATGTCTTGATGGTTTCTATTTATTTATCCTACATTAGTTCACGATTGACGTTGAACATTGTCGTGGATATTTTAGGTAAATCATGTTTAAAACACTTGTTGTTTATGTCAAATGTTTGAGCATTTTTTTTGTTAAATTATAATTTTGTACACATTTGATGTTAAGACGATAAGTAACGAGGTGAAAGAAAGAATAGACGGGAAACGGTTTTCGTTATTTAACATCTAATAACATGCTTCGAGTATCATTTGATGACCAGCTTATACATTCACACGAACACCCCCAAGGTTTTACATGGGCTGCGGCCCATATTCGAATACAATAATGGGGTACCAGATTTTTGGGCTTGGGCTTGATGGAGTACTTGCACGAGGGGAGAGGGCTGGTCCAACAGCTTTACTCCACTTTGTTAGTCAAGTTTTTAGAAGACACATCCTAATAACCCATTTCCAGATTTGTTGTTAATGAGTACATCTTTAGTTACAGGAGCTTAGTGTGAGCAACTTGGCTAATCCCTTTATTGAAAGTATGAGCAAGGTGTGACGAAACATGTGTTTGGGTCGAGTACTACTCGACTTGGTCCCATTCTTAGGCCGACACAATAGTTTCGACATAAGGCTCCTAGTTAGAAATCTAGCATGTAAGGTATCCGTTTCATGTTTCATTCTAGAGTGATGTTTTATCCGAAAGAAAAGTACGACATACGACTATTTTTGTGGCCTCGCAATGCCATACGGAGACTAGCACCTTCTGGGGTACTTGTGACTCAAGACAACTAACCCAACATACAAGCTTTTGATAGTGTAGTGGGTTTACTAACCCGATGCTTCTTATGTCGAGACCATCAACAATGAGTGACTCAAGAAGGTTAGTCATACTAAATTTCCGAGTACTAAACTTCTCACCTATGACTTAAACATCACCACCGTGGAGACAACCACGGTGGGTTTTCGCCATTTTGACCTTTCCAACGAAGCCTAATCAAGAAGGAGCGTTTGACGACACATAAAAGTATGGAATTTGGTATTCTTAACTAAAACAAGACTATGACATGGTGTATGTTCCTTCGAATTTCGATGGATTTAATCACCGGATATACGGAAAAGACCACGAAAATCAAAGTTAGTTCCTAGACGATTTTTGACCACAACTTAACACTATGGAATGGTGCCTATATGGCTTGTCGGATTGCATATATACGAATCAATACAAGTTACCAATACACAACATCTTTTCCCTGCACTCAATACTAGTGTGATTCCACATTTTATAAAAACTTAACTCTCGGCTTTTCTTGTTTTATGCATCTCGACAGGGTAACAACAACCCAACGACAACATTAATTCCAACATGACTAAATTAAGTTTTCAAAGTGACAATAGACTTATCATAACACGAGTTTATACATAATTACCACACCTAGCTTACACTCGAATCACAACAAGATACCAACATTTAACATTAACCGAATTTTGTACAACAAATTACAAGGAAAAGAATCAAAGATTAACCTTATGCAAGTGAGGCGAAAATGACAAGGATGAAGGCTAACTCGAGAGCTCCACACAAACCCAACCTCCAATTCGAATCCGAGCAACAAACCCAATAGTTTTACAACACCCTTAAGAACACTATTCTTGTGTGGTGGATTGAGATTTGCTTTGTGTGAGCCCTTAGTCTCTCGAGTAGCATAAAAAGAAAATAAAGAGGAAGTCTTTGACCAAGCCTTTACACCTTGCCTCTTTGTTTGAAGCCGAAAATGGTTTCCTTCCAAAACCAAAGGATTTCTTAGATTGGTGTAAAGATTTGTTTGTGATTCAACTTGATCTCCTTGGATTTCTTTGGAGGTAGCGCGCATCAAGATAGGTTTGGGAAGAAATTCTTTCATGAATATGGTATGAAAGATGGAAAATAGTTGGATGAATATGTTGGGTTGTCTCCTTTTGGGATATTCGCCTAGAGAGGCGCAGAGGTAGAGGATGAAGAGAGGATACATGATATCTTGATATTCATTGGGGGGCTTAGCTCTGTCGAGTGTGGTATAAGAGGACAAAGGAGTGATTATCGACAAACTTTATAAATGACAAGAGTTATCTTCACCATTTTAAAATGTTTTTGTATAACATTTGTATAAGTACTTATGTATTATTAAGTTACTTGTGAAATAATGTATATACATTATACTTTAGCCTCAATTGTATTTGAGTTTCATAAGAGTTATTGTTTAAGTGATAGTGTGTTCATTATTTTGTGTCCCATGAAGTTGTATTGTGACCAAAGTATCATTGTTTGACAACTTTTTATCCGTGGTGTTTTATCGTTACGTGTCTCGAAATATTTTATCTTTGTAATATTCCAAGTCGCGGGCATTGGTTAATTGTTTTAGCGAGTCCTTATCATAGTGTCAGACGCTGCAAAGGTCGGTCACCGGAGAAAACGAGATAACCTCTCGCCTTATAATTTAAATCATAAGACAAAATAAAATATTCATAAAATGATATGAATGTAAAAGTGATGCGCTTATTCACCGTATGCGAGTTAACTACTCAAATGATCGTGCAAAGCTTGTGTATGCTTAATGACTTTGGCTTAGAAAATAAATTACTAATTATCGCTAAATTTTAGTGAAAATTTACCGTGTGTCACATCCTCCCGTTTGGAAGAGAAAACCGCCCTCGGTTTTCGCTAGGATTACTTGGTGAAGTAGAGAAAAGGTGTGGGTATTTGCGCTTGAATTGGTCTTCGCTCCCACGCGTATTCTCGGACCTCTTTGAGAGTTCCAACGGACTTTGACGATCGGGATGCGGCTTTGCTTAAGCCGCTTGATTTCTATCCATGATTTCAATGGGTTCCTCGACAAAATTCAATCTTTCGTCGACTTGGATTTCTTCCAAAGGAATAGCAAGAGTTTCGCCGGAAAGACATTTTTTAAGTTGCACACGTGAAACACGCCAGCACAGAAATGAGTTCTTGTGGTAATTCAAGGCGGTACGCTACCGGTCCGATCCTAGCAAGAATTTTGAAAGGTCCAATATAACGAGGATTTAACTTTCCACGCTTTTCCGAACGGATTACGCCCTTCCATGGCGCAACTTTGAGCATAACTTTATCTCCCACTTGGAACTCAAGTGGTTTCCTCCTTTATCCGCGTAGCTCTTTTGGCGGTCACGAGTCGCTTGTAGTCGGCTTTTGATTTGTACAATCTTCTCGGTAGTTTCTTGGATTAACTCCCGACCAAGAAGTTGACTTTCTCCAACTTCGCCCAAAGACATGTGTGATCTACATTTCCACCATAGAGTGCTTCATATGGTGCGGCTTTGATACTTGTGTGATAGTCGTTATTGTAAGAAAACTCGCTAATGGCAAGTGTTTATCCCACCATTTCCAAAGTCTATCACACATGCTCTTAGCATATCCTCTAGTGTTTGGATTGTTCTCTCGCTTTGTCCATCGGCCCGAGGATGGTAAGCGGTGCTCATGTCGAGGTTAGACCCTAAAGCATCTTGAAGTGATTTTAAGTTTGAGGTGAAACGGCTATCTCTCTCGAAATGATGGAAATTGGTACACCATGGCGTGCGATGATTTCCTTCTGTATAGTTGAGCTAGTTTTTCCATTCCATCACTTTCCTTCATCGGTAGGAAATGTGTCGACTTGGTGAGACGGTCAACTATTACCCAAATAGTGTCGTAGCCTCTAGAGGTTTTAGGTAACTTAGTGATAAAGTCCATTGTTATGCTCCCATTTCCACTGGGATTTCGGGTTGTACTAGTAGACCCGAGGGTCTCGATGTTCACTTTAACCTTTGAACAAGTTAAACATCTTGACATATGTTGCAATGTCGGCTTTCATATTAGGCCACCAAGACAATTTCTTCAAATCAAGGTACATTTTGTCGGATCCGGGTGGATGGAGTATTTAGACTTGTGGGACTCATGCATAATGACGCCGCGAATTCCTCCGTAGAGTGGTATCCAACTTCGCTCTTTGAAACACAACGTTCCATCCGACCTTTTACGAATCCATTTTCACTTTCGGCATTCCGTAAGGTTCTCATTCGGACGATTTTCCTCTTTGAGTGCTTCCAATTGAGCCTCGAGAATTTTGGTTGGGAGAGGTGAACTAATTGTCATACCCAAGGATCCGACTCTAAGAGGTTTTGGTCGCTCTTTCCCATCGAGAGCATCAAGAACTACATTCGCTTTACCCGGATGGTAACGAATCTCGCAATGTAATCACCGAGTAATTCCAACCATCGCTACTGCCTCATGTTCGCTTCTTTCCGATCCAAGATGTGTTGTAGACTTTTGTGATCGTGTATACGACACACTTTGTGCCATACAAGTAGTGTCTCCAAATTCGAGCGAACACAACCGCTCCTAACTCCAAATCGTGTGTCGTGTAGTTCTTCTCATGAGTCTTCAATTGGCAGAGGCGATGCTATCACCTTCTCTCTTTGCATTAACACCGCTCCGAGCCCCTTATGTGAAGCGCCGCAATAAACAACAAAGTCTTCACTACCTTCGTGTAAGGCCGAACAGTGCACTACACAACTTTTCTTTAAGGAGTTGAAAAGCTTCTTCTTCTTTTCTCCCCACCAAACTTGGCATTTTCGGGTTAGCTTGGTTAAAGATTTGGCAATCTTTGAGAAACCTTCAATAAATCTCCTATAGTACCCAAGAAGTCCTAAGAATTGGCGATTTCAAGAGGGAGTTGTGGGTGTCGCCCAATCCTTTATTGACTCGATCTTAGCGGGTCTACATGTATGCCCCGATCGTCGATTACATGACCTAAGAATTGCACAATAGGTATCCAAAACTCACACTTCGAGAATTTCGCATACGCTTCTTCCTTCTTCAACAATTCCAAGATCAATCTAAGGTGCTCTTCGTGTTCTTTTCACTCTTGGAATAAATTAGGATGTCGTCAATGAATACGATCACAAATTTATCCAAGTAGGGTTTTACACTCGGCTCATGAGGTCCATGAACACAATGGTGCGTTGGTTAACCCAAAAGGCATGACTTGGAACTCAGAATGTCCATAACGAGTTCAAGGCGGTTTTGGGAATATCTTCTTCTCGAACTCTTAGTTGATGGTATCCGAACTTAAGTCGATTTTTGAATAAACACTCGAACCTTGAAGTTGATCGAATAAGTCATCGATTCTCTGGAGTGGGTAACGGTTCTTAATGGTTAGTTTATTCAACTCACGATAGTCGATGCACATCCCAAGGTTCCGCTTTCTTCTTGACGATCAGACCGGTGCTCCCCATGGCGATGAGCTTGGTCTCGATGAACCCTTTTTCCGCAAGTTCGACAACCGGTTTGATAACTCCTCAAGTTCCGTTGAGCTAATCGATAAGGTGCTCTTGCCACCGGTGCGGCACCGTGCACTAAATCGATCCAAATTCAACCCGTCGGGTCGGCGGAAGTCCCGGCAAGTCTTCGGAAAGACTTGTGGAATTTTTACTATCGGCACGCCCTCCGACGCTTTTTCTTCCCTTCTTTTTCGTCCTTTCCGGTGACTTGTGCTAGGAAAATATGACATCCTTCCTCGATACATCTTAACACCTTGGTACAGGAAATGACATGCAATCTTGAAGCGCTTTTCCGCTACTCGTCCCTTCTATTGTTAGGACTTCATCTCCGTAGGGTATTCGAACGAGTTTCTCGTCGCAAATGATGGCAGCATGATATTTTGCTAACCAATCCATTCCGACAATAACATCGAAACTACCCAATGCTACTGGTATCAAATCGATATTGAATGGGTGGTTTAACAGGTTAAGGGTGCAACCTCTTATGATGGTATCTACCCTTTCTATGTTACCGTTAGCTAGTTCCACGTTGTATGCATTTCCTAATGCGGTTGGGGTAATATCGAGTAGTGGACTAAATGTATTAGAAACAAAACTCCTATCGGCCCCCGTATCAAACAATATGGATGCATAACGGTTATTTATAAGGAACGCACCGCCACAACATTCGGTCTTCCCGAGCTTCCACTTTGGTTACAAGATAGACTCTCCCACGAGCTCCTTCTCCATTTCCCGATTACTGCTTGTCCAACATTTCGAATCTCGCCATTCCCATGGCTTCTCGGATTTCGGTTTCCTTGATTTCCTTCACGACCTTGGTTTTCGGTCTTCGGCATTCATTCTTATAATGCCCTTTTTCACCACAACCAAAGCAAGTTATATTAGCTTTTGGGTCCCGAATGGAGTCGTTTGAACTGCCGCCAATGATTTGGACTCGCAGCTCTCGGTTAAGTGTCCGATTTTCGACAATTACGGACTTAAACAGACATCGCCTTGTGATGCAGTGTGCATCGATTGCACAATGGTGCAGTCCCTGAGTACGGTTTTCTTTCTCCGACATTCACTGCATAAGCTCTAGCAACATTTTGCCTCTTGTTTTGATTGTTGCGGTTGTTCCTATTGTTGTTACCACGGTATTCATAGTTGTTGTAACCTAGAGAATGGTCATCCCATTTCCTCTTATTGTCAACCACTTTTTCCATGGAATCCTCAATCACTTGGTCCATGAGTTTGTTGGCTACCTCGATGGTTTCATGAAGGTCAGCAGCCTTAGAAGTGGTTACATTGCCCTTGATAGGTTGGGGCAATCCTCCGATGTATCTCTCCAACAGTCGGGTCTCAGTGGGAACCATTTCAGGACACAATAAGGCTAGCTCTTGAAATCGCTGATTATAAGTAGCCATATTGGTGCCTTGAACCTTGAGGTTCCAAAACTCATGTTCGAGCTTCTTGATCTCATTACGAGGACAAGATCAAGTACCATTTCCTTGAAGTTCTCCCATGGCATGGCATAGGCAACATCGATACTAGCGGATTTCGTAAAATTGTTCCACCAGTCAAAGCAAGATCCGTGAAAGTGAATGATGCATACTTAACCTTAGAATCTTCTTCACAATTGCGATTCGAACACGCCTCGAGCTTTTCGATCCACCTAGTCGACCGACAGCTCCTTCGGTTCCACTAAAGCTTCAAATCATGGTTTTACGAAAGTCTTGATAAGTACAAGTGCGGTTGTGAGTGGGTGGTCTTGAAGTTCCAAAGATTAGTAGACGAGTGATTTGCAGCCTAAAGCGGCATTTACCCGCTCATTGACTAGTTGGTCGATCATGGCTTGATTCATGATAGGTTGGATTGGAGTAGCCCTAGCAGTGAGTAGTGGCTTCAGCAATCGATCGGGTGTGACTGCTTGGAATAGCAAAGATTTGCGGCTTGGTCATGAGTGACTCTTTGGGATAGGAGCATTGGAGGCTCCACCGTGGTTGGTGCGCTTTGATCTTCGCTTTGGCGGCATTTCGCAAGAAGAAAGGTGATGAGATATAGAACCTTTAAACAAGGTAAGTGCCACGTAATAGTGTGGTTATCGAGATAGATCATATGTGCAATCTATAAACGTAAAGACAATTGGGTAGGAAAATAAGTTTGTCATAGATAGAATTTCGTTACAAGGTTCCTACGGTACATGATGAGATACTAGTCGAGTACAAACCAAATACAACGGAATACAAAGGAAATACAATGGAAAATACAATCAAATACGATGATAATGACTAACACTAATCGTTATAGCTCGCTTTAGTGTAATACAATCATGCAATGGAATCTAAGGATGATCGGCACGTAATCGCCTATGGTAGCAATCGATCTCGTTGTGTATCCTCCAATCTCTCGACACGCCTCATCCGTGATGCCAACATAGACTCTAAACCAAGAGTCCTCCGCCATCCTCTCTCGACAAGATCTCTCGCAATCCACCGGACGCCTCTAGCTCCTCTAGTCGTCCGTGTATCCGAGTCCGACCTCTACCCAAAGCTCGCACACCGTCCAACTCTCTCGACGCCCTCAACCCGAGTCTCAACCCTAAATCCCAACCGATCCTCTCGTGTCTCTCGAGCCCCATGCTCTCAAACAACACATCGCTGACTCGGTTTAAACCTCAACACGCCGCAAGCTTGCAAGCGTGTTGGATCGATCTCTCTAGCCGATCGAATGGACTCCTAGCAATGTCTCATGAGAGTCCAATCAATGAATATCCTCTCGTGAGGGTCGATCATCTTCGAGATCCCGACAAGTCCGGCTCGGTCTGCGGCCTCAACCGTGTGCTTCCTCAATGGTCTCAAGTCGTTTAGTGGTGCGCCCAGCGCCCATGTCCGCCGCAGATGGTACAAACGATGGTGATGACGGACTATAGCTCGGACTAGTGATAAGCGGTATCGAATCGATCAGCAATCAATATCTCTCCAATCAATCTCACTACTCTCCTCCCGATCGTGGAGAAAAGCGGCTCGCCCTAATCCAAATGGTGCATCAATATCCATGTCATCGCCCAATCTCGAGCCATCCCGAGCTCGCCCTAGCTCCTCGATACTCGAACAATCTCCAAACCCGTGTACTCACATCCGCCGCTATGCTAACATAGCCGTGGACACTCACCAGTATGGGCTCGTAGTTCTTCCTCAGATCCTCTTCCGGATCTTCTTCCGGATCTTCCTCGAGTAAGAATCAGAGATCTCCGAGTCTCGATGAGGTGGTGACTCGGTGGGTGATGGTGTTGGTGACTCAAGTAGTAGAAGGACCCATGTAAGCGCTGGTCATCCGAGAAGCTAGTGCAGCACATATGAATACCGCCTCGATATCCGTGTACTCACAATCATACGGGCTTTTTGCTGCCACTGTCACAGGTGATGGAGTGGTGGTGAGGGTAGGTATAAGTGGAGTAGGTGCAATAGCCGGCCGGATCGCTAGTGTGGCCTGTACGTATGGATCGGTGGTCGAGTGTGCAAGTCATGGCGGATGGTCGGTGAGTGAGCTAATAGGATGTCCTCCTGAACATCGTGAGGAAAGGCTGGGGAAGGCATAGTCTGTGACAAGACGGTGCATATGTGTAAGTATGTGGAAAAATATGCTCATGATGGATATGAAATAGTGTATAAGTAAATAGGAAATAAAACATGTAATCCTATTAAATGAACTTTAAGTAAAATGGCAAGTAAGGCAAGCGGCAATCGGCGGTCGTAGTATGATGTTTTTGGTGAAAAGTAGTTATAGTTTAGGGTTTATATGTACCTAGTTCTCTATAACTTAGGCTCTGATGCCAATCAGAACACCCCAAATTTGTTTAGCGGAAGCATACGTGTTATTCGGGAGCGTTACGGAATTGGTGAATCATAACACAAGTAATAAAGAACGGAATACATACTCCGCTTGATTTTATAAAATAGTTTTAAAATATTGTCTTACAACATAATTTAAATAAATGGGTACATCCCATTAGATTTAGTGGTCCCAAAGTAAAACATCATTTTGTGTAAAACACTTCTTTAATATTACTACGACCATACATCCGCTTCTTGCCTTGCCTTCATGAACAAATCTTAAACACCGAGAAAATATGTTAAAAGGTCACTAAAAGTCGGTGAGTTCATAGGTTTAAATTAAAATAGTAAGCTTGGACCATAAGCAAAGGCATATAATCATTACAACGAATATAATGATATATGTATGAATGTCTATTACGTTAGCTCTAAGTTCATGCAACCGATACTACGACAATTTCAGATGCTAAAAGATGTCATACAATATAGGGCCCATAGCAAGTGTTTTGTCCTCAACACTTGGTTCCGACATGGTATACGCTTCGCTTTGGCCTAAGCATGGCCAACCGAACTGAGGAGTCACCCTCAATAGATCTATTTATAACATTCGCTTCCCAATGGGGAATTGACGGTTCATGAAAAAGGGCATTCTCTAGGGACATAAGGGCTTAGGCTAAACCACGTAATAGTAATCATGTAATAGTTTTGGTCCATAAAATGTTTTGCATATTTCTCACCCCAAAATGTATAAAACAATTTATCAAGTAAAAGTGGGCTATGAAACTCACCTTAGCAAAAGTGCAAACCAAATGTGGGATTAGTGATTGTTGTGAAACGGCACCGACACGCCGACCTAGATAAGGAGGGTAATGTTTTAGTTCATCGCTTTTAAGTATTGCTTACTTAAAATGGTGCAATTAATATTATTCTTATATAATGGTTTTAAAATCAACTTTTAGTTTGTAAAAATAATTGTAAGAGGTTTACTAGTAAGTATATGAATGTATATATACTCTTTTCATATTGACATTAGTATGGTTTTAAAATCCAAGTTTGATTTAAAATAAATAATTAAAATGTTCCATTAGTAAGTATATAAATGTATATATACTTATTTAAGTTGACACAAAATGGTATTGTCAAAAGCAAATATTAGTTTGTTTATTTTTCTAATGGTATTTAGAAAATAGGCGATTTTAACTTGAAGACTATAAAGTTGGTCAAATGATAACATGTCTTGATGGTTTCTATTTATTTATCCTACATTAGTTCACAGATTGACGTTGAACATTGTCGTGGATATTTTAGGTAAATCATGTTTAAAACACTTGTTGTTTATGTCAAATGTTTGAGCATTTTTTTTGTTAAATTATAATTTTGTACACATTTGATGTTAAGACGATAAGTAACGAGGTGAAAGAAAGAATAGACGGGAAACGGTTTTCGTTATTTAACATCTAATAACATGCTTCGAGTATCATTTGATGACCAGCTTATACATTCACACGAACACCCCCAAGGTTTTACATGGGCTGCGGCCCATATTCGAATACAATAATGGGGTACCAGATTTTTGGGCTTGGGCTTGATGGAGTATTTGCACGAGGGGGAGAGGGCTGGTCCAACAGCTTTACTCCACTTTGTTAGTCAAGTTTTTAGAAGACACATCCTAATAACCCATTTCCAGATTTGTTGTTAATGAGTACATCTTTAGTTACTGTGAGCTTAGTGTGAGCAACTTGGCTAATCCCTTTATTGAAAGTATGAGCAAGGTGTGTTAAACATGTGTTTGGGTCGAGTACTACTCGACTTGGTCCCATTCTTAGGCCGACACAATAGTTTTGACATAAGGCTCCTAGTTAGAAATCTAGCATGTAAGGTATCCGTTTCATGTTTCATTCTAGAGTGATGTTTTATCCGAAAGAAAAGTACGACATACGACTATTTTTGTGGCCTCGCAATGCCATACGGAGACTAGCACCTTCGGGGTACTTGTGACTCAAGACAACTAACCCAACATACAAGCTTTTGGATAGTGTAGTGGGTTTACTAACCCGATGCTTCTTATGTCGAGACCATCAACAATGAGTGACTCGAAGAAGGTTAGTCATACTAAATTTCCGAGTACTAAACTTCTCACCTATGACTTCAAAACATCACCACTGTGGAGACAACCACAGTGGGTTTTCGCCCATTTTGACCTTTCCAACGAAGCCTAATCAAGAAGGAGCGTTTGACGACACATAAAAGTATGGAATTTGGTATTCTTAACTAAAACAAGACTATGACATGGTGTATGTTCCTTCGACCCCTGATGGATTTAATCACTCGGATATACGGAAAAAGACCACGAAAATCAAAGTTAGTTCCTAGACGATTTTTGACCACAACTTAACACTATGGAATGGTGCCTATATGGCTTGTCGGATTGCATATATACGAATCAATACAAGTTACCAATACACAACATCTTTTCCCTGCACTCAATACTAGTGTGATTCCACATTTTATAAAAACTTAACTCTCGGCTTTTCTTGTTTTATGCATCTCGATGTGGTAACAACAACCCAACGACAACATTAATTCCAACATGACTAAATTAAGTTTTCAAAGTGACAATAGACTTATCATAACACGAGTTTATACATAATTACCACACCTAGCTTACACTCGAATCACAACAAGATACCAACATTTAACATTAACCGAATTTTGTACAACAAATTACAAGGAAAAGAATCAAAGATTAACCTTATGCAAGTGAGGCGAAAATGACAAGGATGAAGGCTAACTCGAGAGCTCCACACAAACCAAACCTCCAACCGAATCCGAGCAACAAACCCAATAGTTTTACAACACCCTTAAGAACACTATTCTTGTGTGGTGGATTGAGATTTGCTTTGTGTGAGCCCTTAGTCTCGAGTAGCATAAAAAGAAAATAAAGAGGAAGTCTTTGACCAAGCCTTTACATCTTGCCTCTTTGTTTGAAGCTAAAATGGTTTGCTTCCAAAACCAAAGGATCTCTTGGATTGGTGTAAAGATTTGTTTGTGATTAACTTGATCTCCTTGGATTTCTTTGGAGGTAGCGGCGCATCAAGATAGGTTTGGGGAAGAAATTCTTACATGAATATGGTATGAAAGATGGAAGGTAGATGGATGAATATGTTTGGTTGTCTCCTTTTGGTGAGATTCGCCTAGGGAGGCGCAGAGGTAGAGATGAGGAAGAGAGATATCTCTTTGTATATTCTTGATATATTCTTTTAGAGGGGCTTAGCTTTGGTCGTGTGTGGTATAAGAGGACAAAGGACAAGATTATCTCACTTTATAATAAAAGTTTCTTGTAAAATGTGATTGTATATATGTTTATTTATTATATTATTAGTTGTGAAATACATGTATGTATAGTTATTACTTTAGGTATTAATTGTATTTGAGTCTCATAAAGTTATTGTTTAAGTGATAGTGTGTTAATTATTTTGTGTCCATGAAGTCATATTGTGACCAAAGTATCATTGTTTGACAACTTTTATCCGTGGTATTTTATTGTTACGTGTCCGAAATATTTTATCTTTGTAATATTCCAAGTCGCGGCATTGGTTAATTGTTTTAGCGAGTCCTTATCATAGTGTCAGACGCGCGCAAAGGTCGGTCACCGGAGAAAACGAGATAACCTCTCGCCTTATAATTTAAATCATAAGACAAAATAAAATATTCATAAAATGATATGAATGTAAAAGTGATGCGCTTATTCACCGTATGCGAGTTAACTACTCAAATGATCGTGCAAAGCTTATGTATGCTTAATGACTTTGGCTTAGAAAATAAATTACTAATTATCGCTAAATTTTAGTGAAAATTTACCGTGTGTCACATCCTCCGGTTTTCGCTAGGATTGCTTGGTGAAGTAGAGAAAAGGTGTGGGTATTTGCTTTTGAATTGGTCTTCACGTTCCCACGTGTATTACGGACCTCTTTGAGAGTTCCAACGGACTTTGACGATCGGGATGCGGCTTTGCTTAAGCCGCTTGATTTCTCTATCCATGATTTCAATGGGTTCCTCGACAAAATTCAATCTTTCGTCGACTTGGATTTCTTCCAAAGGAATAGCAAGAGTTTCGCGGAAAGACATTTCTTTAAGTTGCACACGTGAAACACGCCAGTACAGAGCTGAGTTCTTGTGGTAATTCAAGGCGGTACGCTACGGTCCGATTCTAGCAAGAATTTTGAAAGGTCCAATATAACGAGGATTTAACTTTCCACGTTTTCGAACGGATTACGCCCTTCCATGGCGCAACTTTGAGCATAACATTATCTCCCACTTGGAACTCAGTGGTTTCCTCCTTTATCCGCGTAGCTCTTTTGGCGGTCACGAGTCGCTTGTAGTCGGCTTTTGATTTGTACAATCTTCTCGGTAGTTTCTTGGATTAACTCCGGACCAAGAAGTTGACTTTCTCCAACTTCACCCAAGACACAGTGATCTACATTTCCACCATAGAGTGCTTCATATGGTGCGGCTTTGATACTTGTGTGATAGTCATTATTGTAAGAAAACTCGGCTAATGGCAAGTGTTTATCCCACCATTTCCAAAGTCTATCACACATGCTCTTAGCATATCCTCTAGTGTTTGGATTGTTCTCTCGCTTTGTCCATCACCGAGGATGGTAAGCGGTGCTCATGTCGAGGTTAGACCCTAAAGCATCTTGAAGTGATTTTAAGTTTGAGGTGAAATGGCTATCTCGTCCGAAATGATGGAAATTGGTACACCATGGCATGCGATGATTTCCTTCTGTATAGTTGTGCTAGTTTTTCCATTCCATCACTTTCCTTCATCGGTAGGAAATGTCGACTTGGTGAGACGGTCAACTATTACCCAAATAGTGTCGTAGCCTCTAGAGGTTTTAGGTAACTTAGTGATAAAGTCCATTGTTATGCTCCCATTTCCACTGGGATTTCGGGTTGTACTAGTAGGCTCGAGGGTCTCGATGTTCGACTTTAACCTTTGAACAAGTTAAACATCGGTTGACATATGTTGCAATGTCGGCTTTCATATTAGGCCACCAGTACAATTTCTTTAAATCAAGGTACATTTTGTCGGATCCTGGGTGGATGGAGTATTTAGACTTGTGGGACTCATGCATAATGACGTCGCGAATTCCTCCGTAGAGTGGTATCCAACTTCGCTCTTTGAAACACAACGTTCCATCCGACCTTTTTACGAATCCATTTTCACTTTCTGGCATTCCGTAAAGGTTCTCATTCGGACGATTTTCCTCTTTGAGTGCTTCCAATTGAGCCTCGAGAATTTTGGTTGGGAGAGGTGAACTAATTGTCATACCCAAGGATCTGACTCTAAGAGGTTTTGGTCGCTCTTTCCTACTGAGAGCATCAGCAACTACATTCGATTTACCCGGATGGTAACGAATCTCGCAATCGTAATCACTGAGTAATTCCAACCATCGACGCTGTCTCATGTTCAGTTCTTTCTGATCCAAGATGTGTTGTAGACTTTTGTGATCAGTGTATATGACACACTTTGTGCCATACAAGTAGTGTCTCCAAATTCGAAAAGCGAACACAACCGCTCCTAACTCCAAATCGTGTGTCGGTAGTTCTTCTCATGAGTCTTCAAAAAAAAAAGGGGTTTTTTTTTTTTTAAAAAAAAACCCCCCCAAATTTTTTAAAAAAATTTTTTTGGGGCCCAAAAAAAAAAACAATTTAAAAAAAAAACCCCTTCCCTTTTTTATAAAAATTTTTAAAACCCCAAAAAATTTAAAATTTAAAAAAGGGTTTTTAGGTTTTTAAAAAAAAAAAAAATTTTTTTAAAAAACAATTTTTAAAATTTTGGAAAATTTTTTTGGCCTTTTTTTAAAAAAAAAAAAAAAAAAAAAAAGGGTTTTTTTTTAAAAATTTTGGGGCCCCAAAAAGGGAAAAATTTTAAAAAAAATTTTTTTTAAATTTTTTGGGGCCCCCCCCCAAAAAAAAAGTAAAAAAGGAAATTTTTTTTTTTTTTTTCCCCCAAAATTTTTATTTTGGGGGCCCCCCAAAAGGAACCAAAATTTTAAAATTTTTTTAAAAACCCCCCCCGGGGGGGGAAAAAAAAATTCCCCTTTTTTAAAAAAAAAAATTTTTTTTTTGGTTTAAAAAATTTTTAATTTTTAAAAAAAAATTTTTAAAAGGGAAAATTTTTTAAAAATTTTGGAAAAAAAAATTTTTTAAATTAAAAAATTTTTTAAAAAAAAAAAAAGGGGAAAAAAAAAAATTTTTTTTTTAATTTTTTTTTTAAAAAAAATTTTTTTTTAAATTTTTTAAAAAATTTTTATTTTTTTTTTAAAAAATTTTGGAGGGGAAAATTTATTTTGGAAAATTTTTAAATTTGGTTTTAAAAGGTTTTAAAATTTTTGTTTTAAAAAAAAAAAAAAGTTTTAAAAAAGAATAAAAATTTTTTTTAACCAAAAAATTTAAAAAAAAAATTTTTTTTTTAAATTTGGTTTAAAAAAATAAAGGGGTTTTTTTTGGGGGAAAAAGGGGGGAAATTTTAAATTTTTAATTTTTTTTTTAAAAATTTCCCCTTTTTTGGTTTTAAAAATTTTTTTTTTTTAAAAAAAAAAAACCGGGTTGGTTTAAATGGGGTTTGAGTTTTTTTTTTTTTTTTTCCCCTTTAAAAAAGAAAAACCGGGAAAAAATTTTTTGGGAAATTTTTTAAAAATTTAAAAATTTTTTTTAAAAAATTTTTTTTTAAAACCAAAAAAATTTTTAAAAATTTTTTAACCCCTTTTTAATTTTTAAAAAAATTTTGAAAGGAAGGTTTTCCAAAAAAGGGCCAAATTTTCCCCAATTTGTTAAAAAAAAAAAACCCCCCATTTTTTTTTTAAAAAAAAAAAAAAAATTTTTTTTTTTTTAAAAACCCAAATTAAAATTTTTCCCGGGTTTCCGGGAAAAATTTTTGGGGAAAATAAAATTCCTTGGCCCCTTTTTTAAAAATTTTAAAAGGAATTTTTGGGTTTTTAAATTTTTTTAAAAAAAAAATTTTTTCCCCAAAAAAAACCCCTTTTTTTAAAAAAAACCCCCCTTTTTGGGGTTTTTTCTCCCAAAACCCAAAACCCCAAAAAAAAAGGGGTTTTTTCAAAACCCCTTTAAACCCAAACCAAAAAAAACCCCGGGTTAAAAAAAAATTTTTAAAAAATTTAACCCCAAAAAAAATTAAAAAAAAAAGGGTTTTTTTGGGGCCTTTAAAAAAAAAAGGAAAGGGAAAAAAATTAAAAAAAAAATTTTTTTAAAAAACCCAAACCTTTTCTTTGGGGTTGGTTTTTTTTTGAATTTTTTTTTAAAAAAAAAAAAATTCTTTAAAGTTCCCCCTTTTTTTTAACCAAAAATTTTTAAAAAAAAAAGGGGTTGGGGGGAAAAATTTTTTTCCCCCAAATTTTTTTAAAAAAAGGGTTTAAAATTTTTAAAAAAAAAGGGGGGGGTTTTTGGTTTTTGGTTTCCTTTTGGGGGAAAAAAAAAAAAAAAAAAAAAAGGTTTTTTTTGGGCCTTTTTTTTATAAAAAAAAATTTTTTTAAAAAAAAAAAAAATTTTTTTTTTTTAAAATTTTGTTTAAAAAAAAAAAAAAAATTTTGGTTTAAAAATTTGGAAAAGGGGGAAATTTTCCCCGGTTTGGGTTAAAAGGGAAAAACCTTTTTCCCAAAATTGGAAAAAAATTTTTTTTAAATTTCCCCCTTTTTTTTTTTTGGGTTTTCCCTTTTTTTTTAAAAGAAAAAGGGGTTTTTTAAATTAAAAAAAATTTTTTTTTTTTTTAAAAAAAAAATTTTCCCCAAAAAAACCAAAGGGTTTTTAAAAAGGGGGGTTTTTTTTTTTTTTTAAAAATTTTTTTTTCCCCCCTTTTTTGGGGGGAAAAATTTTTTTTTGGGGGGGGAAAAAAAAGGGGGGTAATTTTTTAACCCTTTTTTTCGCCCGGGGGGGGGGGGGGCCCTTTGGGTTTTTTTTTTTTTTTTTTTTTTCCGGGGGAATTTTCCCAAAGGGGAAACCAATTTTAAAAGAAATTTTTTTAAAATGGGTTTGTTAAAAATTTTTTTTTTTAAATTTTGGGGAAAAAAAATTTTTAATAAAAATTTTTTTTTTAATTTCCCCCTTTGGGAATTTTAAAATTATTTTTTTTTGGGCCCCTTTAAATTTTTTTTTCCCCATTTTTGGTTTTTTTCCGGGTTTTTTTTTTTTTTTTTTTTTAAAAAAATTAATTCCCCTTTTTTTTTTTTTTTTTCAAAAGGGGCCCAAGGAAGGAAACCCAAAACCCCGTTTTTAAAAAAAAAAAAAAAAAAAAAAAAAGGGGGGGGAAAAAAAAAAAAGGGGAAAAGGGGGAAAATTTTTTTTAAAAAAATTTTTTTTTATTTTTAAAAATTTTTTTCCAAATTTTTTTTTTTGGATTTTGGTTGGGGAAAATTTTTTTTTTTTGGGGGTTTTTTTTTCCCCCAAGGGCCCCCACGGGTTTCCCTTTTCCCGGGGTTTTTCCTTTTTTTAAAAAAAAGGGTTCCCAAAAAATTTTTTCCCGGGTTTTTAAAAAAAATTTTTTCCCCGGGAAAAACCTTTGGGGCCCAAAGGGCCCCAACCCCGGGGGGTTTTTTTAAAAAATTTCCGGGCCCTTTTTCCCCTTTCCCCCAAATTTTTTTTTTTTTTTAAAAAAAAATTTTTTAAAAATTGGCCCCAAGGGCCCCAAAAAACCCCCCCGGGCCAAAAATTTTCCCCTTTTTGGGCCAACCTTTGGCCCGGTTCCCGGTTTTTTTACCCTTTTGGGTTTTTTAAATTTTTAAAAAGGGAAACCCCCTTTTCCCCAAAAACCCCCAAAAACAACCCCCAAACCCCGGGGGGTTTTTTTTTTTTAGACCATCAACAATGAGTGACTCAAGAAGGTTAGTCATACTAAATTTCCAGTACTAAACTTCGACCTATGACTTTAAACATCACCACCGTGGAGACAACCACGGTGGGTTTCGCCATTTTGACCTTTCCAACGAAGCCTAATCAAGAAGGAGCGTTTGACTACACATAAAAGTATGGAATTTGGTATTCTTAACTAAAACAAGACTATAACATGGTGTATGTTCCTTCGAATTTCGATGGATTTAATCACCGGATATACGGAAAAGACCACGAAAATCAAAGTTAGTTCCTAGACGATTTTTGACCACAACTTAACACTATGGAATGGTGCCTATATGGCTTGTCGGATTGCATATGTACGAATCAATACAAGTTACCAATACACAACATCTTTTCCCCAGACTCAATACTAGTGTGATTCCACATTTTATAAAAACTTAACTCGGCTTTTCTTGTTTTATGCATCTCGATTGTGGTAACAACAACCCAACGACAACATTAATTCCAACATGACTAAATTAAGTTTTCAAAGTGACAATAGACTTATCATAACACGAGTTTATACATAATTACCACACCTAGCTCACACTCGAATCACAACAAGATACCAACATTTAACATTAACCGAATTTTGTACAACAAATTACAAGGAAAAGAATCAAAGATTAACCTTATGCAAGTGAGGCGAAAATGACAAGGATGAAGGCTAACTCGAGAGCTCCACACAAACCAAATCTCCAAATCCGAATCCGAGCAACAAACCCGATTGTTTCACAATATCCTTGAGAGCACTTTTCTTGTGTGGTGGATTGAGATTTGCTTTGTGTGAGCCCTTAGTTTCTCGAGTAGTATAAAAAGAAAGTAAAAAGGGAGTCTTTGACCAAGTCCTACCATCTTGCCTCTTTGTTTGAAGCCGAAAATGGTTTCCTTCCAAAACCAAAGGAATCTCAAGATAGATTGGTGGGAGATTTGTTTCATTCTTGTGGTTAACTTGATCCTCCTTGGATTTCTTTGGAGGTAGCTACATTAAGATAGGTTTGGGAAGAAATTCTTACATGAATAAGGTGTGAAAGAGGAAGGTAGGATGGATGAGCATGTTTGGTTATCTCCTTTTGGGAGATTCGATCTAGGTGGAGGCCAGAACTCAGAGGAGGAAGAGAGATACATGATATCTTGATATTCTTTTGGGGCTTAGCTTTTGTCGTGTGTGGTATAAGAGGACAAAGGAGTGATTATCTCACTTTATAAATGAAAGTTTATTTTTAAAATGTGATTGTATATATGTATTTTACTTATATTATAAGTTGTGAAAAGAAAGTATGTATAGTTATTACTTTTAGGTATTAATTGTACTTGAGTCTCATAAGAGTTATGGTTTAAGTGATAGTGTGTTAATTATTTTGTGTCCCGCGAAGTCATATTGTGACCAAAGTATCATTGTTTGACAACTTTTTATCCGTGGTATTTTATTGTTTACGTCTCGAAATATTTTATCTTTGTAATATTCCAAGTCGCGGCATCGGGTTAATTGTTTTAGCGAGTCCTTATCATAGTGTCAGACGCTGCGGTGTCGGTCATCGGAGAAAACGAGATACCTCTCGCCTTATAATTTAAATCATAAGACAAAATAAAATATTCATAAAATGATATGAATGTAAAAGTGATGCGCTTATTCACCGTATGCGAGTTAACTACTCAAATGATCAGGCAAAGCTTGTGTATGCTTAATGACTTAGGCTTAGAAAATAAATTACTAGTTATCAGTTAAATTTTAGTGAAAATTTACCGTGTGTCACAATAACCCTCACTTGAGGGTTGGTTGTTCAATGCATTTCTTTCACATACATATCTACGCCTAAACCGTTTCATATATCGTGTGTGTGTGTGTTTGGATATTGTTCAATCGCCTTTATCTCTTTCTAGTAAGCTTGTGTTGTAAAACTAGTGACCTAACATCTTATCATAAATCGTCCCCTAACCATAGCCGCCTGATAAGGTTTTAAAATTTACCTTTTTGAGGGGTCGTTTAAGCCCTTATTTGATCACTTTTATATCCGTTATTACTTAATATCGCTCCTTTTCAATTTTAGGTCTCTTGAAGGCAAATTCTTGAATGGCACTTATTTGGACGAAAAGGCGTGGATATATGAAGAAAATGGCCAAAATCAAGAATCGAGACACTCAAGCTTTGAAATACAAGGGACCAGGCGTCCTCTTCATAATCATGACGCCGCATGAGCACACTTTGTGACGGCTTAGTAGCCAAATTGCTCATTTACAAGTGGCGGCTTCAGGTTTTAAAAGAGTAGGGTGTCACAACTCGGACGCCCTAGATTTGATCCACGGCGCCGAAGATGAAGCCGACGTCACAACCATAAGGTGGCCGCCACAAGGTGCAACATGTGCCAAGTAGCGATACTATTTTGGCCATAACTTTTGCATACGAACTCGGTTTAAGTGATTCAAAAGCCCACGCGATCGAACGAGAAAATCTACGTTTGGTGAAAAATGGTCGTGACGCCATCACTCTATAGGTGTGACGCCGTCACTCTTTGCCGAAAATCGCCTATAAATATAACATTATAACTTCACTTTTGTAAGCCCTAAACCCTAAGTCCGATTCGGGGTTGAGGTAGGTGTTTTCAAAGAACTTAAAGGGTTTCAAACACTCTATAAACATCGTGTAATGGTTTGTTTGTTAATCCAATCTATGGTATGTCTTCAATTATCTTGATTGTTGCTTGCTCTTCATTAATTATGCTTGGCTAATTCACCTAGTGTTTGCTTATGATTGTATGAAACTTGTATGTAATTAATTAGATCTTATTGATTTCTTAGTGATGCTTGTATCTATCTTCATCATTAGGAGTGTGACAATTTCATTGAGTCTAATTGGTTTAGTTTATAATTCTTGCATCCTACTGTCTCTTGTTTGATTGGTTGTCTCTTATCTTAATTGTAATTGGCTTAGGAGTGCGACTAGGCTATCGTTGTGTTTAATACTTGATAAATCTTGGATATTTTATGAATGACTTAGTGGATTTCGTTTACTAAACCCAAAAATAACCTCAAAGTTAGTTTATGAATGACTTAGTGGATTTCGTTTACTACTACTTAAAGGTGACTTCAAAGAGTTAGGAATGCACACCTTACGACCTTAGAAAACACAACGCGTTAAGAATAAGGACGTGACAATTCAACCATCAATAGGACATGACAATTCAATGGGTAGAATTGGATAGCTAGCAAGGAGTAATACATCATAAGTAGATACGCTTCACGTTCTGGTAGACCCATAATTTAGTTAGTATCTTTTGGATAGTTGACTAGCAACTAATTCCACCCTCCCTCCAAAACCGAGATTCATAAAATATGAAAATACAAAATAATCATCCTCACCTTTAGATTTAAATCGACATACACTTCAGCCTAACGACACTATTCCCCAGAGAACGATATCAATACCGTGGCTTACCCTAATACTACACTACAGCGATTAGGTTCACTGCCTAGGGTGTTATAAAACTTGCTCGAAGAAAAGGAAGTTCCTTTGACCCCGAACGCGCTGCGTAAGCGTATCAAGTTTTTGGCGCCGCTACCGGGGAATATTTATTGCTTACCTGGTATCTTTCGATCTGTATTCTTGGTGTGATTTGGGTTGTGCTAATCTGTCAAGTAGCCTCGTTAGGGTTTAAGATCGTGTACGTGCTGCTGCTGCAACTTGGTTTTTGACGTGGGTTAAAGAGATACTGGTCATGGTTATTAGGGTGTTTTATCATCCTAATACATGTTCTTTGTGTTACGCCCCTTTCCCAGCTTGACCGGATTTTTAAAAACTTTTATGCGGAAACGCTTGACTTTAACCGACTTCTAGTTACTCTTTTAATACCTGATAAAAATATATTACAAACTAACTATTGAAACTATTTTTAAATGAAAGTAGACTCAATTACCTACGAAACACCGGGTGGCGGGACCCGTGATGACTTATGGTTTAAAAGATATGATTTTTCTAAAATCGACAAAATCTGAAAAATACTATAATTATACTCTGACGGAAGCATATGGCCATATGCTAAAATTCGATATGGCCATATGCTGGCCATATACCCTTTTTAAATTTTCTGAGACAATCATATGGCCATATGTTGGAAATACCATATGGCCATATTCTGGTCATATGACCTTTATCTAAACTTTATGAAGGAATATATGACCATATCTTGAAAATACCATATGGCCATATAGGACCTGCAGAAAATTTTATAAAACAATACTTCACACCTTTTCCAGAAACCATACTTCCGTGACTCGAAACTTAACAAAACTTTCCAGAAATCTTTAATATAACATAATACATCGTGTTCATAACCATTCGACCCGTTTGACCCCAAAATTTGTATAATTACACATTATCCCAAACACCCCTTAAAGACCAACTATAACATACACTTTAACCATATACCATTGCCATCCGAGTACTATAATGATCATGACATACACTTTACACATGAAGACACGTTTATAAACCATTAAACGACCCAGACTCACGGAACATCGACATTGAGCTTGGTATACTACCTAACTCTTACTTCATACATCACCAATCTTCCACATAATCAATCAATGATCCCAATCCAAGCCATAGTACTTCAAAACAATGAACCTACAAGAACATGGCAACTATAACATGTACGCGATAACGGTTAGTAAGTAATTGGCTAATACATGCTAAGGATTCCATTATCAAATATGCATCACAAAGCATCTCTATAACACACAAGCTATAACACATTTAACACATAAAGCACACAACACATACTTTAATCTTATCATGATCCAACAAACTCTATAACATGCATTTAACCAATCTTCAAATCACAACTATAACAATAATAATCACATCATTTAATAACATCCACATTAAGCACATAGTAACCGAATTACTTACCTTAGCATCCAAGCTAAGCTATCACTATATTACCAATCATCATCATCCATCCTCATCCAAGGTTAATACACTTAAACACATAATTAAATATAGACTTAATACATCATTCAAAAGCTATAACCATGGTTTATACAACCATTTATTTTACCTCTAAACATCTCTAATCATCATATAATCACTCTATGATTATATGATGACCTATCCCATAATTTACTTAACTTTATTTCATAATAAAATCATCCCATGATTACTATAACTCTCAATTAACTTAAAATTATCTTATACCCAATTATCCCAAGTTAGGGTTCATAAACCCTAACCTATCAATTCATCAATTAAACATTAACAAGAGTACTTACTTGGGTAGAGATCATAGATACTAGCTTATTTCATGGTTGGGAACACTAATTCCTTCACAATTTGATTATCAAGACCACCATGTCTTTTCCTTCTTCATCATATCACGACACACACACACTCCACATATTTTACGGATATCCATAGAAAGATTAAGAATTATCCGGACACTTGTAGGTGGTATGTTTTCCCGATTGACACAATTGGTCCCTCAAGTCCCATTCCTTCTAATTTGGCCACTAAAAACATTATAACAAGTTTACCACTTGGCAACATAGGTCCCCCTTCTTTCTATAACTATGACATAACATTTGTTAATTAATAGATTGACTATCGAGCTTGACTACAATATAACATTCGTTGACTAACTAATCACGTTAAACCTTGGTCAATTTCATCTAAGGTGGGGCCTATTTGAATCCGGGATACGAGTCTAACACTTTGATAACCTGGTGGTTTGACATTTTTTCTCTTGAGGTTATTTGTGAGTTTGTTATTGGAAGTTAGGGTTTTTACTCTATCCGCGGTATGATTATTAAATCTGGTCTGCACATAATGTTTATTATCAATCTGGTTTGGAGCTGCTGTAATGGCAGGTACTCGAGGTTTGATTTATGGGATGTTAGGGTTGTGTACACCGTATTCTTAGGAGTCCGATTTAAACTTCATTGTGGTATATGGCTATTTGTTGTCATTGTGATTGATCAAACTGTCTTTGGGGCTGTTTTATTGTCGAATCTGTATTCCATTTTATTGAGGATGTTAGGGTTCTTTAAATCCTATTCGAGTCTATGCTAGTTTTGCTTCGTTACGGATCTCAATCTTTATGCATTGAAGTGTGCCATTGGGGTAAGTTGAGACTTTGCTAGTCATTGGAACATTCTAACTCCATGGTGTCTAATCATGGTTTGTTGGTTTGTAGTATGTTTAGTTGTTTTTGTGGTTAAAGGAAGGATGAAGATGTGTTGGATTCAATCAAACCTTACTTGGTTTTTATATTGGTTTCTTCGCTTTCTCTACAAACACATTATCACTTGTGATAAGTTATGGGATTCATATGGTATGGGGCTTCATTGTGCCATATCATTCATGATTTATGCATGGAAGATTATGTGACACGCCAGAATGATTTAGAAGGCTCAAGTTTTTTATTTGAGTAGTAATGTATTGTATTTTTGTACTTTAATCATTTTTAGTAGTTCACTTTGTTAAGTTATAAGTATGATTTGTCATGCTTATATTTAGAGTCTGTAAGTGTCCTAAGGGATTGAGATGAGGGAAGTCACTCTCATCCTTTGTACTTCAATGTTTTTGGTGTAATGCATTTTACTAGGGTGAAAAATCCCTTTTACCCAAAAAAAAGAAGCTATGAATGTCTAGTTTCTTAAGAAAAAAAGGTGAACTTTTAAAATATTATAGAAAAAGTTATGTTCATTTTATTACATGTTTAGATATTTGAATATTCAAATTAGTGTTTAATCACATGTGATTTCTCATGCAAGTTTGAACAACGAAAAAAGAAGAAGAAAAATGTGAAAAAAGAGAAAAAAAAAAGGTTTGTCAAAAGTATATCAAAGTGCCCGTCCATAGAAAGAAAATTATGCTCATCTCGATGGTGTAATTTTTTTAACTTAACGATTAACGATTTCAAATATATTAACTTTTGATAAAAAGGATTAAAATGTGTTTGTTATTTAATCTAAAAAATGAGTGGCTATGATTGAATCTTTGGTATGTAAATAAATGTTTGGTTTGTAATGACCTTAAATCTTTATCCCATAGCATAAAATATGATTAAACTTATTACTAGTAACATACATTCCGGGCTGTTTTCAGGTTTTTGAAAGCCCCGGGTGAAAATTAGCAATGAGCCTCAAAATAAGACTAAATAAAGAGTATATATTTTTAAATATACAATATATGAGGATCATTTAAATAAATTCAGCCATACTTATAAAAATGTCTTTGTATGCATATTTATTTAAAATTTAGAATTCACATATAGAACATATCTTTTTGGGCTCTACAAATTTGAAGGCCTTGAGCGGTCGCTCACTTCGTCTACCTTCGAGAACGAGCTGATGGCATGCATATATTCCATGTGACAAGATTTAGCTCACGTTGAAATATGTTATTATGGTGATTAGAACTCCATAGAGCCGTTTGGTATTTTTTGTATCTTAATATTAGGAAACTATATCATAGGTCAGTTTGTTTTTTGCTTATAAATAGGGAATCATAAGATGAGAATTTTTGTACCTTCGAATTTCGTTTTGCAATAAAGAAAAAGCTTCCGCAAATTTGTCGATTCTTGTTTCTTTTCTTTTATCGTCTTTGATTGTCGATTGTTGATTCCTAACAATTAGTATCAGAGATTGTCAATCATTGTGGGTAATTCAAGAAGCTTGAATCGTTTTTCGAATTAGGGTTTCGTTTGGATTTGATCGAATTTAGGGTTCCAGGTTGAAGATCGTTTTTGATTTTATGTTTGTTTTGAATTTGGTATTGAAGTATTCATATTTTGATTAGTGAATATTCAATCGAATTTGGTATATTTGTGTTTTCGATTTTAATCTATCAAGAACCCTAGTTCTTTATTGTTTTGGTTTTGGGAAGAATATTAGGGATAACTAGTATCCGTAGTAACTTTGCTAGAAGTATTGGGATTTGTATTTGGGCTTTTGGTTTTGAATTTGGGCTGCTAACCTTGTTTATCAAGTGGCCTATTAGAATTGGGTTTGAATTAGTTTTGTTGCTAATATCATTAGTATTTGTAATTCGTTTTTTATTCATTTGATATTTGTTCGAAAATCATGATGTCTTATTCTAAAATCACTGATATTGAGAAGTTTTCGGGTAAGAGTAACTTAAACTTGTGGCGTATCAAGATTCGAGCCTTATTGAAAAAACAAGGCATTTAGGCACCCAATACAGGTACAAAATCAGTAACATATTGGTTTTCACAAACACAAAAACATCACAAGTATCTTGATTGAGTTTCAAATGGTTTTCAATTGGTTCCAATGGCGATGAACAATACCCAAAAGACCACCTTTATGTATGGTGATATAAGATGATAAGGTTAGGTTGAGGTCCCATGATCCGCCAGAATCGAGGGATCTACCCAGGACAATCCACTAGGTAGTGTAGAAGTTCTTAGGTATGATGAAAAAAGGAGAAAAGTGAGATATGGGAAGAGCGGATCGAGACCGAGCTTGATTTTATGTTTGTTTTGAATTTGGTATTGAAGTATTCATATTTTGATTAGTGAATATTCAATCAATTTGGTATATTTGTGTTTTCGATTTTAATCTATCAAGAACCCTAGTTCTTTATTGTTTTAGTTTTGGGAAGAATATTAGGATAACTAGTATTCGTAGTAACTTTGCTAGAAGTATTGGGATTTGTATTTGGGCTTTTGGTTTTGAATTTGGGTCGCTAACCTTGTTTATCAAGTGGCCTATTAGAATTGGGTTTGAATTAGTTTTGTTGCTAATATCATTAGTATTTGTAATTCGCTTTTTATTCATTTGATATTTGTTCGAAAATCATGATGTCTTATTCTAAAATCACTGATATTGAGAAGTTTTCGGGTAAGAGTAACTTAAACTTGTGGCGTATCAAGATTCGAGCCTTATTGAAAAAACAAGGCATTTAGGCACCCAATACAGGTACAAAATCTGTAACATATTGGTTTTCACAAACACAAAAACATAACATATAGGTTCGAATGAGGTTTGAGTTTAGAGAGAGAAAGTGGAGAGACATTGGAGCTTTTAGAAAGAGAAAGAAAACTATTATGAAGTCGAAACCCTTTGTCTTGCTAGGCAAATGGTATTTTCAGGTGTCTTACATGAAACGCCACCCACGGTGCTGGATCATGCATACAGATGGGTAAAGATCCGTCCAGTCCTCCACTGGTGTTACTTAACTAATTACTAACTATTACTAAATGACTACGAACGAGCTTTTTAACGAATACATATACTTGAGGTGACCGAGTCTTTAACTACCGGATTTTCTAAATCCCAACAATCTCCCCTAAGGAGGTCACATCAATTACAAATATATATTACATTTTATGTGTTCATGGATTCTTGATTAAGTTCTTTGCTCAGAGCTCGTAATCTGTGATTCTTCAGATTCTCGCATGTTTGTGATTCAAGTAGAGGTCTTTAACTCGATCTACGGATTGTTTGTTCTTTGAGCCTTCTTAGAGATCATCGCCCTCAGAGAAATCTAAGTGACTCATCCTTTGTGTTACCTTCATGTGATGTTTGTGACGTTGGATCGACATGCTCACATTATTGGATCATGACAACTTTCCATCGTGAGTTGCGAAGCTTCTTGAATCATGATATTTGCATTAGCGTAGCGGAAGCATAGCATGATGGTATCGTGAGTGAATGCAAATGTCTCATGATGATTTTTGAGCAAAAGAGTGTAGACGTTCACTTGTCATGATTTCTTTAAACGAGTGATGTGTGAGCATGCGGTTATGGATTGACTTCTCAATTTTGATCACCGCAACCGTCCGAACGCCATCCTAAATAATAGTTAGCAATAAACGCATTTAAAGTGTCTTTGTTCACTCGTTGAATACGGTTGCAAGAATCACGGTTCCTGGTGATTAGTATAACTATTACCTATGATCAAATAGAATTCCAAAGAATCTTCGATGGGGTTTCATACTGAACTAGGCGCTCTTAAACCGTAGGCGTCCCAAAGTAGACAAAACGGAGTGAGTGAACCAAATAATTGAGATTCACAAATTGATGAAAATGATTTGAAAAACAATAGCGTATTGCTTAAGAGAAAGAGTTTTGCACACGAAGGGTTTAGAAGAGAAATCAAGTTTCAATTATAAATACTGCTTTTAATTTTTGAAAATTAATACACATTCGATGCGCTAGAGAAAGAATTTCGAGCACATCGAATGTTTTTCAAAGGTATCCGTCAATCCATTTCTCGGACCAAGGTTGATTCAAGAGTGAATCGCCGATCGCTTTTTATCCGCTTGTCACAAGTTTGATATTTTAAAAGATCTCACATGTCACCCACCAAGAGCTTGTTTGATGTTGGCTCTAGGAGGATTTCCATCTTCATTGTGAATATTTGTTATATCACTCGGATGTTCGGAAAATACCACAGGATAATGCGTTAGGGCTCTAATATATAATCTTACTTTCCACATTGTGTGAAACAAAGAAGTTTTCAAGAATAGTGTGTCCTAATGAGATTTATGGATGATCTCTTGGCTCTACACTCAATTGTGCACATTTGGTTCCCTATGGGAGACTCCTGGAGAGGTCTCCTTTCAATATCAACAATCTCTAAGAAGGTCAATAGATTATGTAGGTTCCCGTGAGAATGAAACAAGTCCTTTTAAGAGAACTTGAGTGGCTTGGGAAGTTTAGTGCCATCAAGGCCTCGGGTCCATGTCGCCTTGTCTTCAATACCAGTGTTACCTTAGTAACCACCCAGAGTATATGTGTTGAACCCGGTCGCCTCTAATGTTGAATTATTGAGGGCTATTTCTTTTCACCCTTTCGACTTTTATTTCTTTTTCATTCTTCAACCCTTCAAGCTTATCGAGACTTCATTACTAGAACCTTGTTGGATTTATTCCGCTTCTAGCTCTATCTCACGACATTCTTCCCTTATTCTCCATTTCTCCTTTTTTCATCATATCTAAGGACTTCTACACTAACTAGTAGATTGTCCTCGGTAGATCCCTCGTGTTCGGCGGGATCGTGGAACTAATACCTAACCTTACCATCCTTATATCTCCAATGCATAAAGTAAAATGGTCGGTCCTTTTGGTAAAGTTCTTTCCGCCTCAAAACCAAACGAAAACCATTTGAAAATCAATCAAGGTACTTGTGATATAAAATCAAAGCATTTAGTACCTCAATTGTTTTTTATCTTTTAGAAATCCTCCCCCGCAACATATGCTTCAAGTATTAGAAATCATTTTGGCACATGGAGGAAGGACCAATGATTTTTGTTTCATGGTTTAGTCTTGGTTTTGTTTTTTAAAATGATCACCATCTCTCCCCCGATCAAATCTAGTATTTAGATACTTTTAGATAAAACAATTTGGGGAAGGATGTGGTTTTCTTTTACTTGCTCCCCCTCAATATGTGCATTGAGATTCGAAGAGTTTTGCACATATTATGAGAACCCGCACCTGAATCAAATCAATCACATTTCAATCCTTTTTGTTTAATTCCCCCAGCAGAATTGAGGCCGGTCCAAAATCGAATCGAACCGAATTCGAACCGACAAAACCAAAACTATAAAACCTAAACCGAAACCGAATCAATATGTTCGGGTCGGTTTGGTTTAATGTCCGGTCCGTCGGTTCGATTCGGTTTACGTGTGTTGTGCATGTTTTATCGGTTTGGGTCGGACCGAACCGAAATAAACCGTAATAGTAAAAACTAAACCGAAACCGAACCGAAGGGTTGCCGGTCTGTTCGCTTTTTGTCGGTCGATCGGTTTTGTTCTGTCCGGTTCGGTTTTGAACCTTCCATGCTCGCCCTACCCTTAACATGCATGGAAAATTTGAAATCGTTTGACACATGAAGGAAGGAGTGCTTTTATAGTATTACTAAACCATTTATCAAATTATCAGTTTATTTCTGATTTAAATCACAAATTCTCCCCCGATCACAATTTTCAAACCCTTTGAGATTTGTGATCCCAATTGATTTAAATTATTTTCGAAAGCTTTTTGAGGATAAATGTGACTTAGATTTAACAGCACATAACTGATAAGGATCAAATTTTGAAACTTTAACCTCCATTGATCTAACATGCTCAGGTACCATATGTAAAATTTTCTGACTTTTGTACCATTTGAAATGAAAACCAAGTTAGCTTGGTCTTGATCCAATTGTGGATAAAATGTTCTTTTGATTAACTAAATATAAACCTTGCTCCTTTTAATGCCAATTGTTTGAAAAATAACCTTTTGAAATGTTTGAAATCATTCTCCCCTCAATCAATGACCAAAGTTGTTGATTGAGTGATAAGATTTTAACAAAGATAAGTTCGATGATTTTCAAAATTAAGTCCGAGTTATTTTCAAAGCAATTTTGTTTTTATTAGAAGACAAATATTTTTAGAAGAATCTTTAGAAGGAAAAACATTTGTGAGGAAACATTTGTCTTTTTGCATGATGTTCCTTATGAACTTTGTTTTAAGGATCGAGCATGAGATTTTAAAATTGATTTAGCATGGCTCGGCCCTATCTTTAAAAGCGGTTACAATGCAAAATAATCGCAAGTCATTATTTGAAGCCGGATTATTGCCTTAAATGACATAAAGCCATTGTTTTGAGACATGTTTTAAGAAAATATTTACACCTTCGCTCGAACTTCATCTAAGGACTCGTGCCGTTGTTGAATGACATTTCTAAGACCGTAGATGTTATCGATACCCGAAGACATGCCTTGAGAAACACAATATTTTTGGTATTTTGTTTATTTTATTTTTCAATTTTATGGGTTTTTTGAAAATTTTCTATTTTTCTATTTTCTTTTTGTTGGTTTTATATTTTGTATTTTATTTTTATAAAATATAAAAAGAATAGTGAAGAAACCTTTACTCCTCATCTTCCTTCAAGACGTTTGAGTGTTTAAATCACAGACTCTTCAAGCCAAGTCGTGGGAGGATAAACTCAAACTGTCTCTAGAAAGAGCTTTTGTGAAGATGTCACCATTGATATTCATCCTTTCGAAATCTGGCTCAACCATACCTTTCTCCACTTGTTCTATGATGAAATGATGTCGAATGTCAATGTGCTTTGTTATTGAGTGTTGGACATTGTTGCAAGAGAGCGATGGCAATTTTGTTATCACAACACTGAGGAACTTTGTTGAATACAAAGCCATGAGTGAGATAATTGGGATCTCATCCATAAGATTTGAGCACAATATGATGACATGGCTATGTATTCACCTCTATAGAGGATATGGAAGTACTCATTTGTTACTTTGAAGACCGACTCACTATCTTGTCACCCAAAACCGAGCACCTCCTCGACATACTGACGAGTATCTTGACACCGCATAGTCGACATCTCAGATAGTCATTGTTAGGGACATACCGGTGTCGCCGGATACCAAAGTCCCATGTTAATGGTTCCTTGGAGATACCGAAGACCCGTTTAACCGCTTCAAGGTGCTTTTGGTAGGCTTAGCACGGTATCTAGCACACATGTATACAATGAGCAGGAATATCCGTCTAGTGGGCGTGAGGTACATCGAGGATCCAATCATACTACGATATTTTGTTTGATCAGCGGGGATCCACGAGTGGTCCTCATCCGACTTTGTTCGTTCCACAATGGGAGTGTCAACATGGTCACAAGAATCAAATCCAAATTTCCTTAAAATTTCATTCGATATTTAGATTGATTAATGAAAATGCCTCGAGACTTTGTGAAATTTGTAATCCCAAGAAAATGACATTTGTCCCATCATTGACATTTGAAATTTAGAGCCCATTTCTTTGAAAATTGGTCACGCTCATTAGGGTATTTCGAGGCAAATATAATACCATCAACATAGATTTGAACATGAATTAAGTGTTTGTCGACTTTCGGTGAACTATGTAGGATCAATCGCTCCTTTATTGAATCCATTTGCCAAAAGGAACTTTGACAACGTATCATACCATGCCCTAGGAGCTTGCTTCAAACCATAGAGGGCCTTCTTCAAGCGGTAGACATGGGTCGGATGTTCTGGATCCACAAAACCTTCGGGTTGACTAACATAAACCACTTCTTTAAGATCTCCATTAAGAAAAGCAGTCTTTACATCCATCCGATAAACCACCATATTCTTACTAGCGACATTAGATAGGAATATTACGATAGCCTCAATTAGCAACGGAACAAATGATTCCTCAAAGTCAATACCCTCCTCGGCGATATCCTTTAGCCACTAGCCTTGCCTTATTCTTCAAAACATCACCGTGCTCATCAAGTTTTACTTTAAAGATCCATTTGAGAGCAATAATCATAGCACAATCGGGCGCAGGCACCAATTCCATACATCAAGATGATCAAACTCATGGATTTCATATTGCATAGCACTAAACCACTATTCTTAGACATTACTATTTTGACATCTTTAGGTTCGATCTTTGATAGTACAGAGTTGAAGAAGCACCATAAGGCATCGGTGGTGAGTTGTTTACTGAGTAGATGTCGGACGAAGGATTCCCAATGATATTATCCAATGGATGATCATGTGTCCATTTTTGAGATGTTCATGTGGTTTTGGTAAGGAACCGATGTAGCAGAGTTAGGATCCCCGGTGAAGATGTTTCGGAGTGGGTTCGAGGGCAAATATGTTTTAAATGGAGCATCTTTGGGAGTTGCAAAGGGTTATCTCCACAAGAATTAGCGAGATGCATTTCCTTGATCCACTAAAGATGATTGAGGATTCGAAGATGATGATGAATGATCGGCAAATGGCGCTTCTTGAGATAAAGACATTGAAAGCGGATGGACCATTTGTATTGGTTGGAGCAGAGTAGCTACAGGTTGGTATGCAGTAATTACCATCACCGGAGGCTCATATTATTCATCAAACATTGGATCAAACAATTTCTTCAAATCTTCTTCGATGGTGGAACGTAAGGAACGCAAGAGAAGAATTATGTACAAGACCTAAACTAATGGGTCCGGTGACAACAGTTGAGATGCGGGTCAGGCTCGGATTGTCCGAAGCCATTTGCTCGACCGACTCATCGAACGTAACATGTATAATTTGCTCGATCAACTCATCTTTTGTTGTAGATTTGGTAACCCTTCCGATTAGGTGCATAACCCACTGAAAAATCCAATATCGACCTTAGCTTTCAACTCCCTAATTTTGACCATCACTAGTTGGATAACACAAAGCTCCAAACACACGAAGAAAGCATGATCGTGTTTTGTTGTGAACTAATTCATATGGAGTTTTTCCATGAGTTGTATGTATTAGGAAGCGGTTTTGGGTGTAACATGCGGTGGCAATGGCTTCCTTCAGAGAAACATTGGAGCCTTTGAATAGATTAGCATAGTCCTTGCAGCTTCAACAAGAGTTCGATTTAGCCTTTCAACTACACCGTTACATGAGGAGTCACGTGGAACACCTTTTGATGGTCGATTCCAATGCTTTCATAAAGCGACTTAGTTCTTTGTTCACAAATTCGGTTCCATTATGCATTCGGATGATTCTAACTGTTTTATTAAGCCAAACCGCAATTGTTTAATAAGTTTGATGATGACGCTGGAGTTTCATCCTTTGATCTCAAAACTTAACCCAAGTAAACCGAGAGTAGTCATCAACAATGACTAGCACATAATTCTTCCCATTTATACTTTGCACTCTCATGGGTCCGCACAAATCCATGTGAATGGTATGAAGAACTTCCATATTGGAGTTGGCAGGTTTGGGTTTGTGGGCATACTTCGTGCTTTTTCCCTATTAGCATGCTAAACAAAAATGATCCTTTTCATACTTTAACCGGGGCAAGCCTCTTACAAGGTCTGTTGGGATATGAAAGTCTTGAAGAATATGAAAGTAATGAAGATGGTCAAATCATTGCTTATGTGAAGGTCAAAGTCTTGCTCAACATCAAAATATCGCAAAGCTTAAAGACGGTTATAATAGAATTTTTATGGAAAGTAATGTTTATCTAGAATGTTCTTAGTTTAGTATTACTTTTCGCACAAGGATTAGAGTTGTAAACCACTAAGGTTATCCTTATGCCTATAAAAGGACCCTAGATTGGCATTAGATATATGTTCTTAGAATAAGATTTTAGAGAGAATATTAGAGTTTATCAAGTTCGATATTAGAGTTGTTAGGGTTGTTAGTAAATCTGTGTATCAAGGGGGTTTAGAGTATTAATAAAATCATTGAAGTTAAAGTTATTCTTCTTAGCTTTATTGAAGTAGTTTCCGATACTTAATAGAGTAAATTCGGTGTTTCATTGTTAGTAACTTAGGATTTATCCGAGGTTGCTAAGCCCTTACAAGCTACATAGTTAGTTGGGTCATAGTATATCGATCCAACAAGGTCCTTTCTAGAAAGATCATTGATGGTGCCAAAGTTCAAGTGATTGAGGCAGCGATGCCATAACCATGACTTTGTTTTAGAAGCCTTTGACAACAAGAAAATTGGAAGACCTCATCATGTCTTCGATAGAGATGGTGTACAAATTAGTGCCACGAGTTCCTTTAAAATTTCAACACCATCTAATTCTCTAACGAAGCAAGAGTGTTTTAAGGCCATTTCAAGATCGAATCATAGAATTGACCAACGTAAAAGCAGATTATGACCAAGACCTTCCACATAATATACCAGAGATCACACTATCTCCAAACACATAGTAACTTAGGATTTATCCGAGGTTGCTAAGCCCTTACAAGCTACATAGTTAGTTTGGTCGAGTATCGATCCAACAAGTGGTATCGAGCTTGTGTGGAAACTTTAATTAAGAAGAAACCCTTAAAACCAATTTAACTACAAACCCTAAAGATGTCGATGAAGCTTCACCACCCCCATCCATCACCACACTCGAATTCCTATCATCAAAAGGGAGAATATGATCTATGGAGCATGAAGATGAGGCAGTACATTGCTATTACGAGACCATGCAATCGTGGAATGTAATTGTCAATGGTAATGAAGTTATTGAAGACCACAGAAGTTCTGGACAACCTAAACCACCTAAGGCCGTCTTGCCAGCTACAAGAAGAAATCAAGAAAAGGATCTCAACATACTATTGTCTCGCTATTCACGATGGTCACCTACTCAAGTTCCATGATGCTAAGGATGCAAAACAACTATGGGTCGCTCTCAAGACAAGATTTGGAGGTATCTGTTGAAGATGCAAACACAAGTTCTTAAGAAGTTTGTCATCAGTATGGCATGTGATTGCTACTATGATCGGGAGGACAACTGGTTTGGACACTATGGACTTTGATGATCTTTACAACCACTTAAAGGTGTAAGAGCATAAGATGAATGGCCAAACAAGTGTTGGATCGATGTACTCTAACCAAACTAACTTAAATAGCTTGTTAAGGTTTAATAACCTCGGATAAATCCTAAGTTATTAACAATGAAAACACCGAGCAAACTCTATTAAGTATGCGGAATTTACTTAACAAAGCTAAGAAGAATAACTTTAACTTTGAACGATTTTATTAATAACTCTAACTCGCTTATTATGCGACTCTTTAACAACTATAATAATATCGAACTTCTAAAACTCTAATAATGTCACGTACATCTAATGTCAATCTAGGATCCTTTTATAGGCTAAAGGATAACCCTAAACGGTTTACAATTCTTATCCTTGTACGTCAAGTAAACAATACTTAGAAAGTTCTAGATAAACATTACTTTCTATCTTTAATCTAATACAACCGACTTTAACTTTACAAGTACTTTAATGAATAAGCGATGCTTTGACTTTTACTTAGCAAGATTTTGACTTCTTGCGATACTTTGTCTTTCTGCGATGACTTTGTTAATCTTGGTACTTTAATCTTAGATCCCAACAATCCTCCCTAACTTGAATTCTACTTGTTTGATTTCAAGTTCTTTTGTAGATTTAGCTTTAACATCGTTATCTTCAAAGAGGAATTGTAACTTTATCTTGATTTTATCTTTGTAGATTTTCCGCTTATATCATCATCAAAGTAGTCTTTATCTCAGTATAATTCTTTTCAAGATCAAACAACAATCTTATTTCTTTTTGCAACATTCAAAGAAGCTCCATCTTTTCAAACAACATAAGACAATTTGTACATTTAATTCGATTAAGTTTCAGGTCTATTCTCATCACTTCCGGTGTATAAACTCCCGTGAGAGGTGAATCATTGAAAATTTAATGGATTTGAGTTCTCTTTACCAAAGCCATTAACTCGGAGTAGCCAAATGTTTTGATGTGTAAGATCATGGTACATCGATAACCATATGATTTTTAGCAAATCATCACTATCAACGATTTGAGTTGTCTTTACCAAAAGTTATACCCTTTTGGACTAGTTAGTTCTTTCATCATAGTGAACTAATTACCATATAATGGTTTTTCCACAGCCTTTACCACAAGCCATTTTCTTGTGGGCTAGCCAACTCTTCACATTACTGATATGGTGAGTTGATAACCATACAACTTATTAGCAAGTTGTTAACTAAAAACGGATTTGAAATATCTTTACCAGAGTCGTTTGCTCATGGATTAGCCAATCCTTTTGTAACCATGGTGGATTGATAACCTATTGGTATTACCATCTCAAAAACTATTTATTTCTTTTAACCTTTGTTTCAAAACATTTATTACTTAACAAAAGTTTTTCAAAATCATTAACTGGTTTAAAAACTGCAAGCAGTACTTTGATGAAACTATTGTTTGATCAGTAGTACTTTGAATAAAGTACTGATATATCAAAAATTTAATCAATTAAGATTCATACCAGTTATTCATCATCATCAGCAATTGTGCTATTTCATTATCTTCTTCTACTTCCATTCCATGCTCCAGCATCCTCCTCATAAGTTCTGGTGTAAGAGGATATCTTCTATCAGCTAACATGTGAATCATGATATCTTCTATCAGCTAACATGTGAATCATCGCCCCATCTTCTAGCTCTAGAACATGTACTCCAGATTCTTCAAAGAATCTCCAGCAAGTAATCTCCCAATCTTCTTGGTTTTTCCAGATCTCAGCAGTACTTATTTCTTCAGTTTCTCAAATAGTTATGAGATCTCCAAGCAAGACTAAACCATATCCTTCTGATGGATTGTGTTCATAATATTCTTTTACCACATGATATAAATGGAGTAAATCCACTATATCAATTATATGCGATAAATCCCATAGCATATTGAATACTTTGAAACTTTCATCTTCTTTATGAAACATCAGATAACTTCCATCTTTTGACTCAACAACTTCAAAAGTAGTTATTGGAGATTTGTTCATCTTGAATTCAGCATCATCTCTAGAATACTCAAAATCTATTACTCTTAAGTAATTCCTTAGCTCATCATCAGTATCAGACCTTAACTCAACTTTCTTTGATGACTTCAGATCTTTAACTTCGCAGTTTTCTTTTCTTTTCTTTTAAGCTTTCTTTTCTTTCTTCTTCTTTATAAGCATCATCATCTTTATAATCTTTGATACTATCAACTTGTCTTTTATATTCTTCTCTGACAGCATCATATAACTCTTTCATATTAACATAATTCAGCTTGTTCAAACCAACATATCCCATCTTCTTTAGATAAGCCATGATAGCATTCCTTTCCTTTGCAAGATTTGGTCTTCTTGGTAGAGAAGAAATAGGAAGTGGTGATGGTATAACAGCTTCAGCATTCAATTCTTCTTGTAATTTCCTAGCTGCTTCTTCATTCATAGCTTCTTCTTCATTAGCAACCTTGGAGTAATCAATTCTTGTCTGTAAGTTCCAGGAAAAACAGTACTTTGATCAGTAGTACCTTGATCATCAGTACTTTGAACTTGAACATCAATAACTTGCTCCTCAGTACTTTGAATAGCCTATTCTTCATTTTCTTGTGGCTGAATATTTGTAATTTGAACTTCAGTCCTTTCATGTTCTTCAGTACCTTCAGGTTCATTCTCCTTAACAACATCTTCTTTCAAATTCTTTTCTTCTAAATTCCTCCCCAATTGGAATGAAGATTGTTTTTGAACCTTTTGGCGTTTAGTCTTCTTAAACTGCCTTTGCTCATTCTTTTTAGATTTGACCCATAGACGATGATGTTGAACCAATGGCCAGACAAAATTCTTGAGTCTTCTAAACTTGAGAGTCAACTTCTTAACTGTTTAGCTTGAGCCTCGCTTGTTTTCTTCAATTTGACTAACTCCTTGTCGAACATAATTATCCAATGTCAAACCTTCGGGGTATAGTATGTGAATCATCTCCTTGAATTGGTGAATGTTCCTCGGTTGAGAATCGGGAACAAATTTTGAGGAGATGGAGAAGGTGAATGCAACATCATCTTGAACTTCAAGATTGCTGCGAGCGGTACCTTGTGATGCAATACCTTCTTGAGATGCAAGACTGAGAAGCAAGACCTTGAGTAGTACCTTGAGATGTAGCAGTACCTTGAGCGGTACCTTCTCTATCTTCATCTTCTGCGACATCGCCTCGGCGACAAGAACAACTTCCATCATAGAAGTAGTTAAGGGAGTGTCCCTTCCAATGAATAAATCACTCTTCCTAGCCATGAAAGTGAAAATCTTGGCTTGTTGTACCACAACAGGTAAAAGACTTGTATGTTTAGGTACATCTGAAAGTTGTTTATTTAGGAATACTTGAACAAACCTTGGTTACATCAACCATTTTGAACCATGAGTGATGTGTGAAAGCATTCCATCTAGAATTAGCCTTGAAAAATTGAAAACACGATCAATAGCCAATCCTACTATAGCAGATGCTATGTTAGATCCAAATTGCTCCCATGATGTACTTTTAGCACTAATACAATGAAGCAACACATGCACTAAAACTTCCGGTGAGGACAAAATAAGGGTTTCGAATGTTTGTTCGATTAAGGACCCTTCATAACCAATGTGCCCAAAAGTATCCCAAATCGCTTGCTTATCAAAGCGAACACCCCATCGGTATCATCAAACAATAAGTCTTCACGAATAGAGGCTTGATAATCTTGACATTTCTCCCAAAGAACCATAGCATGAATATATTCTTCATCATTCTCCATATGAACCCTAGCGGTTTCCCAAGATTGTTGAATCCAGGCTCAATAACATCTAGTTCTACTAATAGCGCATAACTAATTGGCGATCCAAGAAGAAAATCGATAATATCATGAAAGATTACATTCGCTTCAGTTTTGTCTAAATTCGCCACCATGTTGTGTTTGGAAACGATTACGACTCGCCATTGAATAATAAAGGTGAAAGTGAGAGAACTATGGAAAGATTAGGAGATATCAATATGAGAGGAAATTCGGAGAGTAGTTATTTATAGGTGAGATTTAAAAAATCACATCCATCAATAACAAAGTTACCGTTAGGTGTAATTACCCCTCAATATTACCGTTAAAACAATACTTTAATAAGACAAACAACACTTTCCAAGTGTGCAGTACTTTCCAAGCAGTACTTTCATAAAAGCAAAAAGCAGTACTTTTCCATTCTCTTCCTTACAACAGCAAATAAACATGAATATCCTCCCCTCAAGCAATGCATAAGACTATACTTACACTAAATAGTCCTCTCCTCAAATGTAACTTAGTAACTAATATTCTCCAAAACACCTGACAGAAACTCCTTGTCTCCTGTCATGCTAACAGAACAACCACTAGCAACAATAAAATGATCTTTAAGCTCCTCTTACGGGTTGCCTGCCTAATAAGATGAAAAAGTTAGTTGCTTTGAGGAACCCAAGCCATTCTTGACTTGTGTTCCCTTGTGGGGTGACATACTCACATTCTGTAAGTATGTAGTCTCCTTGTTTTTAAAGCATGATCCATATTATCTTTTGATTTTTAGCATGTGGTTTTCAAAATTTCAAAACTCTCTTTACAAGTTCATTCTCTTTTATTGTATCACAAAACATATGATTCACTTTTTGTTGAAATCTTGTTTGTCCCTCAAGAAGACTTTCTCTCTTAACCCATTCGGTTTTAACACTTGGTTCCTATGATCTAGATCCCCTATGTAAATTGTAATACCTTATAGGTTGATAGTAATGAGATCTCCTAGGATACATGTTCCAAGAAGTGTTAGCAGACCTTGTTTTGATGGAGCAAGCTTTGGGAAGGTACCGCTTGTGAAGATCTTGGTGGTTTAGAAAAGGTCTTCTCGGTGAGGATACCTATGGTGCAGTGAGAAATTGTTGTGATTGACCCTATTTGAATTATTTCAGATGGTTTGTACTCTTTAGGTTTCGATTGGCGAGACCTATGCTTTGAAATTTTTAAGGTATTCAATGAAATTCACAATCCTTGATTAAATGAGTAGGACTAAAGCACTCAAAACACGGTTTTGACCCATACTCCCACAAGTGACTTCTTCTATGTCTATGACCAAAATTATTTTGCCTTCTAGGTGAATGATTGAACTGTTTTGACCAAAGTTATCCCAAAAGGTTTAGCGATCTTGTTTTGAAAAGGTTTTCTGAAGGTCTTGCTTGTGGAGCGATACTTTGAGTTGAAGGTCTTGCTTGACTTTGAACATTGTTTTCAACATTTTCTTTTGGGGTTTCAGACCTAGATAGACCAACTAGCTTTTTCCTAAACTCTAGACTGTCTACTCCAAAACGAGAAACATCAGGTCTTATGGGTTGATGACTACCAGTGGGATGTGGGACAACATGATAACCCTTGTCTTTCTTATATTCTGGAGGTGGTTCACTAAATGATTCCTCATTACTAGATGTGTCGACATAATTAATAAGCTCATCATCACTAGTGGTTATATCCTCAAAATTAGGGTCATCCTTATCACTAGGTTGGTTTTCTTCTATACTATTGAAATCCATACCAAAACCTATACCAGTTCTAATGTAAGCTCTTCTCTGTTTTTCAACATAAGAAACATGTGACAGACCAGATTCTTTCCAGGCATCAAACTTTGCTAACAAATCATCTCTTTCCTTAGTCAATTTCTCAATTTCAGCAATTTTACAATTTAGTTTCCATTCACTTAGTTTTAACTGGTAATCCTGTTGTTCATACTTTTCAGCCCAAGCCATTTCATTATTTTCATGTGTTATAATTTTGGCTTCCATAGACTCTAAGGTTATTTGATAACCTGCCTCAGACCTAGCCCTAACACAATTATCTCTTTCAATCACATAACTGCCAAGTAATTTTTGATAAAAATCATGACAATTTGAGCGTACCTCAGAGATAGTGGATGAACTTGGTGAAGTAGCCACCATTGCAAGTAGAACAGGATCATCTTCACTCTCCATGCTCCAATCAAATCCTCCAAAACCATCTCCGGATTCCAAAGCAGCATGATCGATTCCTCATCAAAGGTAGTGCTCGGTCCAATTCTTCTACTGAATCTTCAACCGCTTCTTCCATCGCTACCATACAATAGGTTCTTGGTTCATCATCAAACTCGACTCGGTCAACCTCGATAAACTTTCTTGAGCAACCAAGGCTTTTGTTTCGTAATAGGAATTTCTTTGAGCTCTAGCTTTGGTTTCTCGGATCATCTTGTTTGCTTAATACTTAGCAAACACGCACTCCATTGCAAAGTGTCCATCTTTTGAAAATTGAAGCATTCAATTTTGGATTTGTCAAAAGTGATTCCCTTTTGGTTTGAAGTCAATGTTCTTTCTGTTTTCTTCATGTACTTCTTGATCCTTGCGTTGATCATTGCAACTTGCCACCGATATCAATTTCTTCTAAAGCATCCTCTTCAACTGTGAGAGATCTTCTTCATAAGTTCTGAGGTAAAGAAGCTTGTTGTGCAAAGAAAGAGCATACAACTTCATCCGAGTGCATGGTAGTAGTTGGTGGGGCTTGGTGAGCATAGGTGGGGGGTGTAAGCAAGATGCTGAGCAATAGTACTTTGAGGAGGAGAAGCTGTACTTTTAGTAGAAGTACTACCCTCTTTTCGATGACACAAAAGCAATCTTGTGAGACTTTGAGCTTGATTGGCCATTCATCTCATGCTCATACACCTTGAGATGATTGTAAAGATCATCAAAATCCATGGTGTCCAATCCAGTTGTCCTCGATCATTGTAGCTATCACATGCCATGTAGATGGCAAACTCATAAGAACTTGATTGGCATCTTCATATTCATCATTTATCTTAAACTAGGTTCTGAGTATTAAATTGCGTAACCTTAATGGTTTAATTCATAATTCATGAACATATCATCAATGACATTTCATATAGACTAGATTTAGTCTACATATCATTAGTAATGCCATCATCATATTAGTTCATGCATGGTTTGCATATTTCATTAAGCATAATTTCCTATTAAATAAGCTTCTCAGCGTAATCATTTATTTTGAACATTTGATCCGACACTTCCAAAATTATCCCGATATATTTTTATACTCATATTAAGATTATAAAAATAATATTATTAGTTTACCCGGTGTTTTAAATTTATGTTGTATATAAATTGTTATATTTATATAATTACGACGGTTTTCGTAAATACTACACGATAATTATTATTTCACTCAATTTTTGTAAGAAATGTATTTTTATAATTTTTATGACTTCAATATATTTTATTTTGATCCATTAAAATTTATTTTTAGCTAACGCTACCCTAAATGCTTAAATATGTACACAAGTTACCATATATCCTTAAATAACTATACATTACTAATATACTTATACATTATATTATACAAGTAAATGCTTCACCCTTTTTTTCATGTATGTCGACACATACAAGGGTGACACACCACTTTTATGTACAAAATATCAAAGACTACAATATTACTTACATGTTTATAATATTATACTACAAGCTACACATACATAATTTTATCTCAAATTGAAAAATCAAAGTATACTCTCTCATTTCCTTCATCATCAACCGGCCATAGAAGAGACCAAGCAAGGAGACCATTTTTTTTTTCAAGACAAGTTATTTTCACAACCCTAGCATACTCTTAAGCAAGGTTTTGAAATAAAAACCTAGGGTATTAGGATAAACCCTTGTTCTTTAAACTTCATCAATTAACTAGTAAGCATTTCATGATCATTTTTATTTTTCATATTCATACTTTGGTCATTTTATCATGCTTGAGGAAAAACATGCAAGTTATATGATTATCTATACCACTTTATTTGTTTTTAAGTACTATAAATGAATATATATCATCCTATAATTATCCCTTGAAACATATCATTTTTGATGATGTCTAGGAACCCATGACACCCTAAGAAGGTGTATGGTAGGTTTAGAATAGCTTTGGCGTTGGTTTGAAGTGGTTAGAATAAGTTTTCATAAGAAAAACTCATTTAAACAACTATATATAAGTGCGATCATTTCGTGAATTCGGAAATTTCGACGGTTGATAAAAATTTTGGGCTAGATATTTAGAAAATATACTTTAAAAGCAGCGTGTCCGCTTGAATGGGTTAAACGGAGTTATAACGAAGAAGTTATGCTATTTTCAAGTTTAACGGCGAAAACTATATTTTCGAGAAAATTCACATGTTGTCTCAACTTTTACGAGTCAAAAATGAGTCTTAAGCGTTATTAAATGTGTCGATTTATCAAAATATATTAGTATACTTTAACACGAAGCTAAGGACATATAAAGCGTGAAAAGCGGACTTAACGATTAAATTACAGCGTTTAAACAAGGTTGCCATAACTATTTTATATAAGCATAACTAATATATTTTATAATAGACAAACATTACGACGCGAATGAGCATGTTGAGGGTCGTTTTAACATCGATGTAATACTTTTATAAAATGATGTCTTCTAGTAAAAGTAAGTTCGCCTAGCCTATTTTCTAAAATGTCCAACCGTTCGTGAAGCGGAGTTGTAACGAATAAAATCGATCGCTCAAACTTTGCGAAAGTTACCCTTAAACAATATTTTTGGTACAAGTACCCTACGTTACCTATGTTTTCTCCTTGATCGAGACCTCTATGATAAAAACTTAAATGCTAAAACTTTGAGATAATGCTACAAGCTTTCCAAAACCATTGAGTTTGTTTCCTAACACTCGATATTCACTATTTTACGACTAGCTTTTGAGGCCATTTAGTCACTTTCATGAATTATCAAATGACATTGTTTTCTGACGAAAAGTTATAATTTCATAATAAATCATTAAATGATTATCGTGGGATATCATTTCAACATAAATACTTGTAAAGTAATTTATAAATTGTCAAGACGTTATAAGATTATATTTTTCGGCGAAAGCGTTATTTTCAAAAATTCACAAGTGGTATAGATATCATACAATTGCGTGCATAACATTACATCATAACTTATTATAGATCATATCATTCATAATAGGTCATGGTTAGAGATTTGCGCTATATTTGATGTACTCACTTTTGCCATCGCATCATTGTCCAAGTGAGTTTTCATAGCCCACTTTCAATTGTTTTGTACTATTTTTGGGAGATACATGCTCAACTACTTGCTTTTATTTACACAAGTACTTTAAACTTTTCTGATTACCGTGAGTTTCGTAGCCCCTACTTTTATATGTTTTGAACTATTTTGGGGAGATACATGCTTAACTATTTTCACAAGTACTTTAGATTTTTAAGGATAACTTCTATCATGATCACCATCATTTCAAAACCGAATGTTGTACTATATCAATTGTTCTTTTTGCGTGCTATAGTTCTCGTCAAATAATGTGCTATATCGGTTGACTTGATACATTGAGTCATGTACTATTGATTATGTGCTATAGTTCTACATCGAATAATGTGCTATATCGGTGACTCTTCGATACATTGAGTCATGTACTATTGATTATGGGCTATGGTTCTGTCGAGTTAGGTACTATTGTGAATTCATTTGACATCATGTTGGCGAACATAAACTATATACATTTGGCAATGGGTTGTAAACACACAAGTTGCAAGTTTTGTATGGGCGGAACTTGGGCAGAGTGGATTTGCAATGCCTTTCTTTGTATGAACATTCTTTAAAGGTTTACTTCATAACAACACAAACTCTATGAACTCACTCAACCTTTGTGTTGACACTTTTAGTATGTTTTATCTCGGTATCTAAGGCATACACTTCATGGCATGCATGTGGGCTTATCATAGAGTCAGCGGTGACGACAGCGTCTAACAAGGATTTTATGCACTTTAAAACATTGTTTGGCTTGTATCAAACTTATTTCCGCACATGATAATTTTCATTTGGGACCTATACTTTGTAAACTCTAATTGTTTTATTAAATCAAGCGATGTGTTTTCCAAACGACACTTTAGGTCGTTCGATATAATGTGATTGTGATGCTATGATCAACCCCGAAATTCCATTTACATTTCGCAAAAGGGTAATTTGGGGGTGTGACACTTCAAGATATACGCCTTGTATAGCTCCAACATGTTGAGGAGATTTTGAAATCTATCATACGACATCAAGATCCTCTCTTTCACAACGATTGAAAGTTTCAAGCTATTGTTTCAGCAGTTACGTGCATCTTTTAGAAGCTTCATTCCTCCAAATCTTGTCTTGAGAGCACCCAGAGCGCTTTGCATCTTAGCATCATGAAACTTGATAGATGTCCATGGTATAGCGAGATAAGAGTATGAGAGCCTCTCTTGATTCCTTATAGTAGCTATTTGGTAAGGTTTGGTGGTTTAGGTTGTCGAGAATCTCCACAGTTTGGAACTACTTCATTACCATTTACAATTACATTCCATAGTGCATGGTGCGTAATAGCAATGTCTTGCCTCATCTTCATACACCATAGGTCGTATTCTCCTTCTTGATGATTGGAATTGAGGTGAGGTGATTGATGGTAGTGGAAGCGACTTTAGTCGACATCTTTAGGTTTTGTTGTAGTAGGGTTTAAGGGTTTCTTCCTAGTCGAGTTTCACACAAGCTCGATACCACTTATTGGTCGATGTACTCTAACCAAACTAACTTAAATAGCTTGTTAAGGTTTAATAACCTCGGATAAATCCTAAGTTATTAACAATGAAACACTAGCAAACTCTATTAAGTATCGAATTTACTTAACAAAGCTAAGAAGAATAACTTTAACTTTGAGCGATTTTATTAATAACTCTAACTCGCTTATTATGAGACTGACTTCAAACCCAAACAGGTTATAACGTTTGAAAAGTCCAAGATTGAATGCTTTAATTGTCAAAGCGGACAATTTGCAAGAGAATGCAAGTTTACTAAATATCGGGAAAATAGAATGATTGAGAAACCCAAACTTGAACTCAAGGAAATTCCTATCACTAAAACAAAAGCTTTGGTTACTCAAGAAAATCTATCGAGGTTGTTGAGTCTTGAATTTGATGATGAACCGGTAACCTACTCTATGGTAGCGATGGAAGAGTTTGATGGAGCACGACTTTTGATGAGGAACCCGGTTCTTTGCTTTGGAATCAAGAGATGGTCTTGGAAGCTTTGATTGGAGCATGGAAAGTGAAGAAGAACACATTATTACGCTCGCTATAGTAGCTCTCGCACCAAGTTCACCCCTATCTACGAGGTATGTTCTAAGTGTCATGATTTTTATCAAAAGTTCTTAAAGATTATGTAGCGAAATAGATAATTGTAGAAGGGCTAGAGTGCGAGGTAGTGGTTATCAAATTACTTTAGAGTCTATGGAAGCCAAAATTATAACACATGAAAATAATGAAATGACTTGGGCAGAAAAGTATGAACAACAGGATTATCAATTAAAATTGAGTGAATGGAAGTTAGGATGTAAGGTTTTGAACTTGAAAAGATAACTAAAGAAAGGGATGAATTTCTAGAAAAGTTTCTTTGCATGGGAGAATCGGCCTTTCACATGTTAGTTTTGTTGAAAAATGAAAAGAGCACACATTAAAAGCGGCCTAGGTTTTGGTATGGATTTTAGTAGCACAGAAGAGAACTCACCTAGTGATAAGGAGCAACTTGATTCTGAGGATATAACAACTAGTGATGATGAACTCATTAACTATATTGAGAACACATCTATTAATGAGGAATCAATTAGTCAAACACCTCCTGAATTTAAGAAAGACAGGTTATCATGTAGTTCCTCCACCAACCGGTAGTTTTCAACCACTTAGGACCAGATGTTTCTTGTTTTGGAGTAGACAACTTAGAGTTTAGGAAAAAGCTTACTGGGCAATCTAATTCAGGTCCATCTATATCTGAAACCCCAAAAGAAACAGTTGAGAAACCTAAGGATGATAATGTTAAGAGTCAAGCAGTACCTTCTTCTCAAAGTATTGCTAGACGTTCAGCAGTACCTTTAAGAAACACTTTTCAAAATACTGCTAAACCTTTTTGGGATAATTTTGGTTAAAACAATTTTCATAATTCACTAAAAAGTCAGGCTAGGTTTGGTCATAGAACTAAAGGACAAAACTTTGGGAGTATGGGTCAAAAATTGTGTTTTGTTTGTTATAGTCCTGATCATTTGATTAAGCCCTGTGACTTTCACTCAGAATATCTAAGCAAATTCCCAAAGACCGGATCTACCAACCATAAGCCAAAGGAGACTAAACCGGTTTGGAATAATTCACATAGGGTTAACCACGACAACTTCTCACAAGACTATAGGTACCTCACCGAGAAGACCTTTTCAAAATCACCGGTACCCTCAAACACTTTTCAAGGTCTTGGTAAGCCAAAAGTTTCTCAAGCGTTACCTTCTCAAAGCATCGCTAGATTTTCACCAATCAAGGTCTTGCTAGCATTTTTGGAATGGAAGCCTTAGGAGATCTAATTACTATCAATCTAGAAGGCGTTACACCTCAAAAATAGTATCTAGATCAAAGAACTCTACACAAAAGTTAAAACCAGTTGGGTTAAGAAAGAAATGCGATGGGAACAAACAGTACTTTCGGCAAGTAAAAGTGAAACATAGATTTTGTTGAAAATAATAAAGAGAATTTTGATGAAAAGATATTTTTGAAAAACCAACACAAGTTTTGGAACAACCAAAGATAATTGATCATGTGCTTAAAGGCGATGGAAATTACATACTTAAAGAATTTAAGTATGTAACTTCTAAGGGAACACAAGTCGATAATGGCTTTGGTTCCTAAAATAACTAACTCTTTTATCTTTGTGCGGGGCAACCTAGAAGAGGAGCTTAAAGATCATTTAATTGTTGATAGTGGTTGCTCGGAAGCATGACAGAGACAAAGAGATTACATCGGACTTTAGATCTTATTTTGGAGGAATAGTTGCATTTGGGAATGATCCTAGTGGAGGTAGAATTCTTGGAAAAGGAACCATCAAGTCGGAAGTATAGACTTTGAGAATGTTTGTTATGTGAAGGAGCTCAAGTTCAACCTTTGTCGATCTCTCGGATCCGTGACAAGAAGCACCGTGTTATTCAACGACACATAATTTCTTATTCTTTCCCACGAGTTCAAGCTTGTTGATGATAACTTGGTATCTTGAGAATACCAAGAACCAATGATGTCTGATCTGGATATGAAGAGTCTTAACTCTTATGAAAGAGCAACATGTTTAGTAGCAAAGGCAACACTTGAAGAAGCACATCCGTGGCATAGAAGATTAGGCCATGTGAATTTCAAGAATATCAACAAGTTGGTTAAAGGAAATTTAGTTAGAGTTTACCTTCCAAAACATACAAGAATGATCACTCATGTTTGGCGTGCAAGAAGGGTAAACAACACAAAGCTTCATGCAGGAAGATTGAGGAAAGAACTATTAAAGAACCTTTAGAGTTCTTTGCACATGGATCTGTTTGGACTGTTTACATTGCAAGTCTAAACAAGAAGAAATCTTGCTGGTAATAACAGAGATGGTTGCGAGATTTAGTTGGGTCTTTTCTTGGGATTTAAAGATGAAACCTTTGATGCTATTCATGATCTTATAATAGCCCTTGAAAACCAATTGAGACTCAAAGTAAGAGGTATTAGATGTGATAATGGGACTGAATTCAAGAACAAGTTTATGGATGAGTTTTGTGCCAAGAAAGGAATCAAGAGGGAGTTTAGTATTGCTAGAACTCCACAGCAGAATGGTGTTGCAGAGAGAAAGAACATAAGTTTGATAGAAGCGGCGAACAATGCTTGATTCACAATTACCTATTCAATTTTAGGTCAAGCTTTAAGTCTTGCTTGCTATGTGTTGAATAGAGTATCGGTCACTAAACCTCAGATGAAGACACCTTATGAGTTGCTTATAGGAAACAAACCTAACATACATTTTATGAAACCTTTTGGATGTCCTCTGACTATTCTTAATACTATTGATACTTTGGGAAAATTTGATGGCAAGTCAGATGAAGGATACTTATTGGGATATTGTACCAATAGCAAAGGATTTAGAGTGTACAACAAGGTTACCAAAAAGGTTCAAGATTTTCTTCATGTTGAATTTTTAGAAGATCAAGAAAATCAAAAGGGTAAAGGTCCCGATTGGATGTTTGATCTTGATGTTTTGACTCCTTCTATGAATTATGTTCTGTTAGAGAAGCAAATCAAGTTGATCACAAAGAAGAAGATTCTGATTACATTGTTCATGGTATCAATATTAGACGATGCTATTCACGATGAAGAACCTATAAGCTGTTGAGAAGGAGAAAATCTTGATGAACCAAAATCCACTTTGTCTGCCGAGGATCAAGCTATTCAAGATGAACTCAATAGGATGCTTTTTCAAGAAACTATAGCACAATCTTATGAGGATGAACAAAGAAGAGCTTATGAAGAAACAAAGAAAAGGGTAAGCCTACAGATTACCCTCACGATTGCTGGATCACGGTACTTTGGATCACGATACTTTGGATCAAAATCTTCTTGCACCTATTGACATGATGCCGATGATTTGTATGATCCTAACACGCCCGGTTTATAAGACAATGATGATGAATTAGATGATGAAGGTATTTTCTCAAATTCCAATGAAGGGCCGATTTCACAAATTTGGATGATGATCTTGAAGTTCCAGACTCCTACATTAAGAGTTCATAAAGATCATCTTCTTTGGTCAAATCATTGGACCTTCTACTTCTAGAGTGCTCACAAGAACCAAGGCTAAAGGCTTCTCTAAGCCACATAATGCTTTACTTAGCTTTGTGTATAAACAAAGCAGGATGAATCATAAGGATCAACAGACTTGTTTATTCACTTGTTTTATCTCTCGAAGAACCCAAGAATGTAGCTCAAGCATTAACTAAAGAGAGTTAGGTTGAAGCCATTCAAGAAGAACTTCTTCAATTCAAACTTCAAGAAGTTTGGGTACTATGTGATCTACCGGATGGAAAGAAAGTCATTGGTACAAGATGGGTTTTCGAGTTAAGAGAGATGAAAGAGGAATGTCATCAAGAACAAAGAAAGATTAGTTGCTCAAGGATATAGACAAGAAGAAGGTGGACTATGATGAAGTGTTTGCTCGGTAACAAGGATTAAAGCCATTAGAATATTCCTTGCTTTTGCATCATATATGGGCTTTCTTGTTTCTCAAATGGATGTCAAAAGTGCCTTTCTTTATGGCAAGATTACGAGAGGAGGTCTATGTCAAACAACCTCACGGTTTTGAGGATCCCGCCCATCCAAACAAAGTCTACAAAGGTGTTAAGGCTCAGATGGCCTTCATCAAGCACCTAGAGCTTGGTATGAAAGACTCTCCACTTTCTTATTGCAACATGGTTACGGAGAGGAGCAATTGATAAGACTTTGTTTATCAAGAGAGACAAGAAGGATATCATGCTTGTTCAAGTCTATGTAGATGATATCATCTTTGGAGCTACAAAACAGTCTATGGTGAAAGAATTTGAGCAGCTAATGCAACAAGAATTTCAAATGAGTTCCATGGGTGAATTAACTTTCTTTTTGGGGTTCAAGTTAAACAATCAGAGGCTAGAATTTTCATTAGTCAAGACAAGTATTTCACTGACATTCTTAAGAAGTTTAACTTTGATGCTATGAAGCCGGTCACCACACCCATAAAATCTATCAACTCATTGGGCAAGGATGAAGACGGTCAACCTGTAGAAGTCAAGCTTTACAGATCTATGATTGGCTGTCTTATGTACTTAACTGCATCTAGACCTGATATCATGTTTGCTGTCTGTTTATGTGCAAGATATCAAGTCTCACCTAAGGTCTCTCATATGAATGCAGTCAAGAGGATTTTTAGTTATTTGAAACAACAACCTAAGTTAGGGTTGTGGTATCCACAGGATTCACTTTTTCACTTGGAAGCTTTTTCGGATAGTGATTATGCATGTGATAATTATGATAGAACATCAACCACCGGAGGATGCCGGTATCTTGGCGTAAGATTAGTTTCATGGCGATGTAAGAAACAAACTATTGCGGTAACATCATCCACTAAAGCGAGAATATGTTGTCTGCGCAAGTTGTTGTGGACAAGTACCGTGGATGCGAATCAACTCTTGGATTATGGGTTTAACTTCAAAATACTCCTATCAACATTGATAATGAGAGTACAATTTGCATTGTGAAGAATCCAGTTTATCACCCAAGACCAAGCACATTCAGATTGGGCATCACTTTATTAGAGATTGTTATGAGCATAGACTCATTAATGTTGTCAAGGTCCACACAGATGACAATGTGGTGATCTACTCACAAAGGTTTGATGTTTCAAGATTCAATCACTTGGTGGTAGTATTGGTATGATTAACTATTAAGCTATACTTAAGGGAGGACATATTAGTTAGTCGATAGTCCTATGCATTGTTTAAGGGAGGATAAACAATGTCTTTTGATGTTTTGCCATTGTGAAGAAGAGGATGGAAAATCGCTTATTGCTTCGAAAGCATCTTTGTGAAAGTCTTGCTTTGGAAAATATCGCTTACGTGGAAAGCATCGCTAGTCTTGTCAACGCATCGTTCCAACGGTCAAAAGATGGGGTAAAATTCAAATAACGTTAAGCGTATTAATTAATGTGATTTTTTAAATCTTACCTATAAATAACTACCCTCCGATTTTCCCTTTCATCTTTATACTTATCAATCTTTCCATATCCTCTTCTCTTATTCACATTCACTATTCATCGAACCATTTCTCTTATACCACAACAATGGCGAATCGAAACACGGTTAGCAAGCATAACATGGTGGACAACTTAGATAAAACACCGCCAATGTTGCGTTTCATGACATAATTGATTTCCTCATTGGATCATCAATCAATTATGCCCTTTTGGTTGAACCTGATATTATTGATCCTTGGATTCAACAATTTTGGGCAGCTGCTAGCTCTATATGGATGACGATGAACCATACATTCAAGGCTAAAGTTGTTGGGAAGATTGTTAAAGTTAGTGAAGCCTCTATTAGAGAATATTTTTGTTTGATGATGAGGAAGGGTATATTCGTTTTGACAAACAACTTCTTTGGGATACCTTACGGGATATTAGGTATGAAGGGTCTTTAATCGAAACAACTTTCAAGAAACCCTTGTTTAGTCCACATTGAAAGTACCTCGTTCATGTATTACTTCATTGCCTAAGTTCAAAGAGTACTTCACAGGAGCAATTTGGATCAAATATTGCATACGCTTTAGTAGGATTAGCTACCAATCGCCTCTTCAACTTTTCTAGACCGATTCTTGATGGTATGCTCTCCCATATCTCCAATGGTTCACCATGGTTAATGTATCCAAGATTTGTTCAAGTTTTCTTGATCAAACAACTCGAGATGTCCCAAAACCTTGAGCTTGTTACCTGTTGTGGTACAACCCCCAAAGATATTCACTTTCATGGCTAGGAAGAGTGATAAATTCTCTGGAAGGAATACTCCTTTGACTACTTCTATTATGGAGATAGTGCAAGCAGTTAGAGCTGAAGTTGCTGCAAGTGACGAACATGAGCTTTCAGAAGGAGAAGGTATTGTTTCTCCACAAGGTACTGCTACACAACAAGGTACTGAAACACAAGGTATTGCATCTCCACACGATACTGCTCATGGTGATTCAGAACCTGAGGTAAACCCACCATCTTCTCCCAATGATTATACTTCCACAGATGGGTCTCAAACATCATGAGGAGATGAGGGAGATATACCTCCTGAAGGCTTGGTTCGGATAACTATGTCTTAACAAGAGAATTGGTGAGATTGAAGAAAGCTCTCGAGGCTCAAGTTGCACAACCGATAAAGTTGAACAACAAATTTAGAAGATTGAAGAAATTTGTATGGCCTTTGGTTCAACATCACAGTTGTGGGTGAAGTCATAAAGAAGAAAGGACATAAGTTTAAGAAGGCTTCTAAAAGCAAGAAGGTTCACAAGCATTCTTCATTCCAATTGGGAGGAGATTGGAGCAAGAGAATTTGAATGAAGATGCTGAACATTATGAAGAACCAGAAGTTGAACCTAAAGGTACTGAAGCTCAAGTTAATATTCAAAGTACTGAGCCTACTGAACCACAAAGTACTGGCATACAAAGTACTGATGATCAAGGTGTTGGTGATCAAGGTACTGCTGCTCTTCAAGGAACATATAGACAAGAGCTTATTACACCAAGGACTCTAAATTTTGAAGAAGAAGCTGGTCCTTCAACAGTCCTACCAGAAGAGGAAGCTGATACACCTAAAGTAGAGCACACTGCAAGTGATGATGAGACTGTTGCTCAAATATTGCAAAACCTATCAAGACCAAGAGGTGTTAGTATTCCAGAAATTGCTGAAGAACAACCTCAAGCTTCTCAACCTGCTTTAGATCCAAAGGACAAAGGCAAAGGCAAACTGGTAGAAACAAAGAAGAAGAAAAAGCTTACTTTGGCGTAACTAAGAGCTATTGAAGTGGCTAAGAATGAAGAAGTCGCTAGGAAGCTACAAGCTCAATTGGATCTTTGAAGTTGCTATACCGAGAAAAGCCGGATGTTATATCACAAAGACCACCAAGTATTGCTAAGGAAAGAAATGCCATGATGACTTATCCGAAGGGTCAAGGATATCTTGGATTACAAAAGTCAAGTATTTAGAGATGAAAGATTTATATGATGCTATTAGAAGCTTATCAAAAGCAAGTTGATAGTATTATTTCTTTTAAAGATGATGATAAGCTGAAGGAGGATGCTAGAAAAAAAAGCTTAAAGAGAAAAAGAACAACTGAAGATGAACAGCCATCAAAGAAGGTAGAATTGAGATCAGATACAGTTGATGAGCTGAGGAATTATCTTAGAGTTGTAGATTTTGAGCATCCTAAGTCCAAAGATGTTGCAGCAAAGAAGTCTAAGATGTCTGCATTTGAAGTTGTAGAATCAAAGGATGGAGACTACCTTATGTTCCATAGAGAGGATGAAAGCTTCAGAACATTTAATCTGTTATGGGACATATTACACATGATAGATAGAGCTGATATGTTTCATTTATACCAACTGGTGCAAGAATATTTTGAACACATTCCATCAAATGGAATTGGTTTAGTATTGCTTGGAGACCTCACAACCATCTGGGAAACTGAAGAAACAAGCACTGATGAAATTTGGCAAAACCAAGAAGTTTGGGAAATTACTAGATGGAGATTCTTTGAAGAGTCTGGAGTGCATGTTTTGGAGCTGGAAGATGGAACCATGATCCATATGTTAGCAAAAAGAAGATATCCACTTACAAGAGATCTTATGAGAAGAATGCTAGATCATGGTATGGAGGTTGAAGAAGAGAATGACACAGCTCTCATGATCATTGACCTATTCATTAAATGGACAATTATGGCTGATGATGATGCATAAATACTGGTATGATTTATAATTATATAAGTTTTAGAAAAAATCAAGACTTTATTCAAAGTATCACGATCAAACAAGATTTTAACCAAAGTATCGCTTTAAAGACAAAACCGAGAAATGATTTTTATAGAAAATAAGCAAACTTTTGTTAAGTGCAAAATATTTTGAAACAAAGTTAACGAAAACCAATGGTTTTGAGATGGTTATAACAAAGGTTATCAATCCACCATGTCTAACAAAAGGATTGGCTAATCCATGAGCAAACGGCTCGTAAAGATATCTCAAATCCGTTGAATGGTTGACAACTTGCCAATAAGTTGTATGGTAATCAACTCACCATATCTGATATAGTGAAGAGTTGACTAGCCCACAAGAAAAATGGCTTGTGGTAAAGGCTGTGGAAAAACCATTTATATGGTAATTAGTTCACCATGGTTGCAAGAACTAACTAGTCCAAAAGGGTACGGCTTTTGGTAAAGACAAAACAAATCCGTTGATAGCTAATGATTTGCTAAAAATCATATGGTTATCAATATACCATGGTTTTACACACCTAAACATTGGCTACTCGAGTTAATGGCTTTGGTAAAGAGACATCAAAATCCATTAAATTTTCAATGATTCACCTCTCACGTAAGTTTACACACCGGAAGTGATGAGAATAGTGAAACTTTATGATTTGATGTATAATTTGCCATATGTTCTTTGAGTAGCTGAAAAGATGAAGATTCTTGATAATTCTTGAAAAGGATTTCTTATAAAGACTACTTTGATGATGATAATACAAGCACGTAAAATACAACATAAATCAAGATAAAGACACAATCTTTCCTTGAAGACAAAGATGTTCAAGATACAAATACAAATGAACTTGAAGTAAAGCAAGTAGAATTCAAGTTAGGGAGGATTGTTAGGATATGAAAGTCTTGAAGAATATGAAAAATCAAGATGGTCAAAATCTCGCTTATGTGAAGGTCAAAGTACTGCTCAACATCAAAGTACTGCAAAGCTTAAAGACGGTTATAATAGAATGTTTTATGGAAAGTAATGTTTATCTAGAATGTTCTTAGTTTAGTATTACTTTTCGTACAAGGATTAGAGTTGTAAACCGACTAAGGTTATCCTTATGCCTATAAAAGGACCCCTAGATTGGCATTAGATATATGTTCTTAGAATAAGATTTTAGAGAGAATATTAGAGTTTATCAAGTTCGATATTAGAGTTGTTAGGGTTGTTAGTAAATCTGTGTATCAAGCAGGTTTAGAGTATTAATAAAATCATTGAAGTTAAAGTTATTCTTCTTAGCTTTATTGAAGTAGTTTCCGCATACTTAATAGAGTAAATTCAGTGTTTCATTGTTAGTAACTTAGGATTTATCCGAGGTTGCTAAGCCCTTACAAGCTACATAGTTAGTTGGGTCATAGTATATCGATCCAACAAGGTCCTTTCTAGAAAGATCATTGATGGTGCCGAAGTTCAAGTGATTGAGACGACGATGCCATAACCATGACTTTGTTTTAGAAGCCTTTGACAACAAGAAAATTGGAGAAGACCTCATCATGTCTTCGATAGAGATGGTGTACAAATTAGTGCCACAAGTTCCCTTTAAAATTTCAACACCATCTAATTCTCTAACGAATCAAGAGTGTTTTCTGAAGGCCATTTCAAGATCAGAATCATAGAATTGACCAACAAAAAACAGATTATGACCAAGACCTTCCACATAATATACCCAGGAGATCACACTATCTCCAAACACATAGTCTCCATAGCCCATAATTGCCCCAAAATGGTCGTTCCCAAATCTAATAGTCCCGATGAACTTATTCATGAAGTTCTTGAGCCATGAGCGATCTCGGTCATATGTTTTGAGCAACTGAGTCCAAATACCAAAGGATGATTTGTATGACCTGCGTTTGAACACATACAAGTATGGATAACTGGAAGCTTTGGATCCCCATGATAAAATGGGTTCCGATTAGTTAGTACATGCAATTGGAACACCTATAACAGTTCTAGATGCCATGACATCATTAGTGGTGGAAGCAAGATTAGTAGTGGCAGTGGACCTATGTGAAGTATCACAACTTCTTAAAGGTATGATTCTACTAGTAGGCTTCCATTCCTTAGTGGGCATAGATCTATACTTCTTAGGGCAAAATTCATTAACTTTGAATTTACGGCCAGTAGGTTTCCATTGATAACCTACATTACTAAATTTATACCCTATAGGCTTCCAATAATTACTAAACCTTTTCCTTGTAGGCTTCCAGACTTCCTTAACCTGTTTAGCATTTCTGACATTTTTAACTAGAGATTTAACAACATTTCTCAAATCATTCACAACACATTCATGATATTTTCAAGAAACCAAACATTCATTACATGTTTTGCAAATACTAGCGAATTTGAATTAATTATAGTATGCTTATAGCTAATACTAGAATCAACACGATTTATTTTATTCAACACAAACTTATTATTCCTAGGGTGGTCTTCTACTTTCTTCACTTGATCACTCTTGGCTCACGTGGTCTTATCTTGCTTTGTATTGCTCGGAGGCTTTGACCCACTAACCTTAGTGTCCTTGATTACTCTTGTAGAAGGAACGATGGGAATATTATTTGGTTTTACAACTTTTACTTATCCGGTCTAGAAGTCTTTGGGATCCGAGAATCTAGGAGGCACATCAAAGGTCACATGCTTGACTTTAGGCATAGAACGGGCATAACTACACTATCCCTCCTAGTACCAGATTTAGGACATGTTGCAATTACACATTCTAAGAGTTGCTGAGATCGTTTGGCATATAAGCATGTGATGACATCAAATAATCCTGAATATTAAGTGTCAATTTCCCCCGATAATGCTAGTATTTTATATCATTTATCTGGATTTATGCTTGTTTTCCTCTATAATTCACTTTCAGGTAAATTACGAGCATTGGAGCTAAAGAGACGCAGATTTGGAGAGTTTATTGAAGATATATCATAGTATGCTCATTTTGAAGATGTTACGGCGTAACTCATCTCTCTCGTTACGCCGTAACAGAAGCATGGCTCAAAAAACCAACTCAATGGAAGATTACGGCGTAACTCTCTCCAAAGATTACGACGTAACTAACTAGGTCAAATGAGGCTCCCGCAGCAGATTACGACGTAACTAATTCCAAAATTACGGCATAACACGGATTTATTGAAGATACGGCGTAACTCCTTCCAGATGTTACGCCGTAACCATCATTTTTAGTGCAAATTACGAAGATAAGGGTGTTACGGCATAACTCTCAACTCAAGTTACGCCGTAACCAGATATGGCCTATAAATACCCTATGATTTCCAGCATTTCAAAGCATCCCATTTCACACACAACATCTGTAAACGTGAGTAGAAGTTGAAGGCAGATCTAGAGGAGCATACGGAGGCATCTCCAAGGGAGAAATCACTCCCCTACGATAAGCTTTAGCATTTTATCTTTTCTTTACTTTCAATTTATGTATTTCTAAATTTTAAACATTGAATCGATTGTTTTAGTTAATATGAGCGGCTAAGCACCCCTCTCCTCTATTAATCACAACCCTCACCTTTATTTGCTCTCATATTTTATTTTTTTGTCTTTAGTAGTTAATTAGTAAATTCAATATCAAAATCATATTAAAATCTGTGACACCTAGACTTAGTTTAAATCCACAAACATAGCTCTTGGGACGACCTCGGTTTTACCGATATACTACACTACACACGACCTGGTACACTGCCCGTTAGTGCATTAGGGTAGACCATAGGTATAACGAGTAACTATAAATATTAAAACACAGTTAGTAAAACTGCATCAAGTTTTTGGCGCTGTTCTCGGGAGTTATTAGGATTTTCATTAAGTCCTCCGCTTTTGTTTTAAAATTTCTCTATTTCTCGGGAACTCTTTTCAAGTTTCGGTGCCATGGAAGTTATTAACATTGATGACCTCACTCTTGAGGAATACCGTTGAAAAGAAGAGCAAGGACCGGGATCATTAGGCCGGCCATCGCAGAAGATGCTCAATTCAAATCAAACCACAATTTATGAGGAGTTGCATGAACCCTTTCTTTGAAAGCATTGCCGATGATGCTTACGAACATGTGGACAACGTGGAATACATTGTCACCTATTCAAAATTCCTAGAGTCTCAAACGATCTTTGTCATGTTACGGGTATTCCCATTTCTCTCACCGGAGTCGCTAAAAGATGGGTTGATCGATTACTGTAGGGATGGTTAACACCGCCACTCCTAAAAAATATTTCATTCAAAGGTATTGTCCTCCATCTAAAACTGCAAAGCAATTAGAAGAAATCCATAACTTCAAGTAGGAGGGTGACGAAACATTGTATCATGCATGGGAGCGATACAAAAAATTACTATACAAGTGCCCTAATCACGACCTTAATAGCCAGCAGAAGGTGAACGTCTTCTACAAGGGACTAAACATCTCCTCAAGATAAATGATCGATTCTCAAGGGCCAACACCGGATTGACTCCAACAATGGCTTTAGAACCTATTCAAAGATGGTGACCACTCCCACAAGTGGCACAATGGAGGATCAATCGAGGTAAAAGTAGAAATGTGGAAGGCCTTGCAACAATAAACAACAAATTAGAAAGTCTTGGAAGAGACATGAAAAACTCAAGGAGAATGTGCATTCCATACAAGTTGGACGGAATGAACACAATGGCACTCTCCTACCAAGGAGTTCTCATCTAACGAGGAAGTTAAAAGGATTGAAGAAGTAAAATATGGAGGTGGAAGTCCTTCAACAGATCACGATGGTAACGGGACCGATCATCTGGGAAAAATCCCGTGGTTCTATACTAAAATCAACAACAATCCTCCTAGACCAAGCCTCAAGAAATAATGCATAAACATATCAAAGAATCAACAAAGAAAAATGATAGACTCAAAGAATGGATGGCCAAGGTGAAAGAAGACACCAACATGAACTTACGAAACCAGAGGCTGCGATTAAAAACCTTGAAACCCAAATTGGGCAATTAGCTAAAAATCTTGAAACCAGTAATGACAAATCCATTGCTTGCAAAGCCATATTCGCACAAGATAAACCGAAGGAAGAACAGTGCACCTCTTCTGTCACTAATGATCTTTGTGGGATTAACTACTTAAAAGAAGATGACAAATCTGAAGACGACGAGGACCTGCCAAGCCAACTTCCTGAGAAGGAACACTATCAGGAAAGTTTTCTTCTACCATGCACTATCGATAATCTTAAAATTCCCGCTTTAGCTGATTTGGGGGCTGGGGTAAACCTTATTTCTACTTCATTGTTTGATAAAATAAAACTTACCAATTTAAAAGAAACAACAATGATGATTGAAATGGTGATTCCTCTAAAGTCGAGCCTAAGGAGTGGTTAACAATGTTCTCCTTAAAATTGGTAAGTTTCTTTTTCCAAGCGATTTCATGGTTATTGACATGGGAAAACGGGTGACGTGCAACTTAATTCTTGGAAGGCCTTTTACGCCACTTGTCGAGCACATATAAAGGTTTTGAAAAACAAATTTCTATAGGAACCGAGGAAGAACGAATCACTTTCATCACGGAGGAACAATTAAATCCAGATTAGAAATTTCAAAAAGTTGATGTTGTCAATGTTTCTTTGCTCGACTCACCTTTGTGTTATAACCGAGAACTAACAATCATAGGAGAATTTTGATAGTTGTGAGCAGGAGCAGGAAAAGATTATCCCGATTGAGGGTATTAAGGAAGCTCCGGACCCTAACAAGCATTACCGCATCCTTATAATGACAGAGCATGACGGATTAATGAAAGCATGGCCCTCGTGTAACCCTTTTCATGAATTTTGTGATGGAAATATAGAGGTGGATGAATGGATGTGCCCTCACGAGATTGAGAGACACGATATAAAATTTGGAAATTTATCCTTTGAAGATTGGTACAAGGTGAGATTTGGAGATTCGAGCATCAATACAAGATTAATAAAATAGCTAAAACACAATTACAATGAATATCACCTTATTGATAAATTAGCCGATAATGAAAGATCAAACATGAGTGCTACGATTGACCCTATAATTGAAGACTATGACTACGGAGAATCATGTGTATCATTCAATGATTGGCTCTTGCAAGAATTTGGTACATATAGCGACAACACAAGAAGAAAAGAGCTTTGCCAAATGGATGAATGATTGCCGCCAGTAACGGAAGAAGTTGGCCTAGTCCGTAGGCCACCTTAAAGCCCAAGGCCTTGAGTCTAACTTAAAGACTCATAAATAAAGAAAAGTGCTCTTTTGGATCCTTTTCATTTGCTTTATTTCTATTTTGTTGGGTTTTATGTTTTAACCATATTAGCGGGATCTTGGAGAAAAGTTCTTTGCAACATGCGACGGGACCGATATGTCCATAGTTACGGTGTAACTCATTCTTATGGTTACGCCGTAACATACTTTTTGAGCAGACTTGAGCAATACCAATTACGGCGTAATCCTATGCAATGGTTACGCCTGTAGCTACCTCTCTGTAGCGTCTACTGTGTTTTGCCTAATTACGATGTAACTATCCTCAGTAAAAATTTTTTCATTTTAAACACAATAACCTTGTATTAGTTTTCAAATAAACTTTGTGGGTATGTTCCTGTAAGCCCTCACGAGACTACACTCGTCCACTTAGGACACCAAGTGGTTTAGAAGGCTTGTTGCATACACTAAATGCAACCGTGATTCCTACGAAAGTGAGTTAGTTTTCTTTTTCTTTTTTATTTTTCTTTGTTAGAATTATGCTTGTTGGTAGTGTGATTTCAGGGATTGAATTTTGCTCGTAGATGCTTATGCGAAGGCACGACTCTTTTCGTGGGCCTTTTTTCTTTTTAGAGCAAATTTCAGGGAAGTTCTCGCTCTAATTCTACTTTTCTCTTCACCATTATTTAACGCTTAGTACAAAAGGGACTTTGTACAATTCAAGTGGGGGGCGGGAGTAGAATTGTCTCTTGAACTTCATTTTGCCCTCGTTTTTCTAGTTTATTTTGAAAAATTATGCCATTTTTAAAATTTTGACATGTTTTTCTTAACCTAACTAGATTAGACCTTAGTCGAGCACATTATAACCCTTGGTATTTGATGCAAGTTTTACTGACCAGGTTTTAATATTTATAAAGTCTCGTTATACCTATGGTCTACCATAATGCAAACGGGCAGTGTACCCGGTCGTGTGTAGTGTAGTAATCGGTAAAGCCGAGGTCGTCCCAAGAGCTACGTGTGTTGGATTATTACTAAGTCTAGAAGTCATAGATTAATAATAGTTTTGATAAGGATTTAATTAATTAAACTACTAAAACAGAATAAGGCAAATAAAAGCAGATAAGTGATAAAGGGAAATCAATAGAGGAGAGTGGTGCTAACCTAGTTAATCCTCCTAGCTAGTTATGTCTACGTCTACTTACTTCCAATTACTTTAGGTGGGGTCAAAGTCGAGAGGACAACATTTGGTCAATTCGCCCTAACCTATCGGCAAAGATGCCACCAGGAGAAGTCGGTGTCCCTCATAAGTCTGTTGTGTCCCTCGAGTGCATGCGGCCGTTAGGAACTTAGACACTCACCCCTAATTCTTAAGTTCATCCAAGCGATAGGTGATCGGTTGGTCAAATCACACAAATAGAAAGGGTCGTCGTTGGTCATATCTTACCCTTCCGTCTCGATCCGCTCACCTAGGGTCAGTTGGTCATATCTCCTAGGCAATTGGCCTCTACCGCCATTCAAAACTATCGAACCAAGGGTGGCTACCAATAAACTATGCATGCATACTCTTAGAAATAATTGTACGGAAGTAAAGTAAACACAAACAAAACAATTAAGGAATCATAACTAGGCCAGCACCAAGAGGTGCTTAGCCGCTCATAATAATCATGCAAACCAAATCAATATTCAAAGGTACGAAATACATGAATTGAAAATAAAAGAAATATAAAACGCTAATGCTTATCGTAGGGGAGTGATTTCTCCCTTGGAGACAGCTCTGTATGCTCCTCTAGACCTGCCTTGAGCGTTTTCCCACATTCTCCGAGTGTTGTGTGTGGAATGGGATGATTAGAAATCTTGGAATTAGTGGGGTATTTATAGGCCGATCTGGTTACTACAGTAACTAATATAAGAGTTACGCCCGTAACCTTCTATTTCATCGTATTTTGCACTAGATCTGCTGGTTCTGGCAGTAACCTAATAAGTGGTTACGCCGTAGTCTTCAATAAACTCGGTTACGTCGTAGTTGAAGGAGTAGTTACGGCGTAAGTATAAGCGGCTTGGAACCTCATTTGACCTAATATAGTTACGTCGTAACCTTTGGGAAGAGTTACGCCGTAACCTTGGGGAAGAGTTACGCCGTAACCTTCTGATAAGTTGGTTTTCTGAGTCACGCAATAGTTACCGCGTAATGTGAGAGATTAGTTACACCGTAACTTCTTTAAAGTAGCATATTGTGATAAATCTTTAGATATTTCTCCGGTTCAGCGTCTCTTTAGCTCCAATGCTCGTAATTTACACGAAAGTGGAAAACAATGGAAAACAAGCGTAAATCCATATAAATGATATAAATTACAAGCATTATCGGGAAATTGACACTTAATATTTAGGACTATTTGATGTTATCAAATATCCCACTTGAACTCTACTTGCCCTCAAGTAGACCTTATTAGAAAGATTCCTAAAAGATATCTCCCATAACCTAGAAAATATAAGTTTACGATCTCTTATGCTAGAATAAAACCAAGCTGAACACCTTACGAAAGGGGAACAAAACACTCAAATCTCTCAACTATTCTAAGTGTCAATTTTGGGGTGATCACTCAATCGCACAGTCATAGCATGTATTCTATCATAAGCTTGGCGGTTACACAAATCTCCACCACTAGAGTTAAGGGCTAAACAATTCTTGAAGGCAATATGGGTAGACACGACAAAGGTTAAGGGGTGACTCGTCATTACTAACATGCCAGGGCGAAGTGGACAAAATCAATGATACATGACCAAATCCATGGCCAAGACACCAAATATTGCTCGCTGCATCACCTAGACACGCTTCATGACTAAAGGGTAGGATAAGACATGGGATATATAAATGGTGTAAAATAAAAAAAACAAGCAGGTAGTCCAAATCTATAACCAAGTCATCACCACTTACCGCCCGCCCAAAGTTCAAGCTTTGAAGTCAAGAAACCGGATCATGAAATATATGGTAGATGTGTCATTAGAGGACGTCGTAATGGGCACACTACCTTTTCTCCAACTGTTGGCATAACTACCAACTCCAATCTTCAAATGTGATCGAGGTGGCCTCCTCGATACTAAACCTATAAAGCTAATAGTGCTTATAACATCGCACTTTACAATAACATAACAACTTCTTTTTTTTTTGGAATCATTTTTTTTTCAACATAACAATAATAACATAATATAATATCCCCCCACTTGAGATGAACAATGGGAATTCGGGGGGTCTTCAATGATCTTTCGGGAATGTTGTCGATGAAAGCATGATTTCCGAACCTTTCCACTCGAACCTTGAAATTAGGCAAATGATGACTTCCCAATCACAAATAAAGACTACAGGGTAGGTTAAAGTGTATAGGTGTATCGAAACAATATATCGGGTTAACAAAATGAAAGGAATAGCTCAGAAGGGTGTATCTAGGGGTATCTTGCACTAAAGGTGAGTGCAACAAAAGGGTTTCACATGGGGGTCGAAAAGTCGAGGTGACTAATCGATAGACACACAATGGAAAGTTTTTTGGGTGATAATCCTATAATATTGCCTTCTAAAACTGAAAAGTCCAAATACATCGAGCTAACTCAACATACCTCTTCTATGGTCTCGAAATGATGCAAAGGCCAAGTTCTAAAGTTTACAAGCTACCGGCACACTCATAATTTGGTGGATTTGGGGTAAAATATAGGAAACGGATAAGGCTAATCTCACCATATAATATCAAGGGTTGTATGTGCTCGGCTAAGGTCTAATCTAGTTAGGTTAAGAAAAACATGTCAAAATTTTAAAATGGCATAATTTTCAAAATAAACTAGAAAACGAGGGCAAAATAATGTTCAAGAGATAATTCTACTCCGTCCCCCACTTGAATTGTACAAAGTCCCTTTGTACTAAGCATTAAATAAAGGTGAAGAGAAAAGTAGAATTAGGCGAGAACTTCCCGAAATTTGCTCCATAAAGAAAGAAGGCTACGAAAAAGAGGCGTGCCTTCGTATAAGCATCATGAGCAAACTTCAATCCCTGAAATCATAATACCGACAAGCATAATTCTAAAAATAAAAAAATAAAAAAAAAAGAAAAACAAACCTAACTCACTTTCGTAGGAATCACGGTTGCATTTAGCATATGCAACAAGCCTTTTAAACCACTTGGTGTCCCAAGTGGACTAGTGAAGTCTCGTGAGGGTTTACAGGGAACACACCCACAAAGTTCATTTAAATACTAATACAAGGTTATTGTGTTTTAAAATAAAAGAATTAAAGCAGAGGAAGGTTATGTCGTAACTCTTATAAGGGAGTTACGCCGCAACTATCAAAACCTGACATAAGCTGCAAAGCGAGTGGTTATGGCGTAACCACATAGATGGTATTATGCCGTAATTGTTAATGCGTCAAGAATTCTGCTGCTAAAAGGTTGGTTATGGCGTAATCACATAGATGAGTTACGCTGTAACTCTTGTCAGATCAGCAAACTGCAGCAGCTTACTTCCTCGTTATTTGCAAAAACGGTTTGAAAACACAAAACCCTACAGAAATGAAAATAATAAAAGAAATGGATAATTCGGGTTGTCTCCCGAAAGAGCACTTTTCTTTATTTACGAGTATTTAAGTTAGACTCAGTGTCGCGGGGCTTCTATGGGGGCCTTTGGACCTGGCCGACTTCCACCACTCGTCGGCACTCATTTATCCATTTGTAGAACCCTTTTTTCCTTGTAGAATTATGGATGCCATCTGTTCCAAACTCATGTGAAAGCCATTCATCACGTGATTTTCCCCAGTCATCATCTTCAGCAATAAGACTACTAGTAATACTGATGCTGGATCTTGCATCGTTTATTGTGTCAGTGAGATGATTGTACTTATACTACTTAACCAGTCCCTTTTGGATTTTCGAGTTCCCAAATCTTATTTTGTACCAATATTCTAATGCTAATTCAATATCATGTCACTCTCCCTTGTGAGGGTATATCCATTCATTCGCCTTTCTTTCACATTTTTGAGGAAGAGTAAACTGTTAGGATCTTATATTTATGTTGTTAGATGATTCGGGTGGTCTTGGATGATGGAAATACATGTTATCCATTTAGAGAGAGAAAGAGATGAGAGGGTGTTTTCTTGGTAGAGACTTGCTTCACAAATGTAAGGTTAGATTATGAGAAGCGCAACCCTTCCAAGGATGGAAGGGTATTTATACTACAAATACACGACCTCCTATCGGCCTGTGGATCGGTATCTGATGGGTAAAGACCCGTCCTTCCTCCACGGTGTTACACTAAACTATACTACGCTACTAATTAACTAATTAACTACTAAACAACGTAAATAACTACAAGTCTATGAGCTAACATATGCTAGACCATAATTGGGGTGACCGACACTTTCACATGGAATTTCCAATTCCTAACAATCTCCCCCTAAGGGAGGTCACCCCATGAAATACATTTTGCATCCTAGCGTTCTATCTTTGTCTTTAGTTCTGAGCTCGTAGACTTTAATTCTTCAATCTCCACAATCTTTGTGCTTTAGTAGCGATTCTTCAAAGTCCGATTATTTTGTACTTTTAGTGGAGGCCTTTAACTGATCCACATCTTTGATGATCTTCGAGCTTTCATTAAGATCATCACCACGAGAAATCTCTGGATCATCCATAGTTGTGTTGCCTTCATGTGATGTTGTGACTTTTGGACCGACATGCTCACACCTTTGGATCATGACATCTTTCCATCGAGTAGCGGAAGCTTTGTTGGTTCATGATATTTGCAGCAGATAGCGAAGCATAGTATAAAAATATCGAGCCGAGTTATGTTGATATGCACCGGTCATGATTTCTTCAATTAATGTGGATCTTTGTGAGCATGCGGCTTTGGATTGACTCCTCAATTCGATCACCGCAACCGTCAAATGTACCGCAAACAACGATTAGCAATAAAACACACGAAAGTGTCTTTGATCACTTTCATTGAATTGAGGTACACGATCCACGGTTCCCGTTGATCAAGACAAGTACTACGTGATCGGTAGGATTCCTAAGAATCTCCTTGACGGGGTTTCGCAGCTTGTTCTAGCCGTTCTCAAACCGAACGTGTCAAAGAAGACAACACGGAGTGAGTGAACCGTAATTGAGATTCACCGATTGATTCAAAATGATTTGAAAACAATCGCGTATTGCTTGAAGAAAGAGTTTTGTGTCTGACGAAGGTTTTATAAGAAAATCAATTGTCAATCATAAATACCCTTTTAATTTTGAAAGATTAATACACGATCGATGTGCTAGAGAAAAGACTTGTTGAGCACAACAACCGGTTTTTCAAAGGTATCCGTCAATCTATTTCCTATACCAAGGTTGATTCACGAGTGAATCGCCCTATCGTTTCTATCCAGTTGTCACAAGCTTTATATTTAGAAAAGATCTCACATGTCACCCACCAAGAGCTTGTTTGATGCGTAGGACTCTTAATATATTATTACTTTCCACATTGTGTGAAACAGCAAATCTTCAATAATCTTGTGTCCAAATGAGATATTGTGGATGATCTTGTGGCTCTAGACTCAATTTTGCACATTTGGTTCCTATGCCGGAGACTAGGGAGACGGTCTCCTTCTTCAATATCAACAATCTCTAAGAGAAAGTCGATAGATTATGTCGGTTCCCCGTGAGAATGAAACAAACCCTTTTAAGAGGAACTTGAGTAGCTTGGGAAGTTTAGTGCAGTGCGTCACTAGGTCCATGATGTCTTGTCTTCAATACCGGTGTTACCTTAGTAAACACCAGTAGCATATGTATTGAACCCGGTTTACGCCCTAAGGTTGAATTATTGGAGGCTATTTCTTTTCACCCTTTTCACATTCAATTCTTTTCATTCTTCAACCCCTTGATTGCTTACCGAGACTTCATAACTAGAACCTTGTTGGGTTTATTCCGTTCTAGCTCTATCTCACCGCACTCTTCCCATATCTCACTTTTCTCCTTTTTCATCATACCTAAGGACACTACACTATCTAGTGGATTGTCCTCGGTAGATCCCTCGGCTCTGGGCGATCGTGGGAACTAATACCTAACCTCACCATCCTTATAACTCCATGCACAAAGTAAAATGGTCGGTCTTTTGGTACAGTTCATTCCTTCTCGAAACCAATTGAAAAATCATTTGGAAAACAATCAAGGTACTTGTGATACGAGATTAAAGCATTTTGTACCTTAATAGTTTTGATCATTTAGAAAACCTCCCCCTCAACATGTGCATATGATTTAGAAATTGTTTAGCACATGGAGGCAAGAGGACTTTAAAATATTTTCTTTGATCACAATTTTTATAGAAAAATCCATTTGATTTTCTTGGTAAATTCTCCCCCTCAATATGTGCCTAGGATATTTGAAATAATTTTATTACATAGAGGCAAGAGGTTTTTGAAGCACTTTTCACGATTGTCAATAGAAATCATTCGCTCCCCCTCAATATGTGCATTGATATACGAAAGAGTTTGGCACATATTAGAGAGAACTTGCACATTGAATCAAAACGATCATCTTTTATCAAATTTCATATTAAATCACAAATTCTCCCCCGATCAAAAATATCAAACCCTTTGAGATTTTGGATCCCAAGTGATTTAATAAGATTTAGAAAACATGGGAGAATATGTGGCCTGGTTTAAATACTCATCTTGTTTTTTGGATAAATGCTCCTCCTCAATCATGTGCATTATAAATTGAAATCGTTTGGCACATGGAGGCATGAGTGCCTTTGAAGGACTAAACCCAATTCCATTAAAACAGATTTGAGATTTAAATCACGATCTCTCCCCCGATCAAAAATTTCAAACCATTTGAGATTTGTGATCCCAAAATATTTAAATCATTTAGAAAATTTTGGGAAAAGACGTGGCAAGATTTAATTTTGAAAGATGACAGATAGGAACAGATTTAGAATTTAAAGATTGATAGTGTCAGGTATGATTGTTTTAAGAGACCTTTAAGTAAAATAAAACAATTTCACAATCAAACAAGAACAGAAAAAATTTCATTTTGAAAGATCTTGATTCTAAAGAAAAATCATACCATGACATAACATTAAATCTTTAGATCACCACTTAATTTCGTGCAAACCGACTTTTTGATGAAATATCGTTTGAAAATATTTAATTTGAAATCACTTAAGATTTGACAAAATAAAGTCCGGTTGATTTCAAAACTTTGAATCCGATTTATTTTCAAAACAATATTTTTCCATTTTCAAAACAATATTATTCAAAGTTTTAGAAAAATGGTATCATCACTATTATCCCTGCACAAAGATACGTTAGGTGGTTAAGCTGCTTTTGTTGTTGTTGTTGTAGGGCTTGGAAGAAAAACCATCTGCAGATGCAGTGAGACTTCTTACGTTGCATTTTAATGCCAACTGAGGTCAAATTAAGCTCCGTTTCCTCATTTGCTGATGAAGAAAATGATCTGCTGATGCAGTGAGACCTCTTACGTTGCATTTTTCCATGTCAACTCTCCATAGAAGTCCAATTAAGCTTCGTTTCTTCATTTGTCAACCCAAGATATATTTACCCTTTCCTTTCGGCATCCAATCATCTTCAATTGTGGGATCCGGATCGGGAACATTCTTATATACCAATATACCTGCATACGTTAGTGAATACACATACAGATATATGGTGGTCGACATCACCAAACAGCAATCGACTAATAAAAGTCAATTCAACAAATCAAACAGTTCATATAAATTATAGGAATAATGTGTTTATCAAACTCTAATCATCTAAATCTAACAGTCATATCCTAGGCACCTAGTCCTTCAACGTAGGTTAACATCATTTTTCAGTTAAGCATATAGGATAATTAGATAAGCTCGTTAGAAGATATAGATTTGAAAACATTCTCCCCCTCAATCAATGATTTATTTTTCTAGAAAGTTTAAAAGCGCTGAAGTCATTGATTGAGTTTTTCAATTTTTACGAAAACTCTGAATCTGATTGATTTACAAGCAACTCATTTACCACCATTTTGTTAAAACAAATATTTTTCAAGAATTTTAGACGGAAAAACATTTGTGTAGGAGCAATGATCTTTTTTGACATGCTTTCCTTGTTTTGTATTTAGGAAAAGTGCGAAATTTTGAAAATTGGTTTAGCGCATCACTTTCCTTTCTTGAAAACGGGTTGCTATCGAAATAATAGCAAGCCATAGTTTTAGCACGAGTTCTGATCTGAAGTAGCGCAAGCCATAGTTTAAGCCCGGTTCTGATCTGAAATAAGCTGTAAGCCATATTTTTAGACATGTTTTAGAAAAGAATATTTACACCTCCTCGCTCGAACTTCATCTATGGTCCCGTGCCATTATTGAATGATATTTCTAAGACCGCAGATGTTATCGATACCGAAGACATGTCTTTAGAAAACATATTTTGGTATTTTTAAATTTTCCGATTTTTATGGTTTTTTTTTTTTTTTTTGATGATTTTATATTTTCGATTTTCTTTTATTGGTTTTATATTTTTGTATTTGGTTTTGATAAATATTTACACAGATAGAGTAGATGATATAGTATAAGAAGATGATGATACGAGTACCGAGATAAGGATATCGAGCAGCACGTCGTAGAAGATAGAATTCGTCATCTCTTAAAGTTCCACCACATAAGCTTCCGAGGCTCCATAATAGAAGAGAGAACCCGAGCCTTTGAGAAAGAGAGACTTTGGCAGCTTCCCCCCAAACCGAAAATCCATTAGATGAGCCGATTCAAGCTCTATTTCAAGCTTGCCTTAGCAGTGCAGAGAAGCACACCATTATCATAAATCCATTGCTCCTTTTAAGAACGAAAATCGAGATTCTTCGTTGGGGCTATATCATCAACAAGAACAACAACGTATCATCCCACTCTTTAAATTTCTTCTCATATTTCATTACCATCAAGTCTCAAGCAATGCATCCCAACGAGTTGTCAAGAGACCACTTCCCCAGTAGATGAATTGATGCGATCGGTCTCTTAGACTAGAGCTCACGAACCCGAATACACATACAGAAGAAAAGAAACTTATACCATCAAGTAGCAGATTAAGTCCAATAGCCAAAGAATAACCCCGATGTATACTTTTCTCTCCCCTAAAGAAAGTGTATGAAGCTCAAGAACCCGAAGTACCCGAATGCCCAAAGAGAGATTAACCGATAACATTGAAGAAGCGGGCGAATCACCGATTATCTCTGCGGATGACTATCTCGTGGATTTCAACTCGGAATAAGTGATTATATCTACGAATCATCGATTAAGCACTCAAGTGAAACAATTTGAGTGTCCCCAATGTACACAATCTCTCTCCCCGATGATTGCGATAGCATCGAAATCATCACACACTTGTGTACCTCTTTCATCTTGAAACTAACTCTTCCATCTCTTCCCCACATAGTTGGAACAAGAATACTAAACGCCATGAGTCAAACCTTGAGTTTCTCTGGTAATGACAATAGTCTTCCGGGATATCTTCAATCACTTAGAAGTATTAAGCTCATCAAGATTACTCGCGTTTAGATCGTGTCTCCTTCCCCTTCTTTGGTTTTGATACTTGAATCGGCAACACCTAGAAGCCCGGATACTTGAAATCTTTTGAGAAGAACACTTGTAATCTTGTGGGAATCAACTTGATGAAGTAGACTGTGAGCAAGTCTAATTGGGTATTAAATCAGACATTTCACTCTCCCCCAGTTAGTGCTCTCCCCTAAATAGACAACCTTTATGATGAATGCTTGGATTAAGAAGAAGTCTTTAGATCATTAAATGCAACTCGTCTTTAGTCTTCTAACATGTAGCAGAAAATGTAGAACAGACTATAGACTCGACCTTCTTCAAGATTGTCCAGTTGGGGAATAGAAAGTCAACATCTTCAACTCACCAAATGCATTCCCGTTAACATAAAAATAGCAAATCCCCCTAACTTAAATCCCTCCCAATCAAACAAGAACAGAAAGATGTTCATTAAGGAAATCAGCCCAGCAACTAGAAGCACTTTGCCATTAATCAAATCAGCCCGTGTGAAGATGTTAACCAATGACTCTTAGTATAAAACTCCATGTAGAAATGACCCGATAAGAAGAAGCTCGGTTCTTACATGAGTTTGGAGCCATTTGACCATTTATTCTCAGAAATCAATCAACCATGCAGTAAACTCACACTTCTTCTCCCCCTCAAGAATTTCATACGGAGTTGCCATTCTTGATTGAATAAGTGAATATCTTCTAAATGTATTCTATTCACACTTCTCCCCCGCAAAATTAGCACATGATGTCGCCATCATCATTATAGTTGGGCAAGTGGAATAAGAAAACAATCAACGGTAGCCCGGTTCACTTGATAATCGAAAGCACATGGAAAAAGCATGAAGCATGTTGATGAGAATGGTCATAATAGAGAAGATTTCTCTTCTTCAGAAGATAAAGCGCACTGACACGTACACTTTTCTTTTCTTTGAGGAACAAGGCTTGAACTGTTGTGTTCAAACGTCATTATCTCTCTCTTTTCAGCTCTCTTGGCAAAACATGTAATCAACCCCATTATCATTCAGTAGGCTCTTTGCAGTGACAGCTGATGAAGTCAACCCAATATAATGAATTTGACCCTTAAGTAAACCAACCTGAACTCGTGACTTAAACTTGCATATATGTAACAAAGAGCGGTGTCGAGACTTCATCGTCCATTGAATCTCTAAGTACTGTATACTCTTCATCCAACCAACCATCAAGTATAAGACGTACATCACCTCTTGAAAATCCACAATTGAACGTGACACTGAGCACTACAACGTAACTCCTTAAAGTGATAGTTATTTTAAGGTGATAAGAGCCCGATTTCCCCAAGTGGTAAAAGAAAAGATAAAAGACACCCAACAATAACTAGATTACCAAGTCTTCGTTTTTGATAATAAGCTCGAACAAGGATCATGAAGAATCTTCATCCAACCATCCCCGATACCTTAAGATACTAAGTACACTTGCCCGTGATATTTCACTTCAACCTCAAATAAATAATACTGATTTAACGTCGTTGTCACATCTTCTGGTTAACAGCTCAAATTTAGCCTTCTTTGACGTTTTAAGTGAACTATGATAATGGTTTTCATCCCGACCATGGTTAAAAGAACATAACCCCGTAAAACTTAGAAATAACCAACCTGCCATGAAGACAATTCAAATAAACACCCAATTATCCCTTCTTTGAAGCAGAAACCGTAGCACCAGCATCAGATAAGATTCCGAAATACACTTTCCTTTCTCCAGGATGGTTCCATCACTACGGGATTTTACAATTCTATGGTTTAAACCGAGAAATAGTTTCTTTCGCAGGATTTTACAAAACCAAGAATAAACCGTAAGATAGATCCGGAAATGCACTTTACAATAACTAGGATGTTTCCATTGTCACGGGATTTTACAAGTCTATGATTTAAACCGAGAAATAGATTCTTTCGCGGGATTTTACAAAATCAAGACAAAACCGTACACAATGTAAGCTTGAATGTGTTATGACAAATTTGGTTTCGGTGAATATCGGTTTTAGGGGAACATGCAGCGGTTCATCAACGGTTCATTATCCGACATCAATAATATCATCAACCATCCATTAAACACTTTGGTAAACACATCATTTACACATTCTGTCGGCTAATGTTGTGGCCTCCTGTTTTAGTAAACCCGATATACCATACTTGATCATGAAGTAAAATTCCTCAGATTTGTTACTTAAACTTGTATTAATCCTTGTGAAGAAGAAACGGTGTACCCAATGTACAAAACCTCTTGACATTCTCAACTGAGTGAGACACCGAAGTGAAAGTTACGTTGTGGGTTAACCGAGAAAGAATCACAACCGTACGTAAATAGCCAAGTCTTTATCACACTCTATAATTCCCAAACAAGTCATCTTCGCAAAGGGTAGAAAGAAAGAAGACGAAATAAGTAAATGCATCCGGAAAACCTCACTTCAAAGCCAAATAAGAAATACCGTACAACCAACCCTGTTGTCAGCTTAGTTCAAGTATCAGTTCAAGCCGTTACATAATAGTATCTATGAAAATGAATAAACTAAAGTATCAATCCGCACGACAAATCTCACACATCATATCAAATCATATTGTCAAATCACTTCACCAAATCTCGTTAACGTATCTCATAAAATCCAAATCTCATACAAGCCATGCCCAAGCCCATGAACCTCACAGCTCACGTCCAATCCAATTCAAAAACTAGTCATCTCAATGGTCCATTTGACAGCTCAACTTTTCAGAACAAAAATAAATCAGTTCAACCCCATGTGAAAAACAAATCCGATCCAACTCTAATCACAAAGTATCCTTATGAATCAAATACCAAAATACCACATGATCTCAATATTCCAAAGTTTGGATAACAGTCAGTTTTTACACTCATGTTGGTCTTAAGCCGTGTATGTCATATCCATCTATTTTATGTATTATTCAGTAGAGAGGCCCAAAGACAAGAAACAAGAGCATAGCCTGATCCAGTAGTCTACATGAATACAGCAACCACATGACATGCCCATTCTAAACACGAGGCCCAATGAAAATGATGAAACTAGTTTTCGGCCCAATGACCACTTAACGGTTACATGATCCAGAATCCAAACCCTACTCAAAGATTGACCGGTTATAAAATATCATTCCCTAAACACACGCTTCACTTTACCCTAACCCTAAAATATTTGTGCGCCTCCCACTCAGATATCACTCTCACCCAAACTCTCTCCCTTCACAAAATCACAAACCCTAAATAATCACAGTCAAATAAGTCCGCCCTATCACAACTCGTAACTCATATAGCATATCATGTCTACACCATGTATCAGATTTGAAATGAACCCACTTCACATACAATCCTCGCCACAGAGATGGCTTGAGGTGTAGGACACGTCTTCAAGATCTTCAGAGAAAGGTCTCGGTTAGGTATCTCTTTCATTTGTTTTGCCATTATGAACGAATCAAAGAACCTGTCAAACAGACTTGTTTGGTAGAAACCTTAATTGATTCAAATATTTATTGAAGCATAAACTTCAAAGAAATATCGATGATGGATTGTATGTCAAACAAAAAAGATCTTCATAAAGATTGGAAAGTTTGACTAAATCTGAGATCTTTGTAATTTTCATTAAGTTGTCGAGTCATGTGGAGGTTTGTTTAATAGAGATGGGATAGATATGTTGAGTTGTGGTGGTAGTCGTGATGTTGATAGGATTAGGATTGAGATGAAGTAGATGTGTCGTGGCTGTGATGAATGATTATGGTATTATTGGTCTTGTGGTCTTGGTCTTGTATGAGTCAGCAAGTCGCTAAATTGATTTGTCAAGTTGCTACCTCTTTAGTTTATGAACACAAGTTGCTATATTTAAACACAGCAAGTCGCTACATCATTTTACTTGACAAATCGCTACATAATTTTTGAGAGAGTCAGTCGCTACATGAAATTGTCAAGTAGCTACGACTTGTAAAGACAAGTCGCTACATCATTTTTGACACAAGTTGCTACTTTTATTCTGTCACAAGTCGCTGCATATTTAAGTCAACAAGTCGCTATACATTTTCAAAACACAAGTTGCTAACCTGTTAAACAACAAGTCGCTATACGATTTTGTCAAGTCGCTACTTTTTTCTGTTAACAACTCGCTACTTCATTTTTGTAAAGACAAGTCGCTTAGAAGTACTGAAAAATGACGCTACATCTTGACTCAAGTCACTATTAGGAACATACCAACTCGCTATGAAGAATGACTGCAAAAAAAATGCTTCTGTTTTGACCTCTTGAAACTGACCAGAAAAAAACCACAAAAAACTGCTAAAGGACATCCTTTACTACCTGTTTTGACCAAGAAGATATACCATATATGACCATAACTATCACAGATAAAGGTTTGTATCAGTCAAAAAAAATGAGAACCAAAACAGACTTGGACAAAATATTGAGACAAGACATATTTTGTAAGGACTGTTTTGACCATTAAGAATACACCAAACATGTTATTTCTCACGAGAATAGGAACAAAAAAATCGCCCATAAAACTTAGTACCAAAAGCAGTTAATGACATGAACCAAAAAACCACAAACAACAACCATGGCACGGACCACACAAATCAAAGATAACACAATAACCATGGCTCTTGATACCAATTGTTAGGATCTTATATTTATGTTGTTAGATGATTCGGGTGGTCTTGGATGATGGAAATACATGTTAGCCATTTAGAGAGAGAAAGAGATGAGAGGGTGTTTTCTTGGTAGAGACTTGCTTCACAAATATAAGGTTAGATTATGAGAAAAGCACCACCCCTTCCAAGGATGGAAGGGGTATTTATACTTACAAATACACGACCTCCTATCGGCCTGTGGATCAGGTATACAGTGGGTAAAGACCCGTCCTTCCTCCATTGTGTTACACTAAACTATACTACGCTACTAATTAACTAATTAACTACTAAACAACGTAAATAACTACAAGTCTACGAGCTAACATATGCTAGACCATAATTGGGGTGACCGACACATTCACATGGAATTTCCAATTCCTAACATAAACGGTGGCCATGATGTCATTGATTCTCTATCCTTGGTTGACATCGAGTTGCTGAAATGTTTGTTTGGAACCGGAGTTTCCTCAATGCCGTGGACAATTTCTTCCTGTTTCTGCTTACAATTATCAACATTCTCTCTACTATCATCAGTAATAGGATTAGAGTGTAAAGCAGGATCTAGCGATTGGGCATGAACAACATCAACATTATTTGAAATTTCAACTTTTGGTTTTAAATGCTCTTTCATACTAAAAGTTATTCGTTCATTTTCAGTCCCCAGAGAAATTTGTTTTTCAAAAACCTTAATTTGAGCCCTACAAGTGGCCAGAAAAGGTCTTCCAGCAATTAAGTTGTAAGCCTCCCGCTTCCCTATGTCAATAACCACAAAATCAGTGGGGAAGGAGAATTTTCTAATTTTTAAAAGCACATTATTCACAATTCCCCTCGGTACAGCTTTAGATGAATCAGCCATTTCTATCATAATAGTTGTTTCTTTTAAATTGGTAAGTTTTATTTATCAAATAAAGTGGTAGACATAAGGTTTAACCCGGCACCTAAATCAGCTAATGCGGGAATCTTAATGTTACCAATAGTGCATGGGAGAAGAAAAGTTTCCTGGTATTGATGTTTTTCAGGAAGTTGGCTTGGCAGGACCTCGTCGTCTTCTGATTTATCATCCTCTCTTAGGTAGTTAATTCCAGAAAGATCATTAGTGGTAGAGGATGTGCACTGTTCTTTCTTTGCTTTATCTTGCGCAAATATAGCCTTGTAGGCAATGGCTTTAGCATTACTCGTTTCAAGGTTTTTAGCCAATTGCCCAATTTGTATTTCGAGGTTTTTAATCGCAGCATCTTGGTTACGTAGGTTCATATTGGTGTCCTCCTTCACCTTAACCATCCATTCCTTGAGTTTATCTCCCTTTTTCGTAGATTCTTCGATGTGCCTGTGCATTATTTCTTCAAGGCTAGGTTTAGGAGGATTGTTGTTGATTCTTGTGTAGAATCCAGGGGATTTTTCTCGATATCTGGGCCCGTTATTATTGTAGTTGTTGAAAGGGGATTCTCTTCCATATTTAACTTCTCTGATCCTTTTAACTTCCTAGTTGGAGGAACATTCTTTAGTAGGTGGAGTTCCGTTTCGCTCTACTTGAATGGAATGCACATTTTCCTTGAGCTTCTTCATTTCTCTTCCAAGGCTTTCTAATTTGTTGTTTATTGCTGCAAGGCCTTCCATATCTCCATTCTTACTTCGGTTTCTTCCTCCATTGTGCCATTTGTGAGAGTGATCTGCCATCTTTTGAATAGTTTCCAAAGCCAAAGTGGGTGTCATACTAGGAATCGGTCCTTGAGAATCAATCATTTGTCTTGAGGAGATGTTCAGACCTTTGTAGAAGACGTTCACCTTTTGTTGGCTGTTGAGGTCATGAGTAGGGCATTTGTATAATAGTTCGTTATACCTTTCCCAAGCTTGGTATAACGTTTCATCACTCTCTTGCTTGAAGTTATGGATTTCTTCTAATCGCTTGGCCGTCTTTGATGGAGGATAGTATCTCTGAATGAAACACTTTTTAAGGATAGGCCAAGTGTTGACAGTCCCAGCAGGTAATCGATCAACCCATCTTATAGCAGCTCCAGTAAGAGAAATTAGGAATACTCGTAACATGATAGCGTCATGTGAGACTCTGGGAACTTTGAATAGGCTGACAATGTAGTCGACGTTGTCTATATGTTCATGGGCATCATCAGAGATGCTTCCAGAGAAGAGATTTGCACGTAATTCCCTCATGAATTGAGGTTTTATTCCGAATTGAGCATCTTTTGCGATAGCCGGCCTAACAATCCTTGGTCTTTGTTCTTCCCTTGTTAATGCCAAATATTCCTCAAGAGTGAGGTCATCAATATTAACAATTTCCATGGTACCTGAAAACTTGAAATATGATCGTAAGAAAAGTTTAAAACGAAATGAAAGACTTAATATTAATCCTAATATAACTCCCCGGCAGCGGCGCCAAAAAATTGATGCAGGTTTTACTGACCAGGTTAAATATTTATAAAGTCTCGTTATACCTATGGTCTACCCTAATACACTAACGGGCAGTGTACCCGGTCGTGTGTAGTGTAGTAATCGGTAAAGCCGAGGTCGTCCTAAGAGCTATGTGTGTTGGATTATTACTAAGTCTAGGTGTCACAGATTAATAATAGTTTTGATAGAGATTTAATCAATTAAACTACTAAAACAGAATAAAGTAAATAAAAGCAGATAAATGATAAATGGAAATCAATAGAGGAGAGTGGTGCTAACCTAGTTAATCCTCCTAGCTAGTTATGTCTACGTCTACTTACTTCCAATTACTTCAGGTGGGGTCAAAGTCGAGAGGACAACATTTGGTCAATTCGCCCTAACCTATCAAGCAAAGATGCCACCACAGGAGAAGTCGGTGTCCCTCATAAGTCCTGTTGTTCCCGGTCCCCAAAGCCAAGTCATTAAGTACCGCTACATGCTAGATTTATAATAGTGAGTGCCCGGCCGTTAGGAACTTAGACACTCACCCCTAATTCTTAAGTTCATCCAAAAGATAGGTGATCGGTTGGTCAAATCGCACAAGTAGAAAGGGTCGTCGGTTGGTCATATCTTACCCTTCCCGTCTCGATCCGCTCACCTAGGGTGGGTTGGTCATATCTCCTAGGAAATTGGCCTCACCGCCATTCAAAACTACCGAACCAAGGGTGGCTACCAATAAACTTTGCATGCATACACTTAGAAATAATTGTACGGAAGTAAAGTAAGCATAAACAAAACAATTAAGGAATCATAACTAGGCCAGCACCAAGAGGTGCTTAGCAGCTCATATTAATCATGCAAACCAATTCAATATTCAAAGGTACGAAATACATGAATTGAAAGTAAAAAAATATAAAACGCTAATGCTTATCGTGGGGAGTGATTTCTCCCTTAGAGACACTCAGATGCTCCTCTAGACCTGTCTTGAGCTTTTTCCCACGTTCTCACGAGTGTTGTGTGTGGAATGGGATGATTAGAAATCTTTGGAATTCGTGGGGTATTTATAGGCGGATCCGGGTTACGGCGTAACTAATATAAGAGTTAAGCCGTAACCTTCTATTTCATCGTATTTTGCACTAGATCTGCTGGTTACGGCGTAACCTAATAAGTTGTTACGCCGTAGTCTTCAATAAACTCGGTTACGTCATAGTTGAAGGAGTAGTTACGGCGTAAGTATCAGCGGCGTGGAACCTCATTTGACCTAATATAGTTACGTCGTAACCTTTGGGAAGAGTTACGCCGTAACCTTCTAATAAGTTGGTTTTCTGAGTCACGCAATAGTTACGGCGTAATGTGAGATATTAGTTACGCCGTAACTTCTTCAAAGTAGCATACTGTGATAAATCTTTAGATATTTCTCGATTCGCGTCTCTTTAGCTCCAATGCTCGTAATTTACACGAAGTGGAAAACAATGGAAAACAAGCGTAAATCCATATAAATGATATAAGTTACAAGCATTATCGGGGGAAATTGACACTTAATATTCAGGACTATTTGATGTTATCAATATTACATGGTGAGATTAGCCTTATCCGTTTCCATATTTTTACCCCAAATCCACCAAATTATGAGTGTGTCGGTAGCTTGTAAACTTTAAAACTTGGCCTTTGCATCATTTCGAGACCATAGACGAGGTATGTTGAGTTAGCTCGATGTATTTGGATTTTTCAGTTTAAGAAGGCCGTATTATAGGATTATCACCCAAATAGCCTATCATTGTGTGTCTATCGATTAGTCACCTCGACTTTTTGACCCCCAAGTTAAACCCTTTGTTGCACTTACCTTTAGTGCAAGATACCCCTAGATACACCCTGTAGTCTTTATTTGTAATTAGGAAGTCATTATTTGCCTAAGTTCAAAGTTCAAGTGGAAAGGTTCGGGAATCACGCTTTCGTTGATGACATATCCTTAAATATCATTGAAGACCCCCCAAATTCTAATATTGTTCATCTCAAGTGGGGGGTGTTATGTTTAGTTATTATGTTATGTTAAAAAAAATGTGATTCGAAAAAAAAATAAAAAAAAGTAATAAAATAATAATAGTATTGTTATTGTTATTTGTTTGAATGTAAAGTCTTGGTTATAAGCACTATTGTTATGAGCTTACTATAGATTTAGTATCGAGGAGGCCACCTCGGTCACATTTGAAGAATGAAGTGGTAATGTGCCCATCATGGCGTCCTCTAATGGCACATCTACCGGTAATATCACGATCCGTTTCTAGACTTCAAGATTTGAACTTTGGTGAGCGGTAAGTGATAATGACTTGGTTATAGATTTAAACTATCTCGCTTGATTTTATTTTACACCAATTTTATCCCATGTCTTATCCTACCCTTTAGTCATGAAGCGTGTCTAGGTGATGCAGCGAGCAATCTTTGGTGTCTTGGCCATGGATTTGGTCATGTATCATTGATTTTGTTCACTTCGCTGTGACATGTTAGTAATGACAAATCACCCTTAACCTTTGTCGTGTCTGTTAATACAAATAAACCGTAAAACCGTTTATTAATATTTTGCGATCTCTTTATTTTTTGTTGATAACAAATATAATGTTATCTTAAGTATAATTATAAAGGATACATGTTAGTTTTGTAAAGCATTTACATATAGCCATTTAAATACAAAATGTAGTAATTAAGCATTTGTTGTAATAGTTTATTAGGATGGGTAAAATCATAACCCATGGATCTTAACCCATACCCAAAGAGACTTGATACAATGTATACTTAGATACATTGAATCTAAAGATAACCCATGGACCAACCCATAACCCATGGGCAAAGAGGAGCATTCCACGGATCCCCAGGATTACACTAGACGGATCCCTTGTGGAAGGGATCCGTGGGATCCGGGGGAACAGTGAAGGAATTTTGCCTATAAATAGAGAACCATTTCTTCATTCTAACTCACCCCTCTTCTTACTAAATCTCTCAAACACTCTCATTCTCTTCTAACATATAGATCACTTGATCTAGAGAGTTGTTCTTCTTTCTTTCTATTGTGATCATCATATAGGTCCTTCTCTAAGACGAGATCACGAGCATTCTACAAGTCATCCAAGTAAGGGGTCCTTGATTGATTTGTCACTACGCAAGATTTCTGTAGCGAAGATCTTGTATTTGATATTTCACATATTTGTTGTGTAATAGTCGTGTTGGTTTGGTCCACCGTGTTACGGACTCGGTATCTAGCTTTGTCACGGAAAACGTGTAAGCAACGTTGTGAAGGCTTCTACGCCAAGTGAAGGAGTTTGTTGACATAGTGCTTGAACTCTCGAGTAGGTGACTCGAGGAGTGGAGTAGGCAAGGAAGGTGTCCTTGTAGCGAACCACTATACATCGGTTGTGTCTTTTCTTTCCTTCGCTTTACTTTATTTACTTACTTTATCATTAGATCTATACTTTCTCAACATCCACAAGATCTCACATATCAACGAATCTAAAAGTTTTTGAAACTAACGTAAAATCGGAAAAACTATTCAACCCCCCTTCTAGTTTTCCACAATTGGCATCAAGAGCTAAGTTTATAAAAGTTTTAAAATAAAATTGTATTTTAAAACTTTTCGATCACTATGGGTTCCGAAAATTATAAGGAAGGGCAATCTATGCAACGACCACCACTACTTGAAACTAATGGTTTTATATATTGGAAAAATATATTGAAACATATGTGAAGTCTAAAGATATTGATCTTTAGTACATTATTGTTGAAGGTGATTTTGAGGCTACCTCAAATGATGATAAAGGAAATTTAGTTCACATACCTCATGATAAACTAAGCGATGAAATGAAGAAAAGCATTCTAAAAATAGTGAAGCAAAAATGGTTTTATATAATGCTTTACCGAAAAAGGAATTCAAAAGAATTTCTATGCTTAAAACCTCTAAAGAAATTTAGAATTATTTAGTTGTAACTCATCAAGGCAACCAACAAGTTAAAAATAATAAAATTGATTTATTTGTTCAACAATATGAACAAATTTCAATATCGGATGAGGAAACTATAGATCATTCATTTGCTAACTTTAATACTATTATTACATCTTTACAAGCACTTGATGAATCTTTTTCTAGCCGTAATCATGTTAGGAGATATCTAAGGGCACTTCCATCGAAGTGGAGATCCAAGGTGACGGCGATCGAAGAGTCAAAATATTTGACAATTCTCACCTCGATGAACTCATAGGCAACCTGAAAGTCTACGAGCTTGTGCTTGCTAAAGATTCCAAGCTTCAAAGGTGAAACATAAAACAAATCTCTTGCCCTTAAAGCCAAAAAGGCTACGGCGATGAGGAGAACTCCTCTTGAGTAGTGACGACGAAGAGTACGCTGATGGCGGTAAGGGACTTTAAAAGTTCTTTAGAAGAAAGGAAGATACGTCAAACAACCGTATGACGATAAGAAAGGCTTTCGGAAAAGCAAAGAGGACGAGAAGCCAAAGGATGATCGTACTTGCTTTAAATGTGGGGACCCAAACCACTTTATTAGTAAGTGTCCCAAACGGGATGATCAAAAGGCGTTCGTGAGCGGCACATGGGGAAGAGCGACGAGGAGGATGAAGAAATTTGTCTCATGGAAAATGACGAGGTATGTCACGAATACTATAGTAGTTCATCACTCGATGACGACTCATTGCATAATGAATATGACAAACTATGCAATATTAGCTTAAAACTAATTAACAAAAACAAACTTTTAAAGAGTCAAAATCAACGTTTAGATAAAGAAGTCATAGAATTAAAAGCAAAACTAAAACGTTTAGAAAAGAGTAAAATAGCAAGTGGTGAATGTGAACTTTATGTTCAACTTCAAACACTAGTGGATAACTTAGATTCTAAAATTGCTAGAATGAGTACGAACACTTTAGATACAATACTCGAAGGTGTTAAAACCGGTAACAATCAAAAGGGTCTAGGTAGTCAACAACTTGATCCATCAACTAGTGAAAGTAAAGAAACAAAATTTGTTAAGGAACTAGAAAAACCAGCCACTGTTGTGGCCGATCCCACGGATCCCCTAAAACAGGAACCGGCTAGTGTACAGAAAGGGATCCGTGGATCTGCTGTAGCCAATAGTAGCAATAACGTAGCTTCCTCATCTAGAACTGAGTTTGTTATAGTTAATAGGAAGAAACCAACTCATGTCACCACTAGACAACCACCTCTAAAATATAATCCTACTTTTGCAAGAAACAAAGCTCCATCTTTTTCAAAGCCTAATTCATTTAGGAGACCTAATAACGTTTACCCAAAAAGTAACCATCAAATGGGATGGAATCCAAGCATGCAAAACGGTTTTCATTTTCAAAACTTTGTTCCATGGAATGCATACTCATCTTATCCATACATGTCTAACATGAATGGAATGTTTAACACTAATGGACCCATGAACAAATGGGGACCAAACTTTTGAGTTTATTATTGTTTTAGGTGTGCTTAAAGGTCGATCTAGACCCCGATGAATGGGTCAAGAATAAGCGGGTGCACGAGGCACATGACCGCAATAGGGATCTATTCTCCACATATGAATCCTTCAATGGAGGTAATGTGGTGTTTGGAAATAGCAAAGTAGAATCATCGGTAAAGGTACGATTTCTAACAAATCTCTAACCATTAACGATGTGTGTCACGAGAAAACCTAAACTTTAACCTCTTAAGTATAGGACAAATATGTGATAAAAAGTGCAATGTACTTTTACCGAAACCGTAGTAAGATACTAAAAAATGGCATTACCATAGGAAAAGGAATTAGGAAACATGGAGACTATGTCATTAAAATCGGTAATGAACCTAAGGATAAACTATGTCTTACCTCTATGGATGATACTTCGACCTTATGGCATCGAAGATTAGGTCACGCCAACATGCGACTTCTTCAATCACTATCATCCAAAGATCTAGTAAGAGATCTACCTAAGTTGAAATATGAACATCACTTTTGCGATGCTTGTAATGTAGGAAAACAAGCTCATTCTAGTCATAAAGCTAAAAACATGGTGTCTACAACTAGGTGTCTAGAATTACTACATATGGATTTATTCGGTCCATCCGCTATCCAAAGTTATGGAGGAAACTACTATACTTTGGTCATAGTGGATGACTACTCTAGGTATACATGGACAAAATTTTTAAAGAACAAAACGGAAACCTTTAATTATTTTGAAATATTAAGCAAAAAGATCCAAAGACAACTAGGAAGTACCATAGTGTCTATTAGGACGGATCATGGTAGGGAATTCGATAATGAAGTGCAATTCGGAGCTTTTTGTGACGCTAATGGTATTACTCACAACTTCTCGGCTCCACGCACTCCACAATCGAATGAGGTAGTAGAAAGAAAGAATAGAACCCTACAAGAAATGAGTAGAACCATGCTTATGAACAATCCATACCTCAAAAGTTTTGGTGTAATGTCGTTGATACTTCAACGTACATACTCAATCGAGTCTTAATTAGACCAATCTTAGGAAAAACTCCATATGAGTTACTTCGAGGCAAAAAGCCTACGTTAAATCACTTTAGAGTCTTTGGTAGTAAATGTTTTATTCTTAACACTAAAGATTACCTTACAAAATTTGATCCTAAATCAACCGAAGGTATCTTTTTAGGTTACTCGCCAAATAGCAAAGCTTACGTCATATTAAACAAAGAAACAATGAAGGTGAAGAGTCATTAAATATAAAATTTGATGAAAGTCCACCCAAACCCTCTCCACCTCTTATAGATGACGAGATTATAGAAAGTGAAGCTATAGTAATAAAGAAAAGATAAGTGAAGAAGAAGAACCTCTAAGTGATGAAATAGTAAACATTAAAGAGTCCAAAGATCACCCCGTAGATAAAGTCATAGGAAAACTAAACGAGCGAACATTAAGGTCTCAAGTTCAAAACCAAAGTAACTTGTTTTGTTTCGTTTCAACCTTAGAACCTAAGAATACACAAGAAGCCATAAAAGATGAGAGTTGGGTAATGGCTATGCAAGAAGAACTAAATCAATTTGTTTCTAATGATGTTTGGACACTTGTCCCTCCACCTAGTAATCAAACCATAATAGGAACCAAATGGGTTTATAAAAACAAATTAGATGCAAACGGAGTCGTGTCTAGGAACAAGGCTAGACTCGTTGCTCAAGGGTACAACCAACAAGAAGGAATAGACTTTGATGAGACCTATGCCCCCGTGGCTAGATTAGAGTCTATAAGAATACTTCTTGCGTATGCTTGTGCTAATGATCTAAAGCTTTATCAAATGGATGTCAAAAGCGCTTTTCTAAATGGTTTCATAAATGAAGAAGTATATGTAGCTCAACCTCCGGGCTTCATTGATTTTGAAAAACCCAAACATGTTTATAAATTAAAGAAAGCCCTTTACGATCTTAAACAAGCTCCAAAAGCTTGGTATGATAGACTCAAGTCATTTCTAGTTAAACACAACTATACCATGAGGTTAGTTGACAACACACTTTTTACTAAAAAAAGAGAGTCACATATAATCATAGTACAAATATATGTAGATGATATTATATTCGGATCCACTTGTCAAGACATATGTGATGATTTCTCTAAAATCATGCATGACGAGTTCGAGATGAGTATGATGGGAGAACTTAGTTTCTTTCTTAGTCTACAAATAAAACAAGTAGAAGATGGTATCTTCTTCAATCAATCTAAATACATCAAGGAGATGTTAAAGAAATTCAGTCTAGAAGAGTCAAAACCAATTAGGACTCCAATGTCATCCGACACCAAACTCACAAAAGATGAAGACGGAGAATCCGCAGATAATACTAAATATCGTGGCATGATAGGTAGTCTTCTCTACCTCACGCAAATATGCCGGATATCATGTTTAGTTTTTGCTTATGTGCTAGGTTTCAAGAAGACCCTAAAACATCACACCTAGAAGTCAGAAAAGGATATTTAGATATATTAAGGTACAACACAATTAAGATTATGGTATCCTAAGGGCACGGAGTAGAAACAATTGTATATGCAGATTCGACCATGCGGTGATTACGTTGATAGAACAAGTACAAGTGGGGTATGTACTTTCATGGGATGTTGTTTAACGTCTTGGTTTTCTAAGAAACAAACGGCACTAGCTATATCAACAACCAAGCCGAGTACGTCTCCGCCAAGAAGCATGCCAACAAGCACTATGGATGAAACAAGCGTTAGTCGACTACGACATTCATCTAAGCGACATAGCCATCCTATGTGACAACAAAGGTGCCATCGACTTAAGCAAGAATCCGTATTGCATTCTCGCACAAAGCATATAGAGATTCGACATCACTTCTTAAGAGACAATGTTCAAAGGGAACATCTCTATTGAGAAGGTAGCATCCGAAGACAACATAGCCGACGTCCTCACCAAACCGTTGAAGCGAGAATAATTCAACCTACTTCGTCTTGGTCTTGGTCTAATGGAACAAACGTCGTAACTTATTTGACTCTACAAGGTATGTAAACACTAGCCTTCTTCTTTCTGAGTCTAGGATTTCTATTTCACGCACAACTCACAAACAATACGGGAATTTTCAAAACCCAAGATAAGTTTTCCACTTATAATTTTTTCTCTCTTCAAACACATAACTACATACACATTTTCAAAGAAAATCTCCTTCCAAAATGTTTTCTAAAAGAATGATACCTTCCGTATCAATTTCACAAAAGCAATTTCACGTCTAGGACAAATCGTTTTTCATTATTAATACAAAGTAAAAACCCGTTTTCATTGCATCTCATGTCTTTTGAATGCTAAAGGAACACATAACTAATATGTGTTTTCGGGTACATTCATTTAAGCAAAAATGAATTAGAGCATTGATAACACAATATTACGTACTTATGTACTAAATGTGTGTTTTCGTGTTATCTCAATAGGATTTTTTTTCCTCTAGTTATTTTCCTTTTCTTTTAGAGGTCGAGAAAATCGCAACTCCAAATAGTTTGCATATAGGCACACAATAGGCAAAAATGTTTCCAAAATAAAATTTTGTCGCTCGAATCACGGACCCACGGATCCCAAATTATGCCGGACGGATCCTTCAAGGAAGGATCCGTGGGATCCGTGAAGACAAGTCGCTTTTTAACTTCTATTCTTTTCACTTTGGATGAAAATCCACATTTGTTTCATTTTGGGAGTATGCTCTTTAATGCTTGTGTTCTCATGATCACATGCCTTGAATTCATATCTAATCATTAGATTTTAATCCACATTTTGTTTCAAGCATTCATTACAATGCTTTGTTTTCTATATATAGAACTCCCAAAATGCTTGCATAATCCATCTCATCCTCACATACACAATACACCATGTCATCCAAAACCCTTTAGGAGAATCATCTAGTACAAACAATCATGATATCCAAACCTTTGTACTTCCACCATCCAAAATACCACAATCAAACTCTAGGATATCCGCCGCGGATTAGTATCCGATCTTGTTGCTTAGCAAAACAACCTCAAATGGTTCATCCTCAACAAATAACTCACCACAAGATGCTTCCATAATAGCACCTCCTCATCTCCAACAAGTACACCAACCTCGTCACCACCCAAAGTCACTCTTTTGGAACTCCTTAAGACTCCAACAAGATCTAACCAACCTAAAGAAAAGAATTAGTCTTTTCAACACCCCCACATCTCCAAATACTATTTTTCAAGATCTTGAAACATCACCACCATTAGCTCCCATCACATTACAAGAACATCTAGGTTCTTTTCCACCACCATTCACAAATATTCGGATGTTGATCCATATTTTCCTATTTTCCACCACAACTTCCGCATAACTCAAATCAAAACAACCGAAAAACTTCGCACTCATTACCCACATCACCTACATTGTGAACATTGCCAATCCACTAGGGAAATCGCAATAGAAGTTAGGGAAGAAATGCGATTCATACTCAACCTCATACTTGATCGCATCAATACCATCACTCCTCAAAACCTCCATCCATAAACCTTATGCAAGCATGGACGGAATCATTACTACTATTTTCTATTTTTTTGTACTTTTTCATTTGAGTCATTTTCAAGAATAAGTCTTGTTCTTATTTTTCACATGCTTGTAGGTGGCATAAAAACCACTACACTTTGTCATTTTATTACAAGGCCTTGTTTACATACCTTGGCTCCCAATCTTGATTCTCGGCAACCAAGATTATTTAAGCATGTTACTAACCTTTCTTTTTGTAGGATTTTTTATTTTTCTTCACTTGACGCCCTAAACAAGGGGGAACTACCGTCAAGGGGGAGTAAGAAATACGTAGATTTTTTTTTCCTCCAAGGGTTAACTTTTTGTTTCGACAAAAAGGGGGAGAAGAAGTAAAACTTAGGAGCTTTCAAAATTTACATCTATTCTTAAGTTTTACTCATCATAACATTATGTTTTGTCATCAACAAAAAGAGGGAGATTGTTAATACAAATAAACCATAAAACCGTTTATTAATATTTTGCGATCTCTTTGTGTTTTGTTGATAACAAATATAATGTTATCTTAAGTATAATTATAAAGGATACATGTTAGTTTTGTAAAGCATTTACATATAGCCATTTAAATACAAAAATGTAGTAATTAAGCATTTGTTGTAATAGTTTATTAGGATGGGTAAAAATCATAACCCATGGATCTTAACCCATACCCAAAGAGACTTGATACAATGTATATGATAAGGTTTTAAAAGGTACCTTTTTGAGGGGTCGTTTAAGCCCTTATTTGATCACTTTGTATCCGTTATTGCTTAATATCGTTCCTTTTCACTTTTAGGTCTCTTGAAGGCAAAATTCTAGAATGGCACTTATTAGGGACGAAAAGGCGCGATTATCTGAAGAAAATGGCCAAAGTCAAAATCGAGACACTCAAAGCTGTGAAAACATAAGGTGACGGCGTCGGTGTTAAGTGTGGCGCCGTCGGAGGATCTTTGTGACGGGACGAAGCCAAAACTCCCATTTTCAAGTGACGACGTCAAGTTATAAAAGAGTAGGCCGTCGCAACTCGAGACGGCCTAGATGTAATCCGACGCGGCGTCGAAGAAGAGACGACGTCACAAGCATAAGGTGACGCGTCGCAAGTCTAATGTGGCCAAGACAAAACCCTAATGACGGCGACACGGCCACAAAACATAAGGTGACGCCGTCGCATATGTAATATTATATATAGAATCCGAATTTTTCATTATTTAGTGTGTAGTCTTTTGGAGTAAAACCTAAACCGAACCAAGGCTGTCTTGTACAAGATTTTAGGGTTCCAAACCCTATCTTACACCAAGATAAGTGTTTTACTTCATTAATACAATTATGTCTTTGATTATTTGTGTGTATGCTTGCATGTTTTCCATGTCCGGCTAATTTACTTGTGTGTTTGCTTAGGAATATGAAACTTAATTATTGAATATTGATTGGTTGTCTCTTATCTTAGTTGATTAATGATCTAGTAATGCGATAGGTCATTCGTTGTGTACTTAATGCTTGATTAAATCTTTGTGAACCTTAGAATATGACCCTTGAGTAGTTGTAAGCTAAACCATCCAAAGAGTGCCTTAGAGTAAGAGTTTATTATCCTAGTTTGTAGGCGAGACCATTTGGTAAGTTCAAAGAGTTGGGAGAAAGCATACCTACAAACCTTAGACACACAACGCAACTAGGAATAAGGACGTGACAATTCAACCACCAATAGGAGATAATTAAGGGTAGTAAAACCTAAGTAAACACATCTTTAAACTATCATACAAGCACACATTAATTAGACATAGACTACATACACCTTAGATTAGATCATTAGATAAGTAGAGTAATCGGTAGCAATACCAACCCCCTCCCCAAATTCAAACCCGAGATTCGTACCTTTCCTTTCCTTAAAAAATATAAAAGATAAAAATAATCTTCCTCAACCACAACCTTAGCGTAGTAACTTCTCACTAGCATTCCTATTCCCTAGAGAACGATATCAATACCGTGGCTTACCCAAATACTACACTACAACGATTAAGTTCACCGCCTAGGGTGTTGAAAAACTTGCTCGACGAAAGGAAGTTCCTTTGACCCCGAACGGCGCGTGTAGCATTATCAAGTTTTTGGCGCGGCGGGAATGGAATAGCTAGTTAGTAGTCCACCTCGTTTAGGTTTCTTTACTTGATTCCTATCAAGTAAATTTTTTTTCTCATTTTTAGCTTCCTCTTAGTCTATCCCCCTTCTTCGTGACCTTTGTTTGTAACCCCATCACTTTTCATCATGGAAGGTGATTGATAACCAACCACCACTCAAAAACCCAACACCAAATAAATCACTGTCACTCAAAACCCAAACTAATGACCAACACAACCGCTGAAGCCGTTATGTGAGTAGGAACACCGACCTTCAGGATTTGCAGAAAATATTCGATAGTATAATTAAGGAAGCTGTTGAGAAAGTAGTCAGCGCCTCTGTAGTTGGCTCTATGATTAACAGTAATTCGGAAGATGGCATGATGAATGTGGAAGATAGTGCTTACTTCAATATTTACCCCACTAAGGAAGAGGTTGCTTACCATCAATACATAATCGATAATCCACGATCACCTATCATTAGGATATGCCCAAAGATTAGGAGAGGAAATCCCTGGAACCTAAAAATCCCTTGTATGATCGGATATAGGAGTGTCGACCACGCTTACATAGATATGGAATCTCCCATTAATGTGATGTCATCTGCTGTTTACAATGACATTATGAATGAGCGACTTAATATTAGGAGAGACCCTAAGTATCCAGGTGGAGTTTACAAATTTGTGGGAAGAGTCAAGGATGTGCATGTCTTTATAGTAAATTTCACCTACCTAGTTGATTTTATGGTCCTAGAAGATGTAGGATCGTCATTGACTATAGCTTATCCCAAGTAGTGCTAGAAACCGTTTGTTGAAATATCTAAAATGAGCCATAACAAGCATGATGGAGCAGTTAGGTTTAAGGAAGGAACCGATGAGATCACTTATAGGATGCCTTGGAAAACAAATGAATATAGCCACTTGCCCATTTATGAGCGAGACAACATCAAAGCTTTTGAGGACAAAAGCAAGGACGATGTTGAAAAGGTTATAAATTTATGTGGGAAAGAAGGAGGCATTATTATAAGGATTGCTTGACCCTAGGGCCTAGGTATAGAGTTGATGAAAATTTTATCAACATGATAGAATTCTCATTGAGAATGCAAAGCGAGGCAACGTAGGAGCACGACTACGAGTCTAGCTACAAGACTCTTAAATAAAGAAAAGCGCTTTGTGGGAGGCAACCCATGCTTAATTGTTTGCTTGTTAGTGTCATATATCTTTTATTGATTGTTTATTCTCATGTTTAAATTTGTAAAAATGCTTTATGTTGTTTTTAACCTCGTCTTAATTGCATATAAAGGTATTTTACATAAGGGATAAGTGTAGGGAGGATTACACACGTTTTCAAGGAAACGTAAACATGAGAATAACAATTCATTAAAAGATATATTTGTGTGTTTGTTCGAGTCAAATGCTTGTATCGAGTCATAATGGATGTTTTGCAGAAATTTTTCCAGATTCTAAAGATGTAAATTTTCCAGAATTTTTTCCAGAAAATCGCAGACCGCTTTTTGTCGGGATAACTGACGGTGTCGAGATCGCAACCGACGGCGTCGAGAAGGAGTAAAACAACAGATTACTTTTTCTCATTTTCGAGCTACTTAAAAATTTTGGAATTTTCGGTCTTAATTTTCCGAAATTTTGTAAACATCCATTCCACAAGTATTATATCCTAGTTTAAATCGAGTCTTATATATATTATTACCACGATTTTACGCGAAGGTTTCGTTTGTTTCTTCAAGTGTGCGGGTTTAATTTATCAAGAAGAAGTTACATAAGATTGGAAGGAGCTTTTCACGCATAAATTCTTCTTTGAAAGGATTTAACCACCACTTCACACACGGATCCTACCGAGCTAATCGGGAGTACTAGTTTCTTCGTTTTAATTACCTTCCATTATCATAACTTTGATACTTTCGGGAACATTAGGGACAATGTTCGGTTTAAGTGTAGGGAGGGAAAATAAAGCGGAACTTTGAAACTATGCTTATCCTTGATTATTTGCTTTGTCCAATTGTATTTGTGTAATAAACCATAAGAAAATGTCGGTTAGGGTAATTTTGGCACCAAATTTAAAATTTTCATGACATATAGGGTGGGCCATTAGTCTTAACAAAAGCGTCTCACGGATAGGAAGTTATATGACTAGCACAAAACCCTTTACCACCTAAATTCCACCCAAAATGTGAGGATCGCCTTAGATTAGTAGGAATTAAAAGCATTCATCTTCAATGCTTAGAGTGTAAACCGTAGTATATTAGATTCTAGAACTTGTTTTGTGATGCATTCCGAGATCGCTAGTAAGACTACACTTGTGTAGTTAGGAATAACTAAATGATAAGAGGCATTAGGATAACCCTTGTTTGATACCGTAATATAATTACTTCTTCCACATCGGTTGAGTAATTCCCACACCTTTGCGTTGTACTCATCTTTAGTACACGATACCCTAGTTAACCCCTCGAGCCTATCCTTTTGCGGTTCTCGTGATGTTTCGGTTTTCCGAAATATCAATGAAAACATTGTTTACACCCCACCCCAAATGTACACCCAAATCGCCTTAGCCTACCTTGTATGCACTCACTTTTAGTGCATTATTGTTATCACCCTAAACCCTTAGTTCAATTATCCGGTTGCTTGCATGAGTTGCTAAGTCAAGTCATATCCTTTGTATCTGATTTTGGGACGATTGGGATTCATGGGAAAAGTTAAAGTTTATGAAATGACGGAAGGAGCGTTAAATTCAAATTCCTTTGTTTGCATAATAATGTACCCCAAGTGTTTTGATCTTTTCAATTTGGGTCAAATTAGTGTTAGAGTAATAAAAACTCAAGTGTAGGGATGTGCCTATAAATCCCTATCATTTTGATGTTACCATAGAGGATGGTAGAGTAAAAGTGTATGGAAAAAAAATCGAAAAAAAATAGAAAAAGAGAAAAGAGAAAAAAAAATAGAGTGTTTGATTAAAAAAAAACGGGCTACCATTTTGCATCTATCCTTTAAATTTTATGATTGTTTATTTCAGTTAGCTAGAGTTTAGAGTGTCGAGTCTTGGCTTAGCAACGCCATTCTTCGTATGCATTTAACATAGAGATTTTTGACTTACCACCACTATATAGCCTATCCCACCAAACCCTTTGTTTCCCTACCGTAAGCCTAACATTACAACCCTTTAAAGACCTCTTTGATAGTCTTTCCTAGGTGCTTACGCCAAAGAGACGGAGGTTTGATCTATTCTCAAGCCTATGGTAATCTATGTACTAGGACCGGTTAATGAGTGTTTATCTTCCATTTCCAATTTGTTATATTTCATATACACCCGAGAGAGATGTGAGTATCTAAACACCCCATGTGAGGTGCTAGTATGTAATTTCCGTGCTTGTTAAGACTTTTGCGGGGCTTATATGTGATGTGGACTGTTTTAAACCAATGCTTCATGACCTCTAACTTATAAATTAATTGGCTAAAAGCACATTTGCTTGAGGACAAGCAAATACCAAGTGTAGGGATATTTGATAAGGTTTTAAAAGGTACCTTTTGAGGGTCGTTTAAGCCCTTATTTGATCACTTTGTATCCGTTATTGCTTAATATCGTTCCTTTTCACTTTTAGGTCTCTTGAAAAGGCGCGATTATCTGAAGAAAATGGCCAAAGTCGAATTGAGACACTCAAAGTTGCTAAAACATAAGGTGACGGCGTCGGTGTTAATTGTGACGCGTCGGAGGATCTTTGTGACGGGACGAAGCCAAAACTCCCATTTTCAAGTGGCGACGTCAAGTTATAAAAGAGTAGGCCGTCGCAACTCGCACGGCCTAGATGTAATCCATACGGCGTCGGTCAAGAGACGGCGTCACAAGCATAAGGTGACGCCGTCGCAAGTCTAACGTGACCAAGACGAAACCCTAATGACGGCGACACGACGGCGTCACAAAACATAAGGTGACGCCGTCGCATATGTAATATTATATATAGAATCGAATTTTTCAAGATTTAGTGTGTAGTCTTTTGGAGTAAAAACCTAAACCGTACCAAGGTTTGTCTTGTACAAGTATTTTAGGGTTCCAAACCTATCTTACACCAAGATAAGTGTTTTACTTCATTAATACAATTATGTCTTTGATTATTTGTGTGTATGCTTGCATGTTTTCCATGTCCGCTAATTTACTTGTGTGTTTGCTTAGGAATATGAAACTTAATTATTGAATATTGATTGGTTGTCTCTTATCTTAGTTAATTAATGATCTAGTAATGCGATAGGTCATTCGTTGTGTACTTAATGCTTGATTAAATCTTTGTGAACCTTAGAATATGACTCCTTGAGTAGTTGTAAGCTAAACCATCCAAAGAGTGCCTTAGAGTAAGAGTTTATTATCCCTAGTGGGTTTTGTAGATGAGACCCTTTGGTAAGTTCAAAGAGTTGGGAGAAATGCATACCTACAAACCTTAGACACACAACGCAACTAGGAATAAGGGCGTGACAATTCAACCACCAATAGGAGATAATTAAGGAGTAGTAAAACCTAAGTAAACACATCTTTAAACTATCATACGAGCACACATTAATTAGACATATACTACATACACCTTAGATTAGATAATTAGATAAGTAGAGTAATCGGTAGCAATACCAACCCCCCAAATTCAAACCCGAGATTCGTACCTTTCCTTTCCTTAAAAAATATAAAAGATAAAAATAATCTTCCTCAACCACAACTTTAGCGTAGTAACTTCTCACTAGCATTCCTATTCCCTAGAGAACGATATCAATACCGTGGCTTACCCTAATACTACACTACAACGATTAGGTTCACTGCCTAGGGTGTTGAAAAACTTGCTTGACGAAAAGGAAGTTCCTTTGACCCCGAACAACGCGTGTAGCGTTATCAGTATACTTAGATACATTGAATCTAAAGATAACCCATGGACCAACCCATAACCCATGGGCAAAGAGGAGCGTTCCACGGATCCCTAGGATTACACTAGATGGATCCCTTGTGGAAGGGATCCGTGGGATCCGGGGAAACAGTGAAGGAATTTTGCCTATAAATAGAGAACCATTTCTTCATTCTAACTCACCCCTCTTCTTACTAAATCTCTCAAACACTCTCATTCTCTTCTAACATATATATCACTTGATCTAGAGTTGTTCTTCTTTCTTTCTATTGTGATCATCATATAGGTCCTTCTAAGGCGAGATCACGAGCATTCTACAAGTCATCCAAGCAAGGGTCCTTGATTGATTTGTCACTCCGCAAGATTTACATGGCGAAGATCTTGTATTTGATATTTCACATATTTGTTGTGTAATAGTCGTGTTGGTTTGGTCCACCGTGTTACGGACTCGTATCTAGCTTTGTACCGGAAAAGTGTAAGCAATGTTGTGAAGGCTTCTCCGCCAAGTGAAGAGTTTGTTGACATAGTGCTTGAACTCGAGTAGGTGACTCGGGGGAGTGGAGTAGAGGCAAGGAAGGTGTGCTTTGGCCGAACCACTATACATCGGTTGTGTCTTTTCTTTCCCTTCGCTTTACTTTATTTACTTACTTTATCATTAGATCTATACTTTCTCAACATCCACAAGATCTCACATATCAACGAATCTAAAAGTTTTTGAATCTAACGTAAAATCGGCAAAACTATTCAACCCCCCTTCTAGTTTTCCACAGTGTCTACCCATATTGCCTTCGAGAATTGTTTAGCCCTTAACTCTAGTGGTGGAGATTTGTGTAACCGCCAAGCTTATGATAGAATACATGCTATGATTGTGAAATGAGTGATCACCTCGAAATTGACACTTAGAATAGTTGAGAGATTTGAGTGTTTTGTTCCCATTTTGTGAGGTGTTCGGCTTTGTTTATTCTAGCATAAGGGATTTGTAAACTTATATTTTCCAGGTATTGGGAGATATCTTTTAAGGAATCTATCTAATAAGGTCTACTTGAGGGCAAGTAGAGTTCAAGTGGGGGGATATTTGATAACATCAAATAATCCTGAATATTAAGTGTCAATTTCCCTCGATAATGCTCGTATTTTATATCATTTATCTAGATTTACGCTTTTTTTCCTATATATTTCACTTTCAGGTAAATTACGAGCATTGGAGCTAAAGAGATATGGATTTGGAGAGTTTATTGAAGATATATCATAGTATGCTCATTTTGAAGATGTTACGGCGTAACTCCTCTCTCACGTTATGCCGTAACAGAAGCGTGGCTCAGAAAACCAACTCAACAGAAGATTACGGCGTAACTCTCCCCAAAGATTACGACGTAACTAACTAGGTCAAATGAGGCTCCGCGCCGCATCAGATTACGACGTAACTTATTCCAAAATTACGGCGTAACACGGATTTATAGAGGTCTCATTAGCCGAAGAAGACCCTGGCCAATCCACGTGGCCTGCTTGACGAACGTCAGCGACGGAGACATCGTAAATTGGTCTGCGGGCATCGCGATAAGTCCTATGTCCTATGACCTATCATTTTTTCAATTTGGTCGATGCCAAGGACGAAAGCTTTGATTGCGTTCTGCTATGGTTGGCTTTTTTCCTTGCCTAAAACAACTGTCTTCTCTTTGTGAACGGTTAAGAATCATATTTGTATTTTTATTCTTCTAGTTTTTGCTTCTTATGCTTATGAAAGGGTGTTACTCCATTTCTTCTTAGGTTGTCTTTAAGTGTAGTTCGTGGTTCACGGGTGAGGTTACCTGGATAGGTGGGCAGTTGGATTTCAATGAACATATCAGATGGTTTATATCCTGGGTCTGGAATAAGTCTGTGATTATGGTCCTCAGTAGGTATGACTTGTGATACTTTGGTACTTATCCCACACATTTGAGAGAAATGCAGTTGAATCATTTGAAGAGCTTGCAGCAGCAGCATTAGAGTTGAACTTTTCCATGATCATACGTTCAAATGCAGCATGCTTCTCATGTTGGAGTAAGTAAGCATACAGTTTTTCATAGTTGGTGTTCCTCAATCCTTTGTTCAATTTGACTGCAGTAACAAATTTGTGTCATTTAAGGTTCATGTTGTTTACGAACTTGGAATTGAGTTGGATATTTGGCATTGTCATTTTGATGTTCCTCATATCATTTACAAGTTTGTGAAACCTCACATGACACTAGAACAAAAAGTGGATTTGGCCACACCGAATATGTGTGACGATATACTTATAGTCACACATGTTTTTCGCCATGTGTGACTAAAGGTCGCGCGACCATAGGTACCCTATGGTCACGTGTTTGACTTTTTAGTCTCTATTGCAAAAGAGTAACCAAAACCGTAACATGTGTGACTAATTAGGTACAAATTTTGTTGGATTAATCCGTATTAGTGACCATAAACACTGTATAGTCACACAAAGCATGTTTGTTTTGGGTATTTAGTCACATACAATTAAGCATAAAGTGGCAAAAAGTGTTAATAAGTGTGACCATATGTTGTTTAAGGTGAAGAAATATGTCTTTTGTGTGACTATTGATCATCTAATGGCCACTTGAATTTTATGTTTGTGTAGCCTTTTCTAACATTTAGTCACACAAAGCATGTTTGTTTTGGGTATTTAGTCACATACAATTAATCATAAAGTGGCTAAAAGTGTTAATAAGTGTGACCATATGGTGTTTCAAGTGAAGAAAGGTGTCTTTTGTGTGACTATTGATCATCCAATAGCCACATGAATTTTATGTTTGTGTGGCCTTTTCTAACATTTAGTCACACAAATCATGTTTGTTTTGGGTATTTAGTCACATACAATTAACCATAAAGTGGCTAAAAGTGTTAATAAGTGTGACCATATGGTGTTTTAAGTGAAGAAATGTGTGTTTTGTGTGACTATTGATCATCCAATGGCCACTTGAATTTTATGTTTGTGTGGCCTTTTCTAACATTTAGTCACACAAAGCACGTTTCTTTTGGGTATTTAGTCACATCCAATTAATCATAAAGTGGCCAAAAGTGTTAATAAGTGTGACCATATGGTGTTTTAAGTGAAGAAATGTGTGTTTTGTGTGACTATTGCTCATCCAATGGCCACATGAATTTTATGTTTGTGTGGCCTTTTCTAACATTTAGTCACACAAAGCATGTTTCTTTTGGGTATTTAGTCACATGCAATTAACCATAAAGTGGCTAAAAGTGTTAATAAGTGTGACCATATGGTGTTTTAAGTGAAGAAATGTGTGTTTTGTGTGACTATTGATCATCCAATGGCCACTTGAATTTTATGTTTGTGTGGCCTTTTCTAACATTTAGTCACACAAAGCATGTTTCTTTTGGGTATTTAGTCACATTCAATTAATCATAAAGTGGCCAAAAGTGTTAATAAGTGTGACCATATGGTGTTTCAAGTGAAGAAATGTGTGTTTTGTGTGACTATTGATCATCCAATGGCCACATGAATTTTATGTTTGTGTGTCCTTTTCTAACATTTAGTCACACAAAGCACGTTTCTTTTGGGTATTTAGTTACATCCAATTAATCATAAAGTGGCCAAAAGTGTTAATAAGTGTGACCATATGGTGTTTTAAGTGAAGAAATGTGTGTTTTGTGTGACTATTGCTCATCCAATGGCCACATGAATTTTATGTTTGTGTGGCCTTTTCTAACATTTAGTCACGCAAAGCATGTTTCTTTTGGGTATTTAGTCACATGCAATTAACCATAAAGTGGCTAAAAGTGTTAATAAGTGTGACCATATGGTGTTTTAACTGAAGAAATGTGTGTTTTGTGTGACTAATGATCATCCAATGGCCACATGAATTTTATGTTTGTGTGGCCTTTTCTAACATTTAGTCACACAAAGCATGTTTCTTTTGGGTATTTAGTCACAAACAAATTAAGCATAAAGTGGCCAAAAGTGTTAATAAGTGTGACCATATGGTGTTTTAAGTGAAGAAATGTGTGTTTTGTGTGACTATTGCTCATCCAATGGCCACATTAATTTTATGTTTGTGTGGCGCTTTCTAACATTTAGTCACGCATCGAATTAAGCAAACTGTGACCAAAAGTGTTAATAATTGTGACTATATGAATCTTTTAGTCACATATAAGAAATCAATATATATCAAAACAAATTCTAATATATAAAATATATTCAAAATATATTCAAATACAATAAAATTGGAATGTATATAAAATTGTAATGTCGTACATAATAAAATTCTCAATAATTTAACGACTTGACTCTTGATCTTCTTAGCTTCCTTTTGCATGGTATGACTAGAGACGAAGCGCTTCAGTATGTAATTTAGGTGCGTTCTGTTCTCACCAATCGCTTTATGGTACTTGGTGGTGTTACTGTAGGAAACAAAAGTCGGGTATCAAACACCGAATTAAATATGAAGAATGATATATGTAGGTTTATAAAACACATGCATCTATGTACATTTTCATCGAAAACCACTTGATCCTTTGGCCATGCATAAAAACCACCTATCGCATCCTTAACTGCTTTGAGACCGTTATTTCCTACATCCGTATGCACGCCGCATCCACTAAATATTTTTCAATAGATACTCTGTAGCAATCCTTTGGGAGTGGTTTGTTATGAAGCATTTGTTTTCCATCGTTTTGTACACTGTACCTCCGCAATAATAGTTGATTTCTTTTAGTGCCACACCGCACTTAATTACCTAAAAGATAATTTGTTGCATGTATATATGTATCAAGAATTAATTAAACTAAAGAACATATGAAAATGTTTAAATACATACTTGTGGTAGTATTGTTAATGGAGACTCTGTTCTTGTGATCCAAAAGTTGACGTGAAGAATCCTTTCGTTTTGATCTAGTCGATTTCTTAGATGCACATGATTTAACAGCTTCCTATATGTATAATACACGGTAAATAAATAATGTATGTAGAATTCAAAATCCCTGTGGGGGTGATTTATTACTTACACTTATTTGAATTTCCTTTTCCAAAGTTGCAAGTCCATTAGACTTCTCAATGCTCGCAACTTTCTCACGCCCAAGAACACGTGTTCAAGCATCCTCATCAAGACTGCTATTTAAAAGATTAATGTTCACCGGAGACACCGAAATATAAATTGTTTAAGAAGATCAAGCAAGATTTAAAAGGGTAAAAAAGATGGAATGTTACTTTCTTATGTCTTACTTCCATTTCATCAATGGAGTTGAAGTTGATCGCAATCGCCCCTTTGTGCGACCAATTGTTTCATCAAATCTTGTATTACGCCTCTTTTTCTTGACGTTGGCGCCTCTCATCATCAAGTTCACTTTGAAGTAACACCACTCTTTCATCGATGCTTGTCGATTCGAGGCGATCAAAATACCTCTTGTAGGTTACTCCACCTCCCACTCCTCTCGCATATCCTCCCTTTTCCTTACCTAATACAACTGTCATGGCATCGATGCCATGATCAAGCTTCAAGATTCCTTGTTTGATCTTGTCGTCCGTTTCTTTTCTCGCACACACAATATGGGAAATAGGTTATTTAATTCTACCAAGATTAACTTGTAACTAAAAGTATTAACTAAAACACTACCGTATTAACTTATAAATAACAGTTTTAAGTAATACAAGAGCGTGATTAACTAAAAGTATTAACTAAAACACTACATGTATTAACTTATAACTAACGCTTTTAAGTAATACAAGAGCGTGATTAACTTATAACTAAACAAACATAATAATAAAATTTGCAATCAAACTTACAAATTTTTCTCCCACCGATCCGATATCATCATCGTGATATTCTCCGCCTTTTTCACCCTTCCTTTCAACCACACAGTACCACGCGGTGGTTCTTCATCCGTTCAATTTCTTTACTCTCGATCTTATAAACATCAAATACATACAAATGATAAAGATAAACGAAACTATGATGCTATTAAATGCAAATGTGCAAATGTTTATCGTTACCATTTTTTCTATCACACGGGCGTATCCACCTCGTCCCATTGTATGATCATAAATGACTTGGAACGCGACACTTTAGCTTTTGTCGATCTCACCTTGCAACACAAAATCATACGGCGTTTAGATGTAGTAATGTCGATAGTATACAACTAATACATATGGAAACATATGAAAAGGTGAAAGATATTTGAACTTGAATAAAATGAATAATTAACACCTTGTATTCCTCATTGGTGTGTAGTTTACAAAATTAACCCAATCTTGGCTTTTATAATTGCACTATACTTTGCCGGACTTCATTTAGTTTTGAAAGGGTATTTTGGTTGGGCAATATGTAGTTTTGTATCAATTTCATTCGAAATTCCTTAGAAGTTGACCAAGACGATTCATTATCGCCTTTCGACCGTCAAGTCAACATCAAAATATCGCCGCAAAGATTAACAAATTGTTGTTAATTAGTTGCACATACCGTAAATGCAGAGATAAACTTATTAACACCTTGTATCTACGATGTACCAAGCCACTACTAGTTAAAAAGTATATATGTACCGTGATTTCGTCCCACATTTTATCTCTTGCTTCGAATCAACCTTCCTCCGTGTTAGAATCTCGACACCTATATGCTCACGAACCAAATCACCCAAAAACTTGAAAACAATGCTGCTTTTTTCTCGATAACCTATCCAAAGGCATCGAAGGTTACACCGACCTTTATTCCGTCTGTTTTCCATATTCCTGCGAAACTTAGCTAACCTAGTTATGCCCTCTTAACAACATTCGCATTTGAATGGTTGTTTCAAGATCCTCACCCTCATCCGAATACGTCTCGATTCATATTCTAAAGTGTTTTCAATTTCACGATCGAATAAACCAAATCATCCGGATAATTGATTTGCGTTGACATGATTCGTCAAAAGTAATGTGTTAAAGAAAATTAGTAAACTTAATTGGTAAATAATGGTGTAAAATTGAAGTTCGGTTGTTTTGCTTGAAGCCCGATTTATTGGAGTAAAAATAGGGCTAATGATGGGCGCTTTTTCAATTAAGGAAACCATAATTTCCAAAGTAATTTTAAAATTTTGGCTAAAATTTGGCTCCAAATTTGATAATTTTAAAATGTGGCTCCAAATCAAACAATTTTTGAAACCAAAACACCCCGATGAAATGGTGCTTACCCACATCCCAAACACTCATATTACTTCAAACCATTGTGTCAAAACACATATAACTGCAGATACACTAAAATCACCACATGGCGCATACAAATGAACAATCAAAAGCTAAAATGGACTTAAAGCAACTAATTAAGCAACTATAACTAATAAGGCCCGGATAAACAATTAAGCACAAAAATAGGCAAATCAAACCAAGAACTGCGATACATCAAGCGACCCTAAGACCTTACTTTAAGGCTATAAATAAGCTATTTATAAGCAATTAGATAAGCTCTAACATCCTCAAGTAGTCAAAAAATCAAGAAAACATGTAAATGCAATTAACTTAAAGCAAAACAACAACAAAAACACCCAATATAGTGGTTCAATAAAAATAATTGTCATGAACAAACGCCCCAGTTCTAAACTTCATAATCGGTCATAAAAATTGACAACAATCTAAAATTGAACATCCTAATCCTACAATAATACATTATACTAGTGCGAATATGAACTTTAACACCACAACCAATTCCTAAATTCAAAACAACATGAAAAAAGATGAAACAAACTAGCGAACACATTACTTATATTAACAAACATAATTAGCATTCGTATGGATAAACCATCAAAAGATCCATACATATTCCATTGTTAATATATCTACATACCATCCCATTAAACCAAGACATTAGACATTAGACATTAGACATAAACAGATGACACTAGAGCAAAAGAAAACATCCCATTCCATAGCGAGAAACCCTTCAACCATTCATCGCCTGAATTTGTTCTTCCTTGGTATCGATTTCCTCCTAAGATTGAGTAATGAGATCATTCAACCCCCGCAGCTTAGACCTCGCAGCCTCCCCGTCATCCCTAAGATCCACCAATCTCTAAGGACCTAATGTTTAAAAACGGCAAACTAAGTCCTCCTTCTTTTAAACTATGACTATAAATTAGGGGTGTTGATCCGTTCGGTTATCGGGTTTTGTTTCGTTAAATCGGTTATATTTTTATTTTGTCAACACGAAACCGAAACGAACCGAACTATAATTAAACCAAAGCGAACCGAAACCGATTATGAATTAAGTTCGCTTCTTGGGTTGACCCAAATTAAGCTTGATTATTGGGTTGACACATATGGTTTTAAACCGAAAATGGATAATTAAGTTCGCTTCTTGAGTTGACACAAAATTATTTAGATTTTAAGCCATGGCTTCCATAATTAGCAACCTACAAACATAATGTTTGAGTAAATGGGACGAAAACGCAAAACAAATTGAAACGGCCGAATGTGTGTAAAAGTTATACAAACGGACTAAAAGATGAAAAACCGGCTAAAACGTGCAAACACGGACGAAAACACAGTAAACAAAACGGAACGATAAAACCGATTAAAAGGGACAAAGACGTAAGAAAACGGACCAAAACGTATTAAAAGTAAGAAAACGTGTATAAACGCATTTAACGTGTAAAAGTGTAAGAAAACCTTTGAAAACGGTTGAAAAATTCTTAAAACATACGAAAATGGGTAAAACGAATGAAAACGGGTAAATGGGATGAAAACGCAAAACAATTGAATCGGCCGAATGTGTGTAAAAGTTATACAAACGGATTAAAAGATGAAAAACCAAATAAAACGTGCAAACACGGACGAAAACCAAGAAACAAAAATGGGAACGATAAAACCGATTAAAAGGGACAAAGACGTAAGAAAACGGACCAAAACGTATTAAAATGTAAGAAAACGTGTATAAACGTATTTAACTGTGTAAAAGTGTAAGAAAACCTTTGAAAACGATTGAAAATTCTTAAAACCATACGAAAATGGGTAAAACGAATGAAAACGGGTAAATGGGACGAAAACGCAAAACAAACGCAATCGGCCGAATGTGTAAAAGTTATACAAACGGATTAAAAGATGAAAAAAAAAAAACGTGCAAACACGACGAAAACCAAGAAACAAAAACGGAACGATAAAACCGATTAAAAGGGACAAAGACGTAAGAAAACGGACCAAAACGTATTAAAAGCAGACGAAAACTTGTATAAACGCATTTAACTGTAAAGTGTAAGAAAACCTTTGAAAACGGTTGAAAAATTCTTATAAACATACGAAAATGGGTAAAACGGATGAGAATGGGGTAAATCGGATCGGACGAAAACATATGTAAAACATATGAAAATGTATGAAACGTTTGAAAATGTACGTTAGTATGTAAAATGACTAAAACTTATTCAAACGGACGGAAACATGAAAAACTAGCGAAAACGTAAACACGGACGAAAAAATCGTAAACAAAACCGAAACGATAAAAACAGTTAAAGGGGACAAAGACGTACAAAACGTATTAAACAGACAAAAACGTGTATAAACGTATGAATGTGTGTATAAACGTGTATACACGGGCGAAAAAGTTTTCAAAAAGTAAACAACCCCTAACTCATATAGTATGGCTAAACATATGTGTGAGCATCCTATTGTGTCGACAATTTACGTAATATTGTATGCAAGTAGTTACATGTAAGGTATTGCAATTGATGTTATCATGTGTCAAGATCCTATTGTGTCGCAATTCTTGTTGCGTAATGTTGTTGTAACCTTGTCGGGTAATGTTTACGTGGTTTTGTTATGCAAATTTGCATGGTTCGCAAATTAATAACCACCGAATTCATTGTTTGCCAAAGTTGTAGTGTCTATAAAGCAAGATTAGTCTTCTTCAGTTCTACTGTAGATATGACTACATAGTAATGATGACTAACTTTGATTTTTGTCAATGTGCTACATTGTAAAGATGACTAACTTTGATTTTGGTCGATGTATTGCAGTTGACATAAATTTTAAGAATTTGAGCAAATCCGATAACCGCTAAAACCGATAATCAAGAAAGCGAAATCGAGAAAACCCGAAACCGAAAAACCCGCTTATCACGGTTCATAATGCATTTTTACTTATCTAATTTGATCATTTACTAACGTCCATGGATTACATATCATTAATGTGATCGTAATCTATAAACGTCAAATAATTAGTATTACTTATTTTGTTAGATATGGTAATTTGAATGTTGCTATTATGACACAACAACATTACTATTATTCTAATATCTTTAGTGTTATTTAATTTTACTAAAATGACATATTACGTTATAATTTATGTTATTGTTCGCCCGATTCGATTCGATTAATTTTTTGAATGGTTAACCGTGACCGAACCGCGGTAACCGCTCATTTCGGATACCCGCATGTCCGGTTACCCGCCTAGTACGGTTCGGTTTTGGATAGTAGAATGAACTACCCGCCCGTGATGGATAGTTAAAATCTCTAAACGAATCGAGCCGAACCGCCCGTGAACACCCCTAGTATATAGGGGTGGTTTAGATCCAATGAAAAATGAAGGGTTTAAATTGCAATATTAGATATCTTCCTAAATACTCCTCCCGCATATCACTTTTTCTTTTCTTTTTCTTGAACTATTGCATATCACATTTATGCATGGAAGAATATGAAGGGCTACAAGTAACACCCAAAATAAATTTTCCGATGCCTCTTAAGTGTTTTTTGTGATTATTTGTGCAAATTGTGAGGTACATTGTAATTATGTATACTTACCTAACCATAAAATCAACACACAAGTATCAATCATTTTAACTCTAAACACACAACTATCAATAATTTTACCCTAAACACACAAAATGTCTTCCACACCTAATATCGATGAAATGAAAGCCGCCATCGAATCCCGCAAGCTCGGCGATGCTTTCGAGTTGTTGATATTGCAAGACATAGCAGAGGAGAAAAAGTTGATCGAGCGGATGGGAGAAGAGAGCAAGATTCGAGGAAATCTGTTGCCAAAAAGAATGATAATCGATGAGGTCGGTAGATTGTTTACTCGTTTCAATGTTGTTGCAAAGAATCGGTGAGTATGCCCTTCGTGAGATACGATTGAAGGATCGAAGGAAGATTGATTTCTTGGCTCGACTTTTGGTGCTATGTCGTCGGAGTCTCTCGGAGAAGGAGGAGTTCTTGGAAGATTTGGATGAAGTTGATGAGTCTCAAGATGGAGCATAGGAAGCTTTGGAAGTTTTTTTGTGTTTTGATGATGTATAGTTGATGGTTGTATGGATGCTTGCTATTAATCGCTACTTTGTTTATATAAGTAATTATATGTAAATGATCAATGATCAATGATCAAGACAATGGTTAATTTTAGGTTTTAATGCTTTATTAACTTGAAGAAATAAGTTAGTTTTATTTATTTATTTACTTTTATTAGAAAATGGTCAAGTAGTGTGTGTTTGACTTTCAAGATTTCACACATTTATCTCTCTTACACTCGGTCAAAACACACGTTAGATTCTAATTAATAGCGATTTAGGGTTTTCAATCAAACGCAAAATCAATGAAAATAAATGTTAGTCAATGAAATACTCTTGAGGGCTATTATAAAGGGCTTGATTCTCTTCCTATTGAGCCTAATATCTCGTATAAATGTTATAATTTAATGCTAGTTTGTTAGTTTAGGATGTTTATTGATTTATAGATGATATTGTGTTATGTTAGTTTAGGATGTTAGTCGGTATTAGTCATTTGCATAGGAAAAGTAGTTGTTTGATGATTTATGGATCATTAGTTGAGGTAATAACGATTACGTGTTATACATGGTATGGGTATGAAGAATGAGACACGAAGAATGAGACAGTGAAGAATGAGATTAGTAGACGCCAAGAATGAGATTTGCGGGTAGTGGTGCTAGGTTGGCTTTTAGGTGTCCCTTTTGCCTCCTTGCGTGTTTTGTTTTGCCGTAGTCTTAGGCCCGTGCGTGGTTTGCGTTGCTCTGTTGTTGCTCCCTTAGGTTGGCTCGCTTTTGGTGTGCTGGGCTTTTGGTTTTATGTCCATTGCGCTTTGCTATTGGCGTATACTGACCGCTTGTGCGTGTTTCTTTTTCTGTATGCCCTGTTTGCTTGTTTGCTTGCTTTCTTTTTACTACGCTATTGCCTTTTGGTTTTGTCGTATGCTTTCTATCCTTTCGCACTACGCTATTGCCTTTTGTTTGTTGTTGTTGTTGTGATCGCATAATAGTCAATAAGGTATGCGGTTTAGTAAATATAAAAGCATAGTTAAATGTTAATGTATGGGGACTCGGAAGGGTTAACTATGCTTCTTTTTAGGAAAACACTTTTTATGATCTTAAATACACAATCAAACCCTTTCGAGTTCCATACTGTTCCTTTGTTTTTCAACAATCTAGCAATTTTCCGGTGCGCAATTGCACAAAGGAGTTGAAACGACAAAAGGACCAAGAGGGATCTCGTAAAGGGTTTGATTGTGTTTTTTTTATGAGGTGTGTTGATTGCGATAATGATATAGTGTGTATTGTTCATGGCAGGCCACACTCCTTCATTATCCCATTCAACACATACACTTTCGTAGAATCGATAATTATTTACACTTGGTACTTTGAGCTTCCTCGAAAACCCATTCCTATGTCACCGTCATAGCAATGGTTTGGTGCAAATCTTTGCGACCATTTCATAGACATGGCAATGGGATTTCGAGTGGACGCTCAAAGTACTAAGTATCTCCACTTGCTTGCTTATAACATATTGACATTTAACTTTTTGACCATTTCCTTTGCATGTATAAACTCTATTTTGTTCATAAGTGTCTTACTTTGATAGAGGTTGTGATGATATATCTTAATAAATCAATCGATGATGTGATAGAGGTATGTTCAACTTCCTTTGAATCCGCAACTATATCATATTGTTCCTTAACTTTTTAACAATCTAGCAAAACTATAATTATGATTTCAAAAACATAATTAACCCTTCTCGTTCCATACGTTCCTTTTGTTTTTCAACAATCTAGCAAATCGCTGGTGCGTGCCTTGCTCAAAGGGAGTTGGTTTATTTTGGGCCACATGTGTTTATTTGTGATATGCAAAAGGTCGTGATGACGATTATCTTATTTGATATGCAAATGATGTGATTTACCGTATGTTGGCATGGCAATTTTATTACATTATTTTGCGACCATGGCGGTTATATCCTCGATGTTCCGTGTTTATCCAACCTTTTACGGATCCGAGCCTTGCTAATGCATATCACACCGCACACTCGGTTTGGAAGTTTATATGAGTCGATATACTTGTTATAGACTTTTGCTAGATTGTTAAAAAAGTTAAGGATCAATATGATATAGTTGCGATTCAAAGGAAGTTGAACGTACCAAGGTGGCCACGTTACTTTGTAGATGAGTAGGAATTTCAAGATAGTTACCCATTCTAAATTCCCAAAAAGTGCCTTTTGTTTTTCAACAATCTAGCAAATCGCCCGTGCGTGCCTTTGCTCAAAGGGAGTTGAAACGACAAAAGGTACCGTAGGGGATTCGAAGGGTTCACTAAGTTGAAATTCCATACACATCTACAAAGTAACGCGCCACATTGGTATGTTCAACTTCCGCTTGAACCGCAACTATATCATATTGTTCCTTAACTTTTTAACAATCTAGCAAAACTATAATTATGAGGTGTCGGTGTGTATGAGGTCGTGATGACAAGTATCTTATTAAATCATGCAAATGATGTGATATCGATGTTTTGAAACTATTGATTTATACTGATCCGAGCCTCACTATTATGTGCAAAAATGAGTCAATTTTTTTTGACGTATGGTAGATGGGTTGCTCAGATACAAGATCTTATTCCTAGTTTCAACATTAAAATTTTAACCATTGCACTTAAAAGTCTTTTCATCGCTGGATAGGCTTTTTGTCTTTTCATCTCTGTAAAATTAACTTTTGTAGAATCGATAATTATTTATTCGCACACCTTTGGTACTTTGAGCTTCCTCGAAAACCCATTCCTATGTCACCGCTCATAGCAATAGGTTTGGTGCAAATCTTTGCGACCATTTCATAGACATGGCAATGGGATTTCGAGTGGACGCTCAAAGTACTAAGTCGCTCCACTTGCTTGCTTATAACATAGGTGTCTTACTTTGATAGAGGTCGTGTTAAGCTTACCATGACCATCAACGCTTTGATCAATTATGACGGGTAGTTTTAAACTTGAGATTGCCCATATCTTGACCCGGTTTATAGCAATGTATAGACGATTATGTCGCATGTTTGTGACCGCTTTATTTTATATGCATAATATTATCACAACCTTGTACTTTAATGAAGTTGGTAAATTTCTTCGTGTCAATCATGTTTCATTGTGGTGGCGTCCGTTGGCGTCACGTGTATATATAGTTTCGTTAGAAGCTATATATAATCATTGGTCCCTATCATACACCCGTCCCAATGAATCATGATTGGCTCAAGATGTTAAGCATCCGTGTATATAGTCGTAGTAGAATGGGTGGAATTTGACATCGAATAAGAATGGGTGGAAGAAGTTAATCTTGGCGTGCTAAGTTAATACCGCTGCTAAGTTAATCTTGGTAGTGCTAAGTTATTGAATAGTATGTTTCTTATTTAAAAGTACCTACAATTATATACTTTATTACAACGTATAACTTTTTTGTTACTTGGATTCCACAGTGTTTTTATCATCACAATGAACGTGACATTCAAGGACGGAAACATCGTACAAAAACATTGCAAACGTTGATGCACCGGCGTGATTCAATAGCTACATTGTATATTCGATTAACCAATATTGTATTCGACATATGTATTTATTTATAGAAGTTACGATATCGTGTATGTTAATGTAATATTATTTATTTGTATGTTAAGGTACTTAATTTTTAAGGTGATTCTACCAAATATTTTGTATGTATTTAATCAAGGGTTTAGGTCATAAAATAGTTGCGTACTTTTTCAAATGTACCGCTTTGGTACGTAATTGTTGTGTAAAATTTACATATTTGCATATATACCCAAAACATGCTTAAGTTGCATTGTACATCATGCATTAAAAATTGTATTATGGAGAAATATGAAACTTTTGAGTTTTAGTGGGTATATATGCAATGCTCCCATAATACAAGCTAAAAAATAAAACAAAAATCCTTCCTTAATTAATAGTAATCATTGCGCTTTGAGAACCGTGACATATTACGGCTACACTTAATCACATAGTCAAAGCAAAATATTCAAGTCTATCTTCTTCAACACAACAACCGCATCATCGTGTAATGTTACACATTGTTTTTTTTTTTTTTTTTTCTTTTGTTTTTTAACCATGAACCGCAAATGTAAAGTGATTGATATGCACGCATGTTTCGATATGTTGATGGATACAAATGCATGTTTGGTAATTTTTCAAGAATGTTTAACATATCCTAAAGAATATAGTATCCTTTGATCATAATGTAATGTACCGCTTTATTAGAACTATATGCGATTTGATTCTTTAGAATATTGTGTGACATGTAAATATAGGATGATTTGAATAAAAAAATCATGGATATATGTGGATTGTGGAAAACGTAGCAGACTATTTGTTAAATAGCTAATTAGACAACTTGTAAACATATGTTTAATCTAGGTTAGTATAGCTTTTATATGATTTGGTAAAGCACTACACCTTATGTAATTAATTATCCGAGCTTAGGTTTAAACATTGGATGAAGCAATGGCGTATGGTATGTTGGGTATATTATGGATTTCTTACTAGATTTTAACAAACGATGGGGTAAGATGAATAAACGTAAAAAAATACGATTTTTACTCTAAAAGGACTATATGATTATTGGTTTTGAAACATAGTTAAATATGTAGTAGTACATCTTCAATCATATTTTGTTTGACACCTTAATGATAAAGATGTATTGATCATCTAAGACTTGTATTAGTTGAATGTTATGCATATGAGATAACCTTATTGACCATTAAGACGATTGTGGTTTTAAAATAGAATGAGCATCCAATTGTTGGTGGAGGCAAACCGCACAAACATTAGGACATTGCGGTAAGTTGTACTTAAAATGCTTACTTAAGGTTATAAATTTATCGATGTAACCATCAAATTGATATACGTGCTTACTTTTTAAATTTAAGATGCTTCGCTTTGTTTATCAAACACTGTACCCAAGAAGCTTGGATATACCTAATCCACAATGGGGAACCAAACATAAGGTTTATCGAAATTGGTTCGTGGTCGCATTACTTTGCAAGGGTCCGAGTGGCAAGCTTTTATTGATCAAAGCCAATACATCAATGTGGCCACATTCCATTTCATTCATCGGAAGAAGATCGTTATTATGTATGTGGTACAACGATGCGAGCCACGAATGCCCCGGATACGATCCGCTCTTCTAGGTTACGGACAACGAGGTGCTCGGTTACGTTGGATGAATATCCGCACAACCTCCGTAAGAAAAAATGTTAATCAATACATTGTATAAGTTTGTTGAAAATGGGGATTATTTTAATTGTTTGACCCGCTAATGTTTTCTTTAAACTAAACATTACGTAGGTCATTCCTTGCAATTTCCGGACAATACCGACAATAACCAATTTGACGTTCTTGTTGTTGGCGTGCCGTAGCGACTATCACTCACCGTCAAATTGAAATACTGGAGGAAAACAGACACGTGCATGAGTTTGGTGGGCACGGATGGAATGTATTGGTTCACGATGAAAACCGCTTTGTTGGCACAAGAGTTGTTTTCACAAATCTCCTAAACAATACTCTTTCCCCGATGCCATTTCTTGAAAATGGATGATGATGCGTTCGAACTTGTACAACGATGGAGTGAATCGTACAAGACCGTTCATGAGAAACCCGTAGATGAAGGTATGTTAATCAAAGTGTAGACATAATCTATGACTTTATTTTAAAATAAACCTTTCCATATAATAGCTTTTAAATTATTAATTACCATTTTATTAAATTCCAATTGCAGATGAGCGTATGAAACACATATGTGCATGGAACGAATGTACGAGCATGAAAGTGAAAGGATTGTTTTACGCCCATCCTTGCATATGTCACGGACAGAGTCGTTTGGTAAGTAATGATACAAATCGGACCATTTCGGTCATTATTCGCCGCAAAAACTAATATATGCTTCAACACATGGACATACTTTTGATTAGCATACTACATTGTTCTTTTAATGCGAACATACCACATAAGTTTACTGGGCGAAATCACATGTGGAAGTACCATAACGCATTGTTGAGATACCGGAAGACATGGAGTTTTATGTGAACGTGAATCGCAACACCACAACGATAGGCCTAGAAGCAAGAACCACGTTACCATAAACGCCATATGGAGAGAGATTGTTGAGGAGTGTCGGTGGGAACGAAACAAAATGGTCGATTCAATCTTGTTGACTTTGTCATCGACGACCAAGCTTCGTGTCTTCCGTAATCCGCTTATAATTCCAGATTTAGCATGTGCTAAAACGTAATTCCAGCGTTATCGGTTGTTATTGATAGACACGTTTATAAACAGATTTTAGGATTGTGTAGGATTTGGTTGGCTTCATTTAGGTGTGTGTTCCCAAGTAGTTGAAGCCATTCATGAGATGGAATGTAAACTACTTGGTATAGCCCCTATCCGAAGTGTATGGTTCATCTTGGTGCATTAAAAGGTGTTCTTTGTGATGGTTTTGTCTTGGTTGTCATCATCCATGGTTGTATGATATGGGCGTTTGTTTTTGTTATCGACTTATAAGAACGGATATATCGATATTGAATAGAGTTGCCTAGTATGCAACTTGATATGGGACTTGTCCATATCGGTGTGTGTTGATTTTTCATTTTACAAAGTTTCCTTGATTAATACAAGTTCATCTTTGCACCCAAAAAATATATATATTTTGTGTTGTGGTATACTTATAAATAGAAAACTTTAGTGGTTAAAGCTTCCAAGACAAAGTTAAGTCCGGTAGGTTAGTTTTAGTGGTTAAGGCTGCCAAGACAAGGTTAAGTCCGCGAAATAAGATAAGTCTGTTTAGTATTCGTAGTTAGTTCATTTATGAAAACATAATAGTTTTTGTGTGACTATTGATAATCCAATGGCCACATCAAATTTCTTTTGTGTGGCCATTTCTAACATTTAGTCACACAAAGCATGTTTCTTTGGTTATTTAGTCACATACAATTAAGCATAAAGTGGCTAAAAGTGTTAATAAGTGTGACCATATGGTGTTTAAGGTGAAGAAATATGTCTTTTGTGTGACTATTGATCATCCAATGGCCACTTGGATTTTATGTTTGTGTGGCCTTTTGTAACATTTAGTCACACAAAGCATGTTTGTTTTGGGTATTTAGTCACATACAATTAATCATAAAGTGGCTAAAAGTGTTAATAAGTGTGACCATATGGTGTTTCAAGTGAAGAAAGGTGTCTTTTGTGTGACTATTGATCATCCAATGGCCACATGAATTTTATGTTTGTGTGGCCTTTTCTAACATTTAGTCACACAAAGCATGTTTGTTTTGGGTATTTAGTCACATACAATTAACCATAAAGTGGCTAAAAGTGTTAATAAGTGTGACCATATGGTGTTTAAAGTGAGGAAACGTGTATTTTGATTGACTATTCATCCTCCAATGGCCACATATTAAGTTACGTGACCATATGTACTGGATTTTGGCTACACTTGAATAATATGTGTGACAAAACGTTTAGTGTGACCATATATGGCATTTGGTCACGGTGTTAGTAGCAAATGTGACTTTATAGATTAGCTTTCGCAAGCTAACACAAACTAAACTTTAAACACACATATTAACTTACGTGAACATATGTATTGGATTTTGGCTACACTTAACGAATGTGTGACAAAACATTTAGTGTGACCATATATGGCTTTTGGTCACAGTGTTCAAGTGTGTGACATATATTTGTCATTGTTTATATGTATATCGTGACTAATGCTTCAACCTTACTTTTCATTTGTCACTTGTTCCAATTTCGGATGTGGCTAAAGAGTTGGCAAAACATATCACCACCCTTAAATAATGTGTGACAAAACTTGACTCTATGATTTAGACACACAAAAATTACTTCATGTGACTAACGCATCAAGGTTACTTGTATTTGTCACGCGCTCCAAATTCATATGTGGCTAAATGATCCGAAACAAAATCACCAGATACCTTTAGCCACACAACGCTCAATTGTGTGGCGACATAGTTCTAATGGTCACACAATTAAAATTTTCATGTGTGACTAATTAGTACATGTTGTCAATTTTCGTACCTTCACCACACAAATATGCGAATGTGTGGTTGTTCCATTTCGACCATGCGTGACCAAATCCGTTTTGTACTAGTGTGATATTCGGTGACACTTTCCCTAGGTTCATCTTAAAGTTCTCAAAGTCATTTTGTACTAGTGATTTCCAAACTTTAACACTAAATAAGATCAAAATGGTAAAATATCTCTAAACTCATTCAAACCCAAAACTTATGAAACCACTAAAAATTCAAGAACATGTAAAGTAGATGATCAAACCATGGCTCTTGATACAATTTGTAACATATTGGTTTTCACAAACACACAATCATAACATATAGGTTTGAATGAGGTTTGAGTTTAGAGAGAGAAATGTGAGCTTTTAGAAAGAGAAAGAAAAACTATATTATGAAGCTCCAACCCTTTTCCTTGTTAGGCAAAAGGTATTATAGTGTCTAACATGAAACGCCACCTACGGGCTGTGGATCAGGACTACAGTGGGTAAAGACCCGTCTGTCCTCCACGGTGTTACTTAACTAATTACTAACTATTACTAAATGACTACGACTACGAGCTTTCTAACGAATACATATACTTGAGGTGACCGAGTCTTTAACTACTGGATTTCTAAATCCCAACAAAATCGGCTGATATGACTGATGCTAACTATAAGTTGCAAAAAGAAAAGATACGCTCAACTATTTTGCTATGTTTATCAGATGAAGTTCTTTATGAGGTTGGTGACGAGGAAACGGCAAAAGGAGTTTGGGAAAAGTTAAAAACTATTTATATGACAAAATCGTTGGCAAATAAGTTGTTGTTAAAACAACATTTGTTTCTCTTCAAATGAAAAGGGCTCATCTTTGAAAGATCATCTTGATGCTTTGAACTCATTCTTGATGGATTTGAGGAATTTTGAAGTGAAGATAGAAGATGAAGATCGACTCTTGTTCTTTTGTGTCTACCTCCTTCGTTTGAAAGTTTTGTTAGCTCATTTGTTGTTGGTAAAGACACTATCACTTTGGAAAATGCTAGATCTAGTTTCCATTCAAGAGGGCTTTGTCAACAAGCGTTAGGAAGTGGTTATGAGTCCGGTCCATGGGTTTATCAACCACAAGTCGTGATAGGGGTCGATATCGATTTGAAAAAAAGGTAAAGATAAAGGTGGAGCATCGTCCAGTTTTCAAGGTCGTAATCCTCGAGATATTTGTAACTATTGCTAAGAGACGGGTCATTGGAAGATTGATTGTCCTAAACTAAAGGAAAAAGGTTTGGTTGCCGCTCTCGCTAAAGACGACTCGTGTTATTCGGGTTAGGAATGTGACTTACTTTGAATGGTTAACCGTTTAAAATTTTACATTAACGTTTGGTTATTTGTTTTGAAGTCATCGGCGTTTGTTTTGGATTGATTTCTTTTTGCTCATTTTTTGGAATCGATCATTGGTTTGAATTAGGCTAGTCTCTCTAGTATTTGAAATTTTGAATTTTATTTGGAACATTTGGCATTCCTTAAAAGTTATCACGATGGAGATTGTTATTATGGTGATTAGAACTCTTAAGGGCCGTTTGGTATTTTTCGTATCTTAATATTAGGAAACTATATCATAGGTTAGTTTGTTTTTTGCTTATAAATAGGGAATTATAAGATGAGAACTTTGTGCCTTCAAATTTCTTTGCAATAAAGAAAAGCTTCCGCAAATTTGTTAATTCTTGTTTCTTTTCTTTAATCGTCTTTGATTGTCGATTGGTGATTCCTAAAAAAATATATTCCATGCGACAAGTTTTAGCTCACGCTGAAAAAAAAACCTGTTACAAGAAACTTTAAAAACAACTTGCTTGTTAAGTTCAATTGAATTAAACTTTGTTAGAATCTCCTTTTAAATGATTTTATTTTTTATTAATGGCCTACCTTTCCTTTTGTTGATTGAATACCAATAACTTTTTGTTCCCAATTCAAGGAAGTGTCCATAGATGTAATCCACCCATGAATGTTTTTTTTTTGCTTAATTTCCCAAATTCCATTAACTTTGTTGACCTTCCCTTAAATGTGAACACCACGAATTAATAAAGTATTAAAGTTACTTGTGCACATATAAGTTTCGAGATTCTAAACTGTGGATTTATAACTTTAATGCGAATGAAAGGAACATATCAGTTTAGATGTGTTTGCACGTAAAACTAACTTTAATTGTCAAATCATTTACTTTTTTATTTTAATGTCGCATTAGCTTTTTTTTTTTATTTATCTCACTTTCACTTTTCACCTTTAATTGGGGCTCACGCTCCTCTATCGGGAGCAACCTAACAAGCAGTTAATATATTTCATCTTTAAAGTTAGATTATCTCTCTTAGTATTAAAGTCAAACCCCTCTAAAACTTGATTACCATGAATTGGTACGCTTTGTATACTTGCAAGTTGCAAGTGTACGTCGTCCCAACATAAAGTTTGATATCAATCTTTAATAAATAGATGTACGTGGGCCGAGGCAGAAATTATAGGGTATATGCATTTTCATTTTGTTTTGAAAAGAATATGTAAATTCAAAAAAAAAAAAAAAAAAAAAAAAAAAAAAGCCACCAAAATTTTGTACTACGGATGCTTTTCGGAAAATTTGCACATGCAGATTATATGTATGCCTCTCTGTACATATAAAGTTCAATTATGTTAATATATTAAACACCTTCATTGCATATATATTGGCATCCTCTAAAGTGATAACGAAGTTTTTCTAGAAGGATGAAAACCCAGTTTTTAGGGTTGTTTAAGACGTTAATATATGATTATATATGTTGCAAGGTATGTGCATGTAATACATGTACATTGAGTTGGCCTTATAGCTGTAAATCAAATGAGTTTACATATATACTAAGTACGTGCTTCGTAAGTCTTTTAGACGTTAATAAGTCATAATTACACTTTTTTCTGAACGGCTGTTTTTTATTCAAGGATTCTAGCAAGAAGCTAAAACAAAAATCAAAAGTTACATGAAATATGTTGCAAGCTAGTAATACGTACGTTTTGGTCCAATATCCAATTGAAGCAAATAGGACATAATTTACATTTCCTATGTGTGATTCAAGAAAATCATGAGAGTCTTGACTTCACCCTTAGTATGTCTTTACGAAAAGGTTTAGGGTTGAAACAAGCTTTAGTCAATTAGTCCTACACCATATGATCCAACATGCTGTTTGAACAAAAGTGTCGAACATAGAATAAGCGCTTTAGGAATTGTATTTTCAACCCATGGAAGTATCCCACAATTAGTTAATCACATCATTCATGCATTTTTTAGTGCATGCACATGCATTCAAGTACATTTCATATCTAAATAAACACAAACTTGTATCTACAACAAGCATGCACATGCATATATAGTATATGGAATATATTATTACAATTTATTGTAATTAATTATTCTAATTTTGTCTATAAATGTGGGTTCCAGATTCCTTTTGAGGCTGATTCTTCTCGTAAGTCCCCGATTCATTGCTAGTGTATTTTTATGAAGGATTGTAGCTAATTGGCTACAAAAATTGTAGCCAAACTATCCTCATAGTATATACCATCATACTTACACTTGCACATACATATATACCATCATACTTATCACATATAAATGACTCTTTGTAACACAACTTGATTAGTCTGTAAAATTATGTCGTGTGATTAGCATGATACAGACTTTAAAAAACCATCACTTTAACAACTGCGCAACACCAAATTAAAGTTATCTATACTACTTTATAATGCATTTAGGCCTTCTAAAATTAGAAGGCTTAAAAATTCAGACTTTTTCACTTGCTTATTATGGAAAGATATTTCTACACATAAAAACACACGCTCTCTCTCTCTTCTCTCTACCCTCGCCGGCCACCCTCGCCGGCCACCCTCGCCGGCCACACTCTTCTCCGGCAACCACCGCCGTCGTCCGACCACCACCAGTGCCAGCAAATTTTCCAGCGAAATCTTTTTCTTGCCGATTCAATACACTACTACACAAACTGGTTTTAACCACGAACTTTTCACACGGGGAAAAAATCTGTGGGAAATTTCACACGGAATACACACAAATTACACACTAAATTATTGACCAAATTTCCGTGGGAAATATGTAGTAATTTTCCCACGGATTTCCCACTATTTACACACTAAACTGTTGACCAAGTTTTTGTGGCAAATCTGTCGCAAATTTCCCACATATTTGCGACAATATTCACACTATTTGTGTTGATTAAGCTTCAGTGTGAAACTTGTCGCAAATTTCACACATATTAGCCACGGCCAAAATTCCGTGGCAAATTTTAGCTACATTACTCACGGATTTCACACGGTCTATGTGTGTAAATACCAATGTGATAAATCCGTGGAAAATATATGTGTAAATACCCACGGATTTCCCACAAAAATATCATTTTTATGTTTGCATATGCAACACATTCTCACATTAATGAGTATGTCTTCATATGTGTTTGTAGTATCATATTATATGTGTCTGTTTATTAATGTAAATATTTATGCGAGTATCACAAGTGTATGTAAAAGTTTTTATGTAACAAACCATTGCACATATATGAATATCTACACATATATGTTTCGTATGTGTGTTTACGACCTTCATTGTATATTTAGATGTTTTGTATGCAGGTATAGGGACGTGTATATGTGTACCTATATAAAAAAAAAGTAAAAGAAAACGATTATGCCCGTGGGAAAGTCGTCGGTAATTTCCCACCGATTATCCACGAATGTGATAAATCCGTGGGAAATGTGCGTAAATACCACGAATTTCCCACAAAAATACCATTTTAATGTTTGTGTATGCTTACACATTCCAACATTACTTAGCATGTCTTTATATGTGTTTGTAGTTTCATACTTTATGTGTTTGTTTATTAATGTAACTATTTATGCGAGTATCACAAGTGTATGTCTAAGTTTAGGTATAAGATTTATGTATAACAAATCATTGTATATTTGTGTATATCTACACGTATATGTTCTGTATGCCCGTTTATAACCTTCTTTGTGTATACAGATGTTTTCTATGTAGGTATACGGACATGTACATGCGTGAACGTGTAACTATAGCAAAAAAATAAAAGAAAACGCTTATGTTTATGGGAAAGTTGTCGGTAATTTCCAACTGATTACCTACCGATTTGATAAATACGTGAAAAATTTGTGTGTAAATACCCACGGATTTCTCACAAAGAATACCGTTTTTATGTTTGTGTATGCTTATATATTCTCACATTACTTAGTATGTCTTCATATGTGTTTGTAGTTTCATATTATATGTGTTTGTTTATTAATGTAACTATTTATGCGAGTATCACAAGTGTATGTGTAAGTTTAGGTTTAACATTTATGTGTAACAAATCATTGTGTATATGTGGGTATCTACACGTATATGTTTCGTATGCCATTTTATGACCTTCTTTGTGTATATAGATGTTTTGTATGTAGATATACGGACGTGTATATGTGTGAACGTCACTACAACAAAAAAGGGGTTTTAGGACCTTTTCTTGCACTTTTTAAGCAACGTCCTAATAGACTATATAATATGACTAGTTAATATATAGGTCCTATTATCATAGATCTTGATAGGACATTTCATATATAGGTCTTATTAGATGAACTTTATAAAACACTTACTCATTTTAGTCTTAGTATGATATAATATAATAGGACATTCGATATTTAGGTTCTATTATCTTAATTTTTATAGGACTCTTAGCTATGGGGTCATATTACATATAGTCTAATCGACACATGTAAATGTGTCCTATTAAATCGATTTTATAGGACACCTATATGGTGTGGCCTTATGAGGCGAGATTTAACATGACACTTCATTTATAGGTCTTATCAAATAAGTTTTAAAGGACACTTTATATATTTGAGTTTTATAATGAATGATAACCTAAAGGACATCGCATCTAGAATTGACTCGATTACATCCTAAGATCTAATATGACTATTATCTATAAGTCACACAACAAAGTTATTGTCCATATTATTTTGTATTACAACAATAAGAACGTATCATAAATTTGGTTAGAACTTAAGCTAAGTTTTGATCTTTGAGTTTTATAATCTAGTCAAGCTCAAGCTTAAGGCCATAAGGTAACCACCAAAGATGGATGGGGTGCAATTTTTATTATTGCGATCACTAGAGTGTGACATGCCCCAAGTTACAAACAAAACAACAAAACACAACTTTCATGAAGGGAAGGATTTATCGTTTTAAGTTTGTGCGGTTGTTGAACAACCCAACATTCCGTGATCTAGCACTTGTTCGTTGAACGCAAGCCGTGATCACCAAATGACCCTTTGAACCAAACGATAAACAAACGTAATACACCAAAGAAATCGAAAGATTAATGAACTAAATATATACTTTCTAATCTTCATTTAATTTAAAATGAGATTAGGTCGAAAAATAGAAATGTACTTTATCAAATGTACCGATTTGGTACGTGAACTTAAGTTGTGTAAATGTAACGAACTTCCGTAAGTGTTTAATTTGATACGTGATGATGACGTGTTATACCTGAAAGTCTGACATGTGACACAATTTATAACGTGACACGTCATAATCACGTCACGTATCAAATTGGAACGTTTATGAAAGTTAGTTACATTTCTCAACTTTTTTAAATATCACATACTAAATCGGTACATTTAAAAAAATACATTGCTATTATACAACATAACTCATTTGAAATTGATAACTTCTACTCATTCTTTTAATTAAAAATTTAACATTAGAGTAAATTTTCATTCCCTCCCTCTTTTCCCCTTAATTTTTTAGGCTAATGATTTGTACACTCCAATTTCTTATTTGTACACTCAAATCTGTGCATTAAGCAGTTGTACATTTATCATATGTAACTTTACCGGTTTGTACATTTGAGTGTACAAATAACAAATGAGTGTACCAATCAATACCCAATTTTTATGTCCTCACCGCCTTGGTTTTCCCAAATCAAAACCTTTCGGCCTCGGATCCCCATTCATATTTTTCCTTCTCCTCTCAAGTTCCCTCAATTCTTCTTTCCCTTTCTTTATTGTTGGTGTTTACTCTAACCAAAGTAATTTTCCCAAATCAATACCGAAGTAAGCTATTCTCTCGAAACCCAATTCCATCCATTTTTCTTTATAATTTTCCTCAAATCGATCATGCCCTAAATTCACATATGCGGATAAAGTTCTTCCAATGAACTTATCACGTTATTAAAGTTCTTCCAATGTTTTAATGTGGATACAGGTACTTCTTTGCAGAAGTTTTTGATTTTTTCAGAAATTTTTTCCTGATATTATTCCATATAAACATCTTCTTCATGGTGTTTGCATCCTAAAGTCGTATCCTTCAGTAAGTTCTTTAGTATCTTCTCACATGCTAGTATTACGTATATACGTATTAATGTTTTTTAATGAAACACACACCCATCTGACATGTGCTTTGCTTGGAATAAAGGTGCAATTTTGATTCATTTACCTATAAATGGCTAGATTTAGGCTTTGTTTTGTCTCCAGTCGGTAAAACATAAAAATATAGTGAGCATAATAAAAAAAGTGGTCAAATGGGTTGGACGTGTCAAAGTCGCCCCAAGTGTATTGATAATGCATAAAACATTAAAACCTCATAAACAATTTTATTGAAGAAGCATGATTTATATTAAAATGATAAGATAACGTGATCTATTCTCTTGAGACACTAGTTATTTGTTCAATTTTTTTAAAAGTTGGACAGAAGACCTGACCTGTATGAAAACCACCCGCTTTGACTCCCTACCTGACCGTGCGTTTTCCTACCTCATGTAGTTCTCACTGAACATATTGGCATCATGATCAATTCTTTGTTTAAATTACAGGTTGGAGATTCGGCTCTTTACTTGGGTTTGCTGGGTCTCTTTGTAAATGCACTAGCTGGTAATTGATTGAAACACTTATTCCACACCATGCTTTTACTTTTTTTTTTATGTTTCTATACGATCATCTTATGTATTGATCATGAACCTATATTTGTGTTGATAGGATTTTGAACACAAAAACTCTTATGCAGTAGTGTCTTTGTGACTTATGAATGGAGGTAGCCTTAAAATCGACTGCGGTAGCCAACAAATTGGGTCAAACGTCATCCCTTCATCATCACTTCCTAAACAGTGGCTTGTCGGCTGAGTGTAAGTATATATATGTATAGAATAATTTGACTTGCTGGTTTGGTTTCTTCTCTGAGTCAAGCATGTAAGTATATATATGTAGATAATAATTTGAAAAGCAGTCACATGGGTCATGGTCGGGGGTTCGGGTCGGGTTGGCTCTTGTTTTCTAATTTTTCTACTTATAAGTATACAATTATGGTAAAATGATAAAGCGCTAAAACCGACTCATTCGACCCATGGGCTAGTAAGTGAATTTCATCTTTTTATCAACTGTTGGACCTAAGAACTGTGACCCAACCTTGTGCCTAAAAGGCGATAGCGTTGTAACCTACTCAAACAACTATAATACACTAAAGAACTGATAAAGAAAAATGCCTGATGCAATATCTCTATGCCACCTATACCACTGTTATTTTTCAAAATCTCTATGCCGCCTTATTCTTTCTTTATTTTGTCAACTTGTTCCTAAATAACAAGTCTCGAAACATGGTTGTGAAAGTTACAAGATTTTTGCACAGAAAGGAAACATGGTTTACAATTAAAAAACAATATAGATATCTTAAGAATCCTGATATGCTGTCATTAACGTTTACATCCTTTTTTATTAGGAAAAGAAAAAGGAACGTAGAGTGAAGCTTGTAGAATTGCTTACATAAGTCCGCACGAAGAAAGTGACTAGGCCACGACAGCCCAGATCAAGTGGGATTCTGGAGTTTGTTGACCTTATATCTAAACAACGATTGGTAACTCTCAAAGTCTTATTATATGATATATTGAAATTACTTTTGTGCGTTTATAAATCTTAACAATTTTACCCAAACTTTAAATTTGTCGGTTTTACCCGTTTTCCATCACTAATATGTAGACTTTATATAATAGGATCAATATTCAAGGATTATTTCAGAAAAACATGTGGAGAATGAAGAGAATGCCGAGATTGATGAGAATGGTTCTAAGTCCCCACGGATGATTTTGAAGTTTGGAAGGGCATTGCTACGTCAAAAAGAGGTCCCGTGCTTGGTGCAGGATTGACGACAGATCCAGCTTTTGTGCTAACAGGTACAATGGGATCCGGGAGTATCTATGCCACACACGCGTGCTCACCTTACTATTTTTGTCTATTTTCATTATTCTCGCATCGTTTTAGAGTTTGTTATTCGATGAGTTATTCTAATACAAGAACGTGTAATTGATGTAACAGATATACAAATTTTGAAAAAGCAAAACAATGATCTAAAGAAAAGATGGAAGACGAGAGGTAGTTGCAGAGGCTCAAAGAGCGTGGACCAACTGTCTTGGCATAAACACTCAATGATAGGTTTGAGTCTTTTTCTAAGAATTATCCTCCGAGCTCTTGAATCGATCGGATCACGGTCTTAGATAGTCTAGTCTCAATTGGCATTAGGCTTTAGTTTTGTGTTAGAACTATTGGGTTGTAGTATGTCGAAAACAATTTCGATGTTGAGTCGTCCGATTATACGTTGCTACCCTATGTCTTTTGGATTACGGATTTATGTCCATTGGCGACTCATTTATACATTTTGGGTACGGATTTGTTTATTTTGGCAATTTATTAATGGTTATTTTTTGGTTTCAAATATTAGTTTTGCATATTTATAAATTCGGATTATGGAAAATCTCATATTATATCTGAATACCACGAATTTAGCGGGGTTTTGACGGATTAATCACAAATTCCTACATAAATATTAGGGGACAATATATCTTTCTGTGGGAAATTTGTGATAAAATCGTCGGAAATAACTGTGGGAAATCAGTGGGAAAAGGTTTGTGAGAAATCAGTGGGAAATCTGTGGTAAAAAAAGGTCGATGCATGTGGAAATTGGTTGCTAGAATATGTGGGAAATCTGTCGGAAAATGTTCGTGAGAAAGTTGTGGGAAATTAAAACCACGGATTATCCACAGTAATATCCGTGGGAAAAAGTCAACGCTCGGTGGGAAAATCGGTGGGAAAATATTTACCACGGGTTTTTACACAAATGATTCCGTGTGAAATATGTGGAAAAGGGCCTTACCCGGGGTTTCCACGGATTTTACCGTGGGAAAAGCCGGTTTGTGTAGTAGTGATAGATCGGTTAACCTACATCATTTCGGAGATTTTGAACCCTGGCCCCACCACAGCCGCCACCACGCGCCACCACCGCCCGTCACCACCATCTCATCACATCACCACCTCAAACGATAATCGACCTCATGGTCATTTCTATGCAATGCACGCGCTGTGAGAACCCTCACGCATGGTACATCTTGAATATAAAGATTCGGGTACGGGTTATTTTGAGGTGAACGTATCACCACGGCCACCACCGTCGTCTTCCCCCCCTTCTCGTGGTCATTAGCACCAAGAACAGCCATATTACTAGAAGAAAAAATAACTATTGAAATTATATCTGTGAAGATGAAATGGTGAAAAGTCTTGGTCGGCTAATATATACAAAAGAACAGTTAAATGGTCGCGTGAAATAAGTGAAAGATGTTGTGATGGTGGCTGATGAAAAAAATGTGTATTAGGGTTGTGAAATAAGTAATGTGAATATGGGATTAACATGTATTATTAGGCGTGAGAGTGTCTATCCGGTTTATGAGGGTTGGGCTTGCTAATTTGCTAATAATTTGGTGATTTATTTGAGTGCGCTACAATTGGTATATAAACATTGGTTGGTTATTCTTTAGTAGTCGGAAGAAGCGGAGTTGAAAAGAGAGAAACTTACTTGAATTAGACGTAAAAATGAAAACATTTGTTCGCTTATAAAATAATCGGATCCGCCGCATTGCACTTGCAGACCCTTCTAGTTATATTAAAAGGAAACAAAACGAACCAACCAACAATCCCCACCATGGACATATATGCAATGTTTTTATTAACTTAATCAATTCAACCTTTGATTTACTTTTCTTAAAAAGAATTAAGCAGCATGTTCAATGTGTCTCATATATATATGCTATATGTGTATATGATAGTTCTATATCACGGGATATATAATAAGAGAAAGGTATTAAAGACTTTCTTAGGGTTAGGTATTGACGATGAACAAATGGTTAACATGAGGGTCAAGTATCCACTAGGGCACTATAACAAAATGATTAATATAAAGTACTGCATGCACCAGTTCGTGTGCCTCCTTAAGTCTAGAGAAATTGTCGGAAAAAGAAACCCTAGCTACTCCTTCTATACCAAGAAAGATGAAAACACACGTACGCGATCAGTAATAACCGCAAGAGATGCTATAATCGACCATAAACTTAAAAGCACGTCTCAATTATGATACTACTTTAACCTTATAATATCATATCGACATGAAACAACTATTTCTTTCATTAAAGATCCACCATATTTTGTCAAATTGTCGTCCTCCACAAAAACATTTTAATTAATTAAAGAAACAAAACCAACCAACCAACATTGATCCCCACCACCACCTAAACAAACACAAAATGAGTTCATAATAAAGTGTGGTGAGATATTAATTAATAATATCAAATTAGAAAATGATTAAACTTACGAAAAACATCAATTTATAAAAGGTGGTTGTCCTTGATATATACTTTACTTTGTATATATAATTAGGCTGAATTGAAGACTGAAAATAATATACTAAAAAGAGAAAAAGGATCCAAGATTTCTAGGGTTAGGTATCAATGATGAACAGAAAGAGCACATCTGGTGGAGGGCATAGTTCTTTAGGTTACTTGTTTGGTTCTGATGAAGTAGAGAAACAACAAAAGATCAATCTAAAAATCGTCACCGCCGGTTTCTATGCCACCCTATGGTACCGACAACTTCAAGACAAGCCACTTAAGAAAGCCTCAACTCCTACTACCAAGAAAGATGACTCCACATCTCTAAAGAACTATGTCTATCATGGAGATGGTGATAAGTCCACAGGTTTTCTAGTGACTGTAAGTTTCTATTTTATATGTACAAATTAAAGTGATAAACAAAAGATAGTTTTTTGGTGAATAAAGTAATTGCTTAAATGGATCTAGAAACGATCTAAAATGAAGTTACAAAGTCTTTGAGAAAGCTAAAATAATAAGACACCTTCCTTTGAATTGAAACAACCATTTCATAACTAATTAACCATGAGAAACACATAGCCATATATTTATCAAGAATTTTATTTTGCTTTGATGATGCTATAGATATATCGATGTGGTGTTTGCTAAAGTTACTGCAATCTTGATATATGCTTTGGTAATTTCTGAGTTGGCTTCGTGACTATTTTTTCATTATCTTAGGGTCGGCCATCAACAAAGGTTACGTCGGTTCCTGGTGGTGATTCATCTCTTGGTTACTTGTTTGGAGATAAGTGATCAGTGTTTATAATCTAATACTTGACCTTATAGGTTGATCAATAAATAAAAAGGTAATCTAAAGATTGAATTAGTATCCACTCTCGGAGCTTAAAATCAAAACCTCAAGCATATTAATATCTAGTGTATTAAGGTGTTTTCCGGCAGGAATTTCTACCCGAATGGCTCATATTTCTTGTAGTGGCACCTATGAGAAGGGTGAGTTCTATATTTTTCGTTTCACTTAGCAGTTCGTTTGTATATATGTATTTGAATATTGTGTGTATAACAATAACTCTGTATATGGGTTGAATATAGTTTGTGGTATTTACATGAACTCTTATGAACATTTGATCGTCTGACCAATCTGTATGCATTAGTTGTTTATGGTTCTTAGCTTTTCGGATCCAGACTCCTTGTATTATTTTCCAAAGAACCATAAAAGGTTTATTTCTTGGGAAAACTTTATACATAACTACATTACAAATATAGCATGCTACACGTGCGTTAAATCGCCGTATCCTGACTAATAGATTTAGAGGAAGTTCTGTATTTATAACTGAAATGATAGAATTGTCAAGAATAGGATGTTGATATTAGAATTTTTATAGACGTGATACCGTGACTATAACTTTACCAACGACAAGAATTTTAGACTGGAATAATTTTAAGCATTAACAAGTTATTTCATATAAAAATAGTAAGATACTTGTGCGATGCTGCAACAATATAAATGCGATAATCAATAAATTACGAGAACAATGAAGTTAAAGTAGTTGACAGTGAGATATAGATATCGATCCATGTGGCTTTAAGAACTAATAGCCTTAACTTTGCTCCTGGGCCACAAAATATCGCATACATTTTTTTATGGAGTTAAAATTAGGGTTTAAGTTTTTACTTTATCAGTTGAAAATAAAGTTCAATTGCATTCCATTGCATACACATTCAAGTGATCATTCTCTATCTCTTTCGGCTCCTCAATTTCTTCACTATGAAATTTTTTTGATGTTTCAGTGTTGTTTAATAAGCTAATTATCAATCCGGACTGATAACACAGACCAACTTTTACCATCTTACAAAATCGACCATGCACGACCGTACCAAAAGCAAATCTTCTCATTCTTGTACTATTTTAAAGTATTGTTGAACTATGTATGTACTAGTAGTTGTACTATTTAAATTTAAAGTAACATGCAATAAATTACTTTGTACTATTTTAATTTTAAAGTACCACTCTTGTTTGTATATCATATACATATACTGTAATTCTTTGACTTCATTCTCAAAGTCAAGATAGGTTGCATCTCCTCGCCCAGCATATCGCCTAAGCCCAGCAGTTTCACCCCAGCACTCATCTAGCCTCACCCAGCCTCGCCCACCACTCGCCCAGCCTCAAGACACGCCCAACACTTCGCCCTTGCCCAAGCTCAAGACTCGTCCAACACTCGCCCATCACTCGTTGGCATACACGTACGGTTAAAAAGTAATCTCTGATCAATCTAACACATAATATTTAAAAGTTTATTTGGAAAAATGTATGTGCAATGTTCAATTTCGTAAAGTACTATTAGAAACGGGCTATTTAAAAAAAATTCTCTTGTTTAATTGTTGCTTAATATATGAAGATTCTGATCACTTTTATATACCGGGGTTTCGAACAACTAAATTGAAATATGTTGTGCTTTTATGGCATTCGCCCATTTCGGTATTTTTAAATACTTCGTATTTTTAGTTTGTTTAAATATGCTAAAAACAGTATGTCTTCATTCAAGTTCATTGATAACTGAAAAGGAATACTATATAACAGGATCATATGTGTGTATTAGCATTGTGCTAGCATACATGCACTATGATCAAAAGAGTTTCGTGTAATATAGATGGTATGTCAACATTCACTTTAGTGCTATACATCGCGCAGAAACCATTACGTTCATGCGTGATGGTAAGTAAATTATGTAAGTTTATTTATACAAAATTTGTTTACAAGACAGAAACTCACAAGACATTATAATGTTTTTAGTGTTGATGTTGCTTCTTGGTTGGTTGTACAATGAGTTTTACTAATTGTGTTTTTATTGAGGGGGTATTTTAAAATTTACATTAATTGGGGGTGTTAATCATTCGATATATATACGTACTGTGTTGTTGCATGAGTTGATTGTGCAAATTGCATAGATAATTGTAATTACTTAAAGATCTATATTAGTAAAGCTTAAAAATGTATAGATTCAGTATAGATTCTACTGTATAATTTTAACATCAAGTACTTTAACAATTATACCTTGCTGAACTTTTAACATTTCAATAATGACCTTCTTGCATTATATGTAGTATACATATACATAATGCGTTCTATATATATATATATATGAAAAGTTTAGTTTCACTTTCTAAGTAAGAGTTCTTTTGAACGGCATGTATATATTGAGACTAGCCGAATGCATATGCTAGAGGATTACAAAGAAGAGTTATGGATTCCTATCTTCATCCTATGAACATTCATTCCAGTGGTTTCTTTCTAGCTTTAATATGCTGAATAAAGTGCAGTCATCACAAAAATGTTTTATTAATCTTTTCAGTGATATATGCTGTATAATAATGGATTTGATGTTAATATAATATATTCGTATGATGAAGAACACATATGTTTAGAATCACAGATCCCACAAAAGCTAAGATGATACATTGTTTGGATTACACCATGCTATGAATTGGTGTTGAATAGTAATTCAGAATATTAGAGTTACCTTTCTAATTTCAAAATGTATGAATGAAGATGGATATTTAAGGGGATGGTATTTATTCCGTAATTCATTAGCGGCCGGAGAACTTGCAACAAATTGCAAGTAAACATTCTAAAGTATATGTATATTTGGTACAGAGCGGTGAGGAGTTTTTTGAAGCGGTGAGCAATAAGCATTTTGGTTTTTAGTAGTCGTTTGGCAAATGAGCTGTGAGCTTTGCTATTTTTTAAAAATGCTCATTTTTTCAATGCTTATTTAAGAAGCGATGAGTTGTGGCTACTGCTCACAGCTCACTGCTACTGATCGCTGTTACTTTTAACAATGAAAGTCTTGTGGGATATTTTGTATTATTAATCAATCATTATTTATAGAGTACATAAGAGACCTGTCAACTAAACCTGAACGAAAACAAAGCCCAAATATCGAACTTCGGCTTATTAATCACCATTTGATACTCTCCATAGTCCGTGAAGCGAAATCGCGAAAGTTCGGACTGTAATTGAAAACCTGAATGGCAAAACGAAAGAGTTTTAATTTGTTGTTGAAGACGTCAACAGCGAGCGGAGGTCGAGTAGTCTTCAAAATTCAGAGACAGAAACGGATATTAGTAGCTCTCTTTTTCTCCTAAATTTAGCACATGCGGTTGTTGTAGCGGCATTTGGAGAGCCTAGAAGCGGTGTTCCTGGATGGGTTTTGTGCAAAATTGAAAAACGACGAGGATGGTGTTGAATATATATGTTCAAGGGGTTTAAAAGGTATGGCCAAAACAATATGCATGTAGGGTTTTAGCCGAAAATTGCATAGAAAATATCTTCTAAGAAAAGATATGAGCGGTTCATGACCAACGGCTAAGTTTAATTTAGAGAAGTGAGAAAAAGATATTTGATGTGATGACATAGAGATAACGGCTTAATCCATCGTTTATTGTTTTTAGCTTGTGGTTCGAACAAAGTAAAATAAAATCGGATCAAGATCTTATAATTATATGATCAAGATCGAAAACCTATTAATATCATGCACTTGCATAAATTTATATGAAACATGCAATCGGTTTTAATTAGTTTACATCGTAAAAACCTAAAATAACGGTCGGCATAGTAACAACAATGCATGCCCAAAAGTAACTTTAGACAATCACAAATTTATACAATTTGAAGTGTATAGATATCCATTAACAAAAACAATTCATCTATTTGTTGGAGTATATACTATATACATATCTAGGAACAACTTCAAAACATGTTTGATGATATTTCTGAAGTCTATTGTTATGACATTATAATACGAATCTTTCATAAACATGTTGTGACAAATAATCTTTCTTTAAAACATGATCCACCACCATGACGTTTAAAGAACTAAAAGCCAGCCAAGCAGAAAGGGCCACCATCCCAAAATGGGACTCAAAATAACCATATCCTCTCAATATTTGAATCCTAGCTTTAACTATATATGATTAGAAACAAACTCATACATATTATTCTAGACAGACAAGACACACGTCAAGAACACCTAATTAAAGCTGGTCGAAAAGCTTCACACCCTACATAGATGAGGCGTCTTGTCTTCCTTGCTCTTGATTTGACTCATACTTGTATTGTAACAAAAGATTCCGACTCTTTTCTTTTATGTATGTTAGGACTCGATTTTCTAAAATCCATTAGGCGCGTCAAGCTTGAGAGAAGAAATCAACACGCATACAACATTAAGTTGGACAGAAAGTATATACGAGCCGAGAGACTTGAACATTTCTTTTATAGATTAGTGAAAAGGCGATGGAACAAAGAGACCTCGATCACCTCTCATCTACACTTGTAGAAAATGAGGGGAGAGAAATCTGATTCTCGATCTAAGGATTAGAAAACCGGCCTTAACAGCCCCATGAGGAGGTGTCCGGCCAATCCTTATACACGCATGAGGACGCGCCAAACTTACTTGCCATGCAGGCACTCCATTGGCTTTATAAATACATGACTACTAGTTCAAGATATTAGTTAACCCTTATACGAATCCTTAGCAGTAATCATGCATGTATTGAACACTCTATTGTTCGTCTCAAGTTTTCATGTACTAGTTTCCTTGGTCCAAGGTCCATTGTCTGGCCTTGCTTGGTGGTTTTGTAAATGCATGTGAAGGTAACAACATACATAAGGCTCTAGAGCTCCAATTAGAGACCGATGGTTTCTTGAAAATTGATAAGGAGAAAGCATTCTCAGAAAAGTGAAACTTTTTGGCTGGAACCGTCTTGACAAAACCTGAAAACACGACGTTAAAGTGACAATAACCATCGATAATCGATTTTTTTAAATGTTCTGGCAAAAACCACATACATAAGGCTTTGGAGCTCCAATTAGTTACCTCCTATTTGGATGCTTTAATTTACTGTTACGTAAATTATTTATTTTTAACATTCTGACAAACGACTCGTATAAATCACTACTACAGTTCAATTACACTCTTAATAGGTGAAAAGTAACCTTAAAAGTTTATTAACATCCTTATATATTACAGTTCAAAAACAATTATGCATCCGGTCACATTTAGCTGGTTCTGCCACTAATTAAATTGTTAGTACTAAGCCTTATTTTTATGGTTCGAATCGGTAAGCCTTGGTAATACTTTTTACGTTTTAGAATCTTTGAAGGTACCATCGTTAATCTGAACAACAAATCGATTTCAGAACTCGTAGTGGAAGATGGTTATCGAGTCTGAGGATTCTTAAAACCGCCGTGTAACGTCTAGTTGATATTGTTAATACATGTGGAAAGTATATGATACCAAGCTTGTTTTAGTCTGAGTTGATGTTATTTGGCTATTTACTTTTGTAATAGTCTCGTTGATTGTTGAAGTTTAATGGAAAAGTGGGTACAAATATTGTGAAATTTGTGAAGTAGGGTATGATTAGTAGTTTAGTGATGGCAAGTTTCACACCAAAAAAGGGAATATGTACTTCTCTAAACATTGTTATAAAAGAGTTTTAAGTGGTAAATCAGGCCTTTGCTAAAAGAATGATAAATTACGCGGATTTAGGGGTGTTCATCGGTTATTCGTTCGGTGTCGGGTTGTTTGGTTAATTTTTTCGGATATAACCGGAACCGAACCGAAATTAAATGATTCAACCGAACCGAAAATCAAACCGCGAAAACCGAACCCCTTTAACCGAAAACCGAACCGAATAACCCGAATTACATAAATTAATTAATTTTCATTTATTTATAAGATTTTTAGAAAGGAGAAAAATTAAAGCATAAAAATGTTATATTTAAAGAGTTTTAATATATTTTTATATAAATATATAAAATATATATATATATATATATATATATATATATATATATTTGAATTCGGTTTCGGTTTGGGTTAAGAACCATAAAGCGAACCAAAACCGAATATTTAATCTTGGTTCGGTTCGGTTTGGCAAATTCGGTTCGATTCTGAGTTCAGTTTGGTTATTTTCGATTCGGTTCGGTTTTGGTTTTCGGTTTCTTCGGGTATTACCCGACCCATGAACACCCCTAGGCGGATTAAACAGAAAATAGTCCGTAAATACGCTCTGCAGTGTCAGGCTGTCAGCTCTATAAGTCAAACCAATACATAGACCCATCACAACTTAGATAAAGCCTAATAACAAAAGTTTCAGCCCAAAACTGCAACAAAAAGGTCCAGCCCAAAACTGTAACAAAAAGGTCCAGGCCCAAAACTGTAACAAAAGGTCCAGTCTTATGTAGTATGTTAGCACTGTACCAGTCTACCAGATAAAACCCAACAATCCTTTTGAACTTTTTATTTTAATTTAGCAAATTCAAGATATGGTTAAAAAGGAATTATGTAATTACAGTATCTTTTATGAGTTTTTGCTAATTTATGCTCAGTGGGCATGTATTAACGGGTTTATAAAAGGAATGTTTTTATTTATTTAAGTGTAACTTAAATATGATAATTATCAGTTTATTTAATATGTATTAAATGCATTTTTAGTTAAAATAAAAAGTTTGTGTTTATTAATTACACATTAACTTGTGCATTGAATGACACAAGAAAACCCTTATTTTATTTGTCTTATTATATTGCCAACGTATGAATTTTGAATCAAGTAATAACTTTGGAAAAAGATATATACGAACAATAAACTTTCCTAAATATGTAAATAGGTTGAGTTAACCTACTGAAACAATGCAAATTCGACTTGATTCAAACTCAATACTCAAGCTCGAAATTTGCTACGAGCTTGACGAATGAGTTAGCAGTCGCGACTCTAGCTCAGGTCCCCTAAATTTCTGTATAAACTATTACAGTAGTAGATATCATCCTAGTTTATCACAAGGCAAGTCGACACTTTCAAGTGGATTTATATAGTGCCACATATATAATGTAAATAATATGTTTTTTAGAAATGTAAAATGAAAAATGCTAGAAAAAAACCCAACAGGTTTACAAACACTCGATCTCGATTTAAAAATCTATTCACGTGATTTAGTTAGATTTAAATCACGATGTCAAGTATGCTTTTGCTTTGATGTGAATATCGTAAATGATGATTAATGAAAAAATAATCTTGCATCACTTAAATAATAGAATGTTAAAAACAGCTTTAAGCAAAGTAAATTTAATAGAGATCATGAGTTTAAACCGTGTCAGTGTGTTCTTTAATTACTATGTTGCTTTGTTTATCTCATGTCTCTCGTATTAACCGTAAGACTAGTTGACGAGAGACCGCTCGACTGGTCGAATACTTTTCCTTTGGATGGAGCTAATTTGAAGCTTTTCAGAGTTGTAAGTTT